>JANAVB010007399.1:7602771-8142771 GCA_029216955.1 Iris pallida | reverse complement strand
CAAGTCACGGTACATCTTATTAGCACTAGGGTGAATAGAATATCTCGAACGGTGCGCCTTCTGCAAGACTGCCTCTATCAGCTCTCCCTTCGGCATGCACAATCGGCTGCCATGCCTCAAGGATCCATCCTGTGCTATGGTGAAGTCATCCAGCAATCCAGCTAAAGCCTGGGCTCAAAGTCTGCGAAGGCTCTCATCTGTAGACTGTGCCTCCCTGATCTGCTCCATCAAACCTGACTGAATGTCGACCGCCATCATCTGTATCACTGATCCTGGCCGAACTATCTCAATACCGAGCTTCTCCAGATCTTTTCGCAAATGCCGATCTATTATCAGATACCATGCCATCGGATGCCTGTTCAGCACATCTGCCACCACATTTGCCTTCTCGGGGTGATACTGTAAATCGATGTCGAAGTCCTTCATCAACTCCAACCATCGTCTTTGCCTCATGTTCAGCTCTTTCTGCGTGAACACATACTTCAAGCTCTTGTGGTCAGTAAAGATTTCCACATGCTCTCCGTATAAGTAATGTTTCTATAACTTGAGTGCAAAGATCACCGCAGCTAACTCTAGGTCATGGGTAGGATAGTTCTGCTCATGAGTCCATAATTGCCTAGATGCATAAGCAATCACTTTCCCATGCTGCTGTAGGACACATCCTAGCCCATTTCCCGAAGCATCACTGTATATGGTGAAACCTCCAGATCCTGAAGGTAATGTCAGAACTGGAGCGGTCGTCAGCCTCCTCTTCAGCTCCTCAAACGCTGCCTGGCAGTCCTCTGACCAAATATACTCTGCATCCTTCCACGTCAGCTTCGTCATAGGTTCAGCTATCCTAGCAAAGTCCTGGACGAACTTCCTATAATAGTCCGCTAAACCCAGAAAGCTCCTGATCTCTGAAACTGACGTCGGAGCCTTCCATGTCTCAACGGTAGCAATCTTCCTGGAATCCACCGAGATCCCCTCTCCATTAACTATATGGCCGAGAAACTCCACTCGGTCTAAAAAGAACTCACACTTCGACAATTTGGCATACAATCTCTCCTGCCTCAGAATCCCCAAAACTGTCCGCAAGTGCTCTGCATGCACCTCCGGCGTCTTCGAGTATATCAAGATGTCGTCGATAAATACTACGACGAATTTATCCAGATAATGGTGAAATATCTTATTCATCAAATTCATAAAGACAGCTGGCACATTTGTGAGACCAAATGGCATCACCAGAAACTCGTACTGCCCGTACTTCGTATTGAACGCCATTTTCTGGATGTCTGCAGCCCTAACTTTCACCTGGTGGTACCCGGATCTCAAATCTATCCTGAAAAATAATTTTGCCCCACTCAACTGGTCGAACAAATCATCTATCCTGGACAGAGGATATTTGTTCTTAATGGTGATGGTATTCAAGGCCCGGTAGTCAATACATAACCAAACTGTACCATCCTTCTTAGGCACAAAGAGCACTGGCGCTCCCCATGGAGAAGCACTAGATCGAATGAAACCCTTTTTCAACATGTCATCAATCTGCTCCTTTATCTCTACGGCCTCCTTGGGGTTCACTCTATAGCAAGCCCGGGATACTGGTGATGAACCCGTTACTAAATCTATAGTGAACTCCACATCTCTGTCAGGCGAAAGTCCTGGAAGATCCTCTGGGAGTACATCCATAAACTTCCTAATAATAGGGTGTGGCGGTGCTAACTCCCCAATTGTCGCACAACAGTTCGGCTCTAGGCTGATCTCCGGCCCTGTCCTCCTGACACTGAATGGTGTCGTGCCTGGGGGACTGAACAGAATACTACCCTCATGACAGTCTATAGCTGCATGGGCATAGCTAAGCCAGTCCATCCCCAATATGATATTATACCCGGGGAGTGGCATCACAAAGAATCGTCCCCTAAACTCTCTTCCCGGCTATAGTAATAGAGCATCTAGAGATAGCTCTAATGGGCACTGGTCCGCCCCCCGTCATTACTCTACTAATCTCTGTGGTAGGTGTAGCTACTAAGTGGTGTTCATGCATAAACTCTAAGGACAGGAAGCTATGAGATGCACCATAATCAAACAAGCATAGAGCTAGAAAAGTATACAAATAAACATGACCTGTGACGACGTCAGCCAAATAATCTGGCTTTGAAACCTGCTCCGGCTTCGGCTCAAGAGCTAGACTATAAGCCTTCCCTTGGGGTCCCTTTTGCTGCTGCAGATGTTGTCTAAACCTCTGCTGCTGAGTCGGAAGCAGCCCTCTAGATACCCTGGCTGCTGGGCAGTCCCGAAGCTGATGGGTGGCAGACCCGCAAGCTAAGCACTGCTTCAACCTCTTTCTGCAGATGGAGTAATCATGCCCTGGTCTTCCACAAAAAGAACACATAGCCCCCTTCTGCTGCTGCCGGGGTCCCGAGGCTCTAACTGGCGGGGTCGGGTGATGTGGTGTGGAAGGACGGTATGTCTGCTGGTGCGGCGTCGGTGCTCTCTGCTGGAAAGCCTGACGCTTGGACGGTCCCTCGAGGTGTACAGAAGCCGGCCTCTTGCAAGACTGAAGACGCACCTCTATGCTCCGGACCAACTCTAGGCTCTGGTAGTAGTCAGTCGGTACCGTTCGCCACTATAAGGATGCCAATGTCTGGAACTAGACCATGGCAAAACCTATGCGTCATCTCCTCAGGGTCTATAACTAGACTAGGAGCGAAACGGCTCAGGCGACTAAACTCTGCCGCGTACTCTTCAACAGAACGGTTTCCCTGCTGGATGTTCTGGAATCGTAGCCCCATGGCTACCCTAGCGGTGGTCGAGAAGAATTTCTTCTTGAACTGGGTTTTGAACTGATCCCAAGTGGTCCTCCCTCTCAGCGAATAGCGGCTCATTCCGGAACCAAACTCCTGCCAAGTCTATCAGCAGAAATCCCGCTGCCTCGACCTGGAGGTCATTCGGCAACCTAGCTCCATGGAGCTTCCTCTCTACTTGTAGTGCTCCGCTCCTCGCGGTCCACTATGTAAAACCTATGGCTTGCTGACTTATTCTTGAACTGAGTATTTGGTGAAACCTTTGCCGGTATCGATTGATCACGGATGAAATGCAACGAACCTTTCCAATTGATGGATTGGCTTCTATTGAAATAATCCAAGAGTTTTGTTGGATGTTTTCTTTCGCTGCTTGGTTTTGATGAATGCATTTTCGTGTTGGTTTTCGATGATTGGTTTTCATTGTTCGCTTTCATCGCATTTCGTATTCATTCTGAATCTTGAGAGAAAGAGACGAAGTATGCTAATCAACTGTTGGTGCCAATGTAGGCCGCGTGAATTGTTCATGAACGGCGCGTGAAGTCCCTCCTTCTATCAACTAAGATTCATCTTGGTGAGTTGCTTTAACCGGGCTTACATTTATTTGTATGACCTAATAAAAATGATCTCTAGTCCACTCTGTTGCCTTGTCCCTGTGATCAACGATACCTCAATAACAAAAGATAAGAAAAAGAATGAATACTAACGAATGACTGCAAAGAAAATAAAATGTTGTTGAATGTTATCGAATGACCGAATGAGAACTGAATGCAAATGAATGACCGAACGATTAAGGCTAGTTATGGACTGGTCGCTATCTGTTGCACTGCTAAGTTTTATCTGATAGAAAGAATAAGTCATGCATTGGTCGTGGACAACTTGTTAACAAGGTAATTGTCTCTCGACGATACTGGGGGCACCCGGGATCGATCGGCCTAGGAGAGATTGTAATAGCACCTCGGGGTAAATGCTACACCTCGGGAATGTTATGTCCTTAGCGACGAGCTGAACCATTGAGTCACAGTGGCTAATAATGGGCGACGGGCCTATGGACCACCATGTAGTTAGGACATGCATATGAACAAATCCTTAAATGCAAACCTAACAATGAACGATGATGGTTAAGTATGCTTCTTATATTCATATGCAAATTGTGCTAACCTGTTTTGTGCAGGGATGACTGTCGGCGATGGGTAAGTTGGTTATGAATATTTCTACTGTCATGTTTCTTATGAATTGTTAAAAAGAACCTAGACAAGTAGAAAGAGCACTAGTAAATATGTAGCTTCACATGTTGAATTAGTGCAGATATTTGTGAGTTTCGACGAAGAGCCGCTTGCCAGTACATGATGTGTGCTGACCCACGTTGTGGACAATCCTTTTCAAAAAGCAAAAAGGAGACAAGGGGGATTTCATGGAGGCACTAAAGCTCGTCTAGCCCAGTAGAGCTGCGGACTGCCTCGAAGCTTCATTTTCTTTCCAGTCAAGATTCAAGTTTTCATTTCCTTTGAAGGTGTCTTTCAATTCCAGCTTGTAATAAGGGATATGATGTATGGACATTGTGACTATTTTCAAAGAGAGTTTCAAAAAGAATCATGTAGCCAATATAAGGCAAAATCTGAGTTCGCAAAGCTTTGTACTTGTATTCCTATCAAGTTTATGAATAAAAAAAGTATTTCCATTTCAAACCTCTGTATCCAATATTTGGTTTTCTGCAATGAATGGGTGCATGCGTGTGTTTTGCTTAACTAGTGGGTGCGTGCGTGTGTTTTGCTTGACTAGTTGTTTTGTGCAGGTACATGGACCTTGTGCAAGCGCAACTTAGGCTTGCATGACATCATGCCTTAGCGAGGACGATCGATCCCGCAGGGATCCAGGCAAGACGGACGACCCTAGCGGGATCAGGGCGTGACAAAGTGGTATCAGAGCACGACTTTACGTCCTTGGCCTCTTACAAATATCATTTTTGAAAAAGCATATAAAGTATTTTGATGGCATTCAAAAGAGTCCCGATTTTGAGTTATGAAAACCAATGCCCCATACAATAAGTCCATAATATTTTATGAGACAGACAGAAGTTATACTCTTTTGTAGAGAAAAGGCCCCTCCTCGTCCATCTGCCTCGATAGATTCGATAGAACAGATCATGACATTAGTTGGAACTGCAAAGGCAGGAAAGTGAGGAACGCAATCAAATACAACAGGCCCAAATAGAGGCCCAGAAGGAACAGTTGGAGTCCTTGACTCAACTTGTCACGGCGCTTGCGGCAAATCGAGATACCACCGCAGCGACTAAACCAACGGGAACGCCCGAGATTGAGCCCGTGGAGGGTGACGAGCCCCAGCCGGCACAAAGGCACACTTCCTTTAGTCCAAAGGACTTTTTAGACGCAAAACCTCAAGAATTTGAAGGCAGGACATCACCCGACAAGGTGATGGACTGGATTGATAAAATGGAGAGTCTGTTCGCGTCTATGGGAGTTCCGAGTGGCAAGAAGGTAGTTTGTAGCCGTTCTGCTTCTACGGCTGCGGGCAAAGGATTGGTGGAAGGCGAAGAAGCCGGCGCTGCTCGCAACGGCTAGAAATGGAAAGATCTCATGGGCCTCATTCAAGAAGGCATTTCTGGATCAATATCTGTCTCCAGCCATGAGCAAGAAGATGAAGGATGACTTTATCACACTGAAACAGGGAGATATGTCCGTGGAGGACTATGAGTCTGAATTTGCTAAGCTGGCTAATTTTGCCGCTGTCATGCTTTCCACTGAGCAGACTCGCATAAATCGATTCATTGGAGGGCTGAATGATGACATCCAGTTAAGTGTGTTGAATCGAGAATGTGGGTCATATTCTCAGGCCTTCGAGGCGGACGCTACAGGTGGAATAATTCTGCCTGAAGAAGGCGTCCAACAAAATACAGTATAGTCGGAATCAGCCGCCAAGTGATATCATGACGGAGAGAAAAAGATTGAAGGAGAAAATAAGACAGACAATGATCAGCATCGAAGACCGGAGTGTACCTACTGCGATCGTCCTGGGCACACCAAAGAAAGTCTGTCGTTTCGCCAATAGATCATGTTTCGGCTGTGGAAGTGCGGACCATAATGTCAGGAATTGCCCGAAAAAGTATAGAACGACTCAGAATCGAAACGATGCTGAAGAGCGTGGGCAGCTGCCGGACCCACCGCTGCTTCGAGATCATCCTCATAATCAGCAGTTGCAGAATGCCAACACCGCGATAGCGCACGTCTATAATCACTCCACGTTGCTTGATCCAGAATGCAACAATAGTGGAGGTGAGTTTGTTTCTTAAGTTTTGAGGACAAAACTTTTTCTCAGTGGATTATTATGTAGTGCGCCGCTCCTCGCAGTCCACTATGTAATACCTACGGCTTGCTGACTTAGTCTTGAACTGAGTATTTGGTGAAACCTTTGCCGGTATCGATTGATCACGGATGAAATGCAATGAACCTTTCCAATTGATGGATTGGCTTCTATTGAAATGAATCCAAGAGTTTTGTTAGATGTTTTCTTTCGCTGCTTGATTTTGATGAATACATTTTCGTGTTGGTTTTCGATGATTGGTTTTCATTGTTCGCTTTCATCAGCATTTCGTATTCATTCTGAATCTTGAGAGAAAGAGACGAAGTATGCTAATCAACTGTTGGTGCCAATGTAGGCCGCGTGAATTGTTCGTGAACGGCGCGTGAAGTCCCTCCTTCTATCAACTAAGATTCATCTTGGTGAGTTGCTTTAACCGGGCTTACATTTATTTATACGCCCTAATAAAAATGATCTCTAGTCCACTCTAGTTGCCTTGTCCCTGTGATCAACGATACCTCAATAACAAAAGATAAGAAAAAGAATGAATGCTAACGAATGACTGCAAAGGAAATGAAATGCGGTTGAATGTTATCGAATGACCGAATGAGAACTGAATGCAAATGAATGACCGAACGATTAAGGCTAGTTATGGACTGGTCGCTATCTGTTGCACTGCTAAGTTTTATCTGATAGAAAGAACAAGTCATGCATTGGTCATGGATAACTTGTTAACAAGGTAATTGTCTCTCGACGATACTGGGGGCACCCGGAATCGATCAGCCTAGGAGAGATTGTAATAGCACCTCGGGGTAAATGCTACACCTCGGGAATGTTATGTCCTTAGCGACGAGCTGAACCATTGAGTCACAGTGGCTAATCATGGGGGACGGGCCCATGGACCACCATGTAGTTAGGACATGCATGTGAACAAATCCTTAAATGCAAACCTAACAATGAACGATGATGGTTAAGTATGCTTCTTATATTCATATGCAAATTGTGCTAACCTGTTTTGTGCAGGGATGACTGTCGGCGATGGGTAAGTTGGTTATGAATATTTCTACTGTCATGTTTCTTATGAATTGTTAAAAAGAACCTAGACAAGTAGAAAGAGCACTAGTAAATATGTAGCTTCATATGTTGAATTAGTGCAGATATTTGTGAGTTTCGACGAAGAGCCGCTTGCCAGTACATGATGTGTGCTGACCCACGTTGTGGGCATCCTTTTCAGAAAGCAAAAAGGAGACAGGGGGATTTCATGGAGGCACTAAAGCTCGTCTAGCCCAGTAGAGCTGCGGACTGCCTCGAAGCTTCATTTTCTTTCCAGTCACGATTCAAGTTTTCATTTCCTTTGAAGGTGTCTTTCAATTCCAGCATTGTAATAAGGGATATGATGTATGGGCATTGTGACTATTTTCAAAGAGAGTTTTAAAAAGAATCATGTAGCCAATATAAGGCAAAATCTGAGTTTGCAAAGCTTTGTACTTGTATTCCTATCAAGTTTATGAATAAAAAAAGTATTTCCATTTCAAACCTCTGTGTCCAATATTTGGTGTTCTGCAATGAATGGGTGCGTGCGTGTGTTTTGCTTAACTAGTGGGTGCGTGCGTGTGTTTTGCTTGACTAGTTGTTTTGTGCAGGTACATGGCCTTGTGCAAGCGCAACTTAGGCTTGCATGGCATCATGCCTTAGCGAGGACGATCGATCCCGCAGGGATCCAGGCAAGACGGACGACCCTAGCGGGATCAGGGCGTGACAAAGTGGTATCAGAGCACGACTTTACGTCCTTGGCCTCTTACAAATATCATTTTTGAAAAAGCATATAAAGTATTTTGATGGCTTTCAAAAGAGTCCCGATTTTGAGTTATGAAAACCAATGCCCCATACAATAAGTCCATAATATTTTATGAGACAGACAGAAGTTATACTCTTTTGTAGAGAAAAGGCCCCTCCTCGTCCATCTGCCTCGACAGATTCGATAGAACGATCATGACATTGTTGGAACTGCAAAGGCAGGACAGTGAGGAACGCAATCAAATACAACAGGCCCAAATAGAGGCCCAGAAGAAACAGTTGGAGTCCTTGACTCAACTTGTCACGGCGCTTGCGGCAGATCGAGATACCACCGCAGCGACTAAACCAACGGGAACGCCCGAGATTGAGCCCGTGGAGGGTGACGAGCCCCAGCCGGCACAAAGGCATACTTCCTTTAGTCCAAAGGACTTCTTAGACACAAAACCTCCAGAATTTGAAGGCAGGACATCACCCGACAAGGTGATGGACTGGATTGATAAAATGGAGAGTCTGTTCGCGTCTATGGGAGTTTCGAGTGGCAAGAAGGTAGTTTGTGCCGTTCCGCTTCTACGGCTGCGGGCAAAGGATTGGTGGAAGGCGAAGAAGCCGGCGATGCTTGCAATGGCTAGAAATGGAAAGATCTCATGGGCCTCATTCAAGAAGGCATTTCTGGATCAATATCTGCCTCCAGCCATGAGCAAGAAGATGAAGGATGACTTTATCACACTGAAACAGGGAGATATGTCCGTGGAGGACTATGAGTCTGAATTTGCTAAGCTGGCTAATTTTGTCGCTGTCATGCTTTCCTACTGAGCAGACTCGCATAAATCAATTCGTTGGAGGGCTGAATGATGACATACAGTTAAGTGTGTTGAATCGAGAATGTGGGTCATATTCTCAGGCCTTCGAGGCGGCGCTACAGGTGGAACAATTCTGCCAGAAGAAGGCGTCCAACAAAATACAGTATAGTCGGAATCAGCCCGCCAAGTGATATCATGACGGAGAGAAAAAGATTGAAGGAGAAAATAAGACAGACAATGATCAGCATCGAAGACCGGAGTGTACCTACTGCGATCGTCCTGGGCACACCAAAGAAGTCTGTCGTTTTGCCAACATATCATGTTTCGGCTGTGGAAGTGCGGACCATAATGTCAGGAATTGCCCGAAAAAGTATAGAACGACTCAGAATCGAAACGATGCTGAAGAGCAGTGGGCAGCTGTCGGGCCCTTCGCTGCTTCGAGATCATCCTCATAATCAGCAGTTGCGGAATGCCAGCACCGCGACAGTGCGTGTCTATAATCTCTCCACGTTGCTTGATCCAGAATGCAACAATAGTGGAGGTGAGTTTGTTTCTTAAGTTTTGAGGACAAAACTTTTTCTCAGTGGATTATTATGTAGTGCGCCGCTCCTCGCGGTCCACTATGTAATACCTACGGCTTGCTGACTTAGTCTTGAACTGAGTATTTGGTGAAACCTTTGCCGGTATCGATTGATCACGGATGAAATACAATGAACCTTTCCAATTGATGGATTGGCTTCTATTGAAATGAATCCAAGAGTTTTGTTGGATGTTTTCTTTCGCTGCTTGGTTTTGATGAATGCATTTTCGTGTTGGTTTTCGATGATTGGTTTTCATTGTTCGCTTTCATCGCATTTCGTATTCATTCTGAATCTTGAGAGAAAGAGACGAAGTATGCTAATCAACTGTTGGTGCCAATGTAGGCCGCGTGAATTGTTCGCGAACGGCACGTGAAGTCCCTCCTTCTATCAACTAAGATTCATCTTGGTGAGTTGCTTTAACCAGGCTTACATTTATTTGTACGCCCTAATAACAATGATCTCTAGTCCACTCTGTTGCCTTGTCCCTGTGATCAACGATACCTCAATAACAAAAGATAAGAAAAAGAATGAATGCTAACGAATGACTGCAAAGGAAATAAAATGCTGTTGAATGTTATCGAATGACCGAATGAGAACTGAATGCAAATGAATGACCGAACGATTAAGGCTAGTTATGGACTGGTCGCTATCTGTTGCACTGCTAAGTTTTATCTGATAGAAAGAACAAGTCATGCATTGGTCGTGGACAACTTGTTAACAAGGTAAATGTCTCTCGACGATACTGGGGGCACCCGGGATCGATCGGCCTAGGAGAGATTGTAATAGCACCTCGGGGTAAATGCTACACCTCGAGAATGTTATGTCCTTAGCGACGAGCTGAACTATTGAGTCACAGTGGCTAATCATAGGTGACGAGCCCATGGACCACCATGTAGTTAGGACATGCATGTGAACAAATCCTTAAATGCAAACCTAACAATGAACGATGATGGTTAAGTATGTTTCTTATATTCATATGCAAATTGTGCTAACCTGTTTTGTGCAGGGATGACTGTCGGCGATGGGTAAGTTGGTTATGAATATTTTTACTGTCATGTTTCTTATGAATTGTTAAAAAGAACCTAGACAAGTAGAAAGAGCACTAGTAAATATGTAGCTTCACATGTTGAATTAGTGCAGATATTTGTGAGTTTCGACGAAGAGCCACTTGCCAGTACATGATGTGTGCTGACCCACGTTGTGGGCATCCTTTTCAGAAAGCAAAAAGGAGACATGGAGATTTTATGGAGGCACTAAAGCTCGTCTAGTCCAGTAGAGCTGCGGACTGCCTCGAAGCTTCATTTTCTTTCCAGTCAAGATTCAAGTTTTCATTTCCTTTGAAGGTGTCTCTCAATTCCAGCTTGTAATAAGGGATATGATGTATGGGCATTGTGACTATTTTCAAAGAGAGTTTCAAAGAGAATCATGTAGCCAATATAAGGCAAAATCTGAGTTCGCAAAGCTTTGTACTTGTATTCCTATCAAGTTTATGAATAAAAGAAAGTATTTCCATTTCAAACCTCTGTGTCCAATATTTGGTTTTCTGTAACGAATGGGTGCGTGCGTGTGTTTTGCTTAACTAGTGGGTGCGTGCGTGTGTTTTGCTTGACTATTTGTTTTGTGCAGGTACATGGCCTTGTGCAAGCGCAACTTAGGCTTGTACGGCATCACGTCTTAGCGAGGACGATCGATTCCGCAGGGATCCAGGCAAGACGGACGACCCTAGCGGGATCAGGGCGTGACACTACTGAGTCTAGCCAGTCATCTGCTACTACTATGCCCCAGTCCCCAAGAACTCCTTGCAGTTCAGACCCATGAAGTCCTTGATTGTCCCCGCTCTCTGCCGTGGCTTTACAGGTGGTGGGACCATGGTACGTTCCTCAGAACGCTCCATGCTCTGGCGGAGTAGGGTGGTCTGCTCCTGATGGGTTGTTAGGAATCCCTGGATCAGAGTGAGCAGTTGGTTCCCGTCGAGTGTGACGGAAGCCTGGGTAGGTATAGTGATAGGTGGTGGTGGGAGTATCGGGTCCTGTTGGGACTGTGATGTGGAAGGTGGTGGAGGCATTTGGGTTGGTGGATTTGTGGAGTGGGGGAGTATAGTAGGTAGAGGTGGAGGTGTATCGGTCAACTGGTCAGCTGACTGGATAGGGAGTGTGCCATTCTCAGGTGTGATATACTGGGATGAGCGGGTGAGCACCATCTAATTAAATAAAAAGGACTTTATAAGGACTCCTTAAAGTAAACAGTCATAAATAACAAGAAAATCCAATTGTAATAGCGAGCAAGTGATGCGTTTCCTATGTTGCAATCCTAGTAATCCTCTAGATGTTCTAAGCGTCATTCCTAATGTTATCTAATTACCTTAAGTTCCTAATTGCAGGCAAGCTTGGTACAATAACGTAACCAAACAATTTAGTCTTGACCTGCATGGGCCACCACTAAAAACATGTCACGATCCGCTACCCAAATTGTTGGGCCGGGCCGAGTCATGTCCAGCCTGCGCTTGAGATAAAGCGTAGTAATCTGTTCTAAAGATAACAAGGTAAGACTAAAATGTGCTAACAGTTCTATTTGTAAAGAAGAGTCATAAATGCTCCAAACACAAAAGTCATCTTATATAATAATAAGTCCAAGTACAAGTCCGAAATGTAAAACTGGATACAGGTCCAGTTACAAAATACGTAGTCTAATACATGACTACACTAAATATTCCGAGCAACTACACAAACTAGACGAGTTTCTCCGCAGGTACATCCTCGTAAGACAAAGCCTAGTCCTCGGCAGTAACTCCATAATACGAATCATAGAGCAACTCCTCCTCAGTAAGTATACCTACAACGTTATCCTATCAGGACGGGAGCAAGTACTGTTTCTAGCAAACTAATATACGAAACATGAAATGAACATAAGAGGAATAAACTGGAAACATGGCATCTCATAGTCTATCATGGCAAGGATACATATGTCATATAGACAGATGTATATGTAATGTTTAAAACTGTAGCAGGTACGTGATCGTCAATAGGTGTACAATGTACAGGGGCACATAATGAAATGTACTTCCGTACAAGTGATAAGGCGATAGATGTACATACGCACAAATCTGCTTTGAGATAAAGTCTACGGCGTAGTAATCATATAAAATAAAACTTTGCTCGGTACATACGTACGGAGAAGGGGGCATGATCACGTACACTACTAACAGTTTTCCCTTAACCCAGATTCTAATCATGTGTGAGATATATAAAGACTGTTCTAAGCATGGTAGTGACTGAAAGTACAACATGTGAAGATTTAACTTGCTATCCCAAGGATCAGCATTTAACATGGTTGGATTCGCAGTTCATTGTTGTAACAGTATATAAAGTTTATAGAAGTACTTGCCTTTAGCAAAGCAAAGCAGCGATAAAAATGCTATAGATGCCTGGTGACTCGTCACTGTAGAAATAACACGTAAACTTAGTTTTTATACTAAGTTAAACATTAAAACACTAGTGGTGCAACACGACTTCTGACTGGACACCTAGCCAAATGATGACTTAGCATAGGAGACCAATGTCGGGTGATACAGTACCCAAACGAACTTTCTAGGGTCTTTATACTAGTGTAGGGTGAGGTTCAATACGACTATAACTCAAAATAACCCAAAACGTTGTAAGTCGTAACTATGCAATAATTAAATCAAACTGTACACTATGTTCCAACAATTTTTGAGATAGACAAAGTACTCAATTTTATATAAATTAAAGTACCAAAATGATCCTTGTTAATTATAGAAATTTATACTAATTTTTTTGGAATTTATAAACCCTCATAAATATTTATTAAAAATCAACAAACATATATATACTGAAAATGAGTTCTATTTTTCTATTTTTATAAAATAACAAAAGCACTTATTAAATGCTAGAAAAATTATAGTAAATTGTCTAAATTAACATAGTATTTAACTACAATTTCTTCCAGAATTTACAGCACTTAAAGTATATATAAAAATTTAAAAAACAACAAGCAACAATTTCTGGAAAATAATTAATTAATTATTTACTATTTTGTCCATGTATTCAAAATTGAACCGAAGTCCAGATACTGGACCCAGAGCCATGAATCAAGTCCAATATGACTTGTACAGACTCTGAATGTATTAACACAATCGGACCCAAAAACTCATGCTAGGTTTGGACATCAATTGGTCATAACAATTAAAATACAGGAATTTAAATAACATATATATTTTTAGAGTGGTAAAAATATACAAGTCACAAATTTATATAATAAAATAATCTTGTAAAATTTTACATAATAGCATTTTATTTAAGGTAGAATTGAAATACATATATAAATATACAACAACAATATATATATATATATATATATATATATATATGTATATATATATGATGGATATATATATACATACAATAAATATACATATATATATATAAGAATACTAAATATAATATATATATATATATATATATATATATATATATATATTTTTAATATATAAATATAATATATATATATATATATATATATATATATATATATATATATATATATATATATATATATATATATATATATATATATATATATATATATATATATATTATATTTAGTATTTCTTATATATATATGTATATTTATTGATTGTATATATATCCATTATATATATACAAAATATATTTAGTATTTCTTATATATATATAAGAAATACTAAATATAATATAATATATATATATATATATATATATATATATATATATATATATATATATATAAAAAAAAATATATATATATATATATATATATATATATATATATATATATAACAGTATATATATAATATATATATATATACACAAATACATATACTTATATATATATATACGTAAAATATATATATATATATATATATATATATATATATATATATATATATATATATATATATATATATACATATATTTACAAATACATATATGTATATATACATATACATAATAAAATACTAAATATAATATATATATATATATATATATATATATATATATATATATATATATATATATATATATATATACTGTTATATATGTATATATATACACACATATACAAATACTGTATATATACATATATAACAGTATATATATATATATGTATATATACAGTATTGTATATGTGTGTATATATATACATATATAACAGTATATATATATATATATATATATATATATATATATATATATATATATATATATATATATATATATACATAAATACATATATACATATATATATATATATAAATACATATATACATATATAATAAAAGAAAATAAAACAAAAACAAAACAAAAAAGAAAAAAGAAAAATAGAAAAGAGAAGGAGGGCTCGAACTCCGCCCAGAGGGGTCGGGTTTTGGGCGCGGTCGGGCTGGCCAAGGGGTCAGCCCGAGCCATTTGTTAGGAAATGGTTTGGGTTAGTGTTAGGTTAGTTTTAGGTTAACGGGTTTAAACCCGATAGCCAAACTTCGTGTCCTGACTGTTTGGGACACGAAGAACGGCCGAGTACCCGTGTCTTGGTCATGCACGACATGCACGGGTCGAGTTCGTCGTATCCAAACTCACCATTACGTTGTGCGTGTCCTGGCGAGTCACATAGGTGTGTACGAGACACGCATGACACGGTTTTGAAGCTGTTACCTACGTGTTCGACGTCGGGGTGGAAGTCGAGGGTACTGGACGGCGGAGGAAGCGTCGTCGACGTGGCGCTTGGGTGGCGCTACGCTCGTCTCGACGAGACGCATCTTGTGGTGGTGATGGATGGTGGTGTAAGCGGCTGTGGGGTGGCGCTGGGGTAGTCGCCGAAGTTAGGGTTAGGATTTAGGTTTCGTCGGGGAAGAAGGAGTGGTGGTGGTCGATGGTGAACTAGGGTTAGGGTTTAGACTGGGGGGTATTTATAGGGGGGTAGGTCGGTCGAAGTCAGTCGAGTCGGCAGGAAATGGCAGGAGAAAGTGGTCGTCGGTCATCAGGGCAGCTGGCCCGAACGTGGGGGGGGGGGTGGTGAATGGGTTTAGCAGTTAGGTCCCTAGAGTTTTAGAAAATAACAGTTAGGTCCAAAACCTAACAGTTTGTAAATAATATTTGCAAACTGTATTTAAAACAATTGATATATTTGCAAACCGATATAAAAACAATTTTAAATATTACAAAGTGATATTAGAACATTTCAAATAATTACAAAAGGATATATTTTGACTTAAAAACTATTTAAAAATTATCTAAAAATTCTAGAAAAATTCCTAAAAATTATATTAAATTATTTTAAAGCTAAATAGGTCATTAGCAACTAATTTACACTAATTAAACCAAATTTGAAAAATGGGGACTGACACTGATGGCAACGATGTAATAATTTTTTACAGAAAGCAAAACACATTACAATCAAATAAAGTTTTAGTGATCCCAGGAATGCATCCGTAAGGAGGCCATCTGTAAACCCTAGGAATACACCCAGGACTCATGAAATTTGTGATGGGCATCTGCAAATCAAAGGAATACACCAAAATATCAATATCATCTATGAAGGCCAACTGCCAATCAAATAAACGCTTCAACCAAAAAATCATAATCAAATTAAGTATACTTCATTCCAAGTCACAATAAACTGCATAATTCACGTTACAAAAATCTGCCCAATCCACGTTAGTAATTCAACATAGAACCTGCATAATTCACAATACAATAATCCAAATAAATATCAGACCTACTCTAAATTCAAGACCATATTTTATTTTCCAAACAAATTACGAACTATGCACTTAGTACAAGCAAAAAGTTTAGTCTTACAATATTTCAAACACAAAATTTAGTTTGACCGCCATGACCAACAAATATTCAGAACCATATTACAAGTCAAATATTACTTCCAAATTGAAATAAAAGATTCAAAACTCAAAAGATGAATCTTCATAGCCATCTCCATCTTCTTCTTCTTCTTGTTTCTTTTTTTTTCTTCTTCTTCTTCTTCTTTCTCAAAATATCCTTCACCTACACCTTGAGGGACGGATTAAGAAAAATTATAGTCAATATGGACTCACTGTATATGTAGAAATGACATCCAAAAACATAAATAGAAGTATCAAAGTGATGGCTAGCATTAAAGTGTCAATGTGCACAGTGTGTATTTTTACATAAGAGTTTGGGCTAGCCCCATTTACCTTCTTCACGAGGGAAGGAAAATCTTATTCTTGGTCAGCAAATTCAACCTCTATCTGGTTAATCATATCCAGAATCAATTTCTGGTTATCGGATATAGTTTTCATCTCTTTGAAGACATTCTCAAAGTTTGCAGCAACAAAATTGTATAGATCATCAACCCTGTCCTTAGTATTTTTGATTCCATAAGTTGATGGTTTTCCAGATGTTGATGGTTTGCTTGCAGCTGCTGCCCATTTTCTAAACTTTCGAGTGAAGGTTAGTTTTCTCATGGGGCCTTTGTTTTTAATATAAACATCCCCTGCTAAGCTTGGGACAGAATCTTTACTAGCCATCGAGCATACAAATCCTCCGAAAGGGAGAGTTGTCCTTGCAGTTGGTTTTCCCACGAGATGCATCATTCTACTGAACATGTAGGAACCTATATCCATCCTTTTTTTCTTCCCCATATAATAAAGAAATTTTACTCTCTCGGGATGGATGGAAAACTCATGTCCAGTAGGGTTGAGTGTTTGAGATACGTAGGCATACAATAATTTATACAAAGTTTTTAATAGATCTTTTTATACATTTTGAGGGGTCTTGGCACCCATTGATACACCTGTAATCTCATGAATTACATCCGTCATGGAAACATTATCAATATCTTTCATATCAAACTCAGGAACTGGATCAAATCCATAAAATTCGTTGATGACGGCAGCATTTACCCTAATCAGTTTCTCTCTCAGAAACACCAGTTATTGATCCTCTTCTTTTTCTTTAATTTCAGCCGGAAGATTTGAGTAAAATTCTCTTACTATTGTTTGGGAGATTTTCTCAAGACAGGATTTGTTCAGTTTCTCCAATTGATAGAATTTCAATATATCCAGGAAAGCTTCGTTTTCGACATCATCCATCTTAATTGATCTTTCAGGCATAACAGCCTTTTTCTTGAAATATTTAATATAAATCTTCTTAGATTTAGAGTCTTTAAATTTTTTTACCTCCTCTCCATCCTGGGACTTATTTGATGATTGCTCTTCCTCTTCATTTTCCTCTTCTGATGAGGATTCAAAATTCTCAGAGTATGCTGATGACTCTGTATCCGTTGCCACCTTAGCCTTCGCTTGAGTACGCCTTCGATCTTCATAAGTTGAGTCTTTCGACGACTCTGTATCGAAGATAGATTTTTCGGTCTGTGTCGAGCAATAAATTTTTTAGCCTTTTTTGCAGGTGGCTTGGCTGCCGCCTCCGCTTTCATTGTCGATACCGCCGCCGCTGCTTCCGCCGCTGCCCTTTCGACCTCTGCCCTAGCGACCATAATCTTGGATTTCATCATCCTTGCAACTTCTGCCCTTCGGGCCTGTATCGCATCCCTTTGTGGATTCTTACCCTTCGGCGACGGTCGTTGTTTCTTCTACGGCATTTTGAAAAGAAGAGGGTTTGGGAGAGGGTTTGGGAGAAGGAAGAGGATTTGAGAGAAGAAGAGGGAAAATTCGACCGTCTTATATTACTATTATTACTAGTATATGACCTTGGGAAGTGGAAAAAATTAGAATAGTTTTGAGTCTTAAATTAAATTTATTACTATTATTACTAGTATAAGACGGTCGAATTTATTACTATTAAATTTAAAAATTACTTTCCAAAATTAAATTTATTACTATTATTACTAGTATATATCCATGTGAAATCACTACATAAATCTTTGGGATTTTGAGACCCTAATTTTAAAAACTACTTTCCAAAATTAAATTTATTACTATTATTATTAGTATTTATCCACGTGTTCCGTATACATTTTTGAAAAATTTGGCAGAAAAAAACGTGGTGGAAACATGTTTAATTTAAAAAAATTTGACAACATATTTAAGAATGTGAAGTTTAATCTCAATATTTCCATTTTTTGAATATTTGATTAAATTTTTGAACGTTTAACGACTTGGTAAGAAGACTATACTTGAAAAGAGTAAAATTAAAACACTCAAAGTTGTCCTCTATTTTACTTTGTAATCATATTTAAGATGGATTTGACGACAAGATTGACGCTGGCAGCATAATCAATTCTATGACGTAACAAGTCATTGATGGGGATATCGTCGCTGATATATGGATTTGACGTAACAAGATTTGTTAATTGAAAAATAGATAAAATAGTTAGTCACTTGTAGCCGAAACCAAATTGAGTTAACAAAATATTATATTTCATTAAATCCCAGCTTCGTCGTCGGAATATTCTTCGGCGAAGTATACAAGAGGAGGACAAAAAACTGTAAAAAATGAAAAAAAATAGAAAAATAAGAGGTCTACCCCTCACTGGCCTCGCGGAGGATCTCCGCAAAGTCCTGCAGGGTGCGCACACCCGCCCTATGGCACAGGCGGCGAAACGCTTCCCTCTTCTCCAGAGAATCCTGTTCCTCCGGAGTGATCGACAACAGGTCAAAGTTGGGCGCCGTATGAAGAGGTCGAGCGATGACCTCCAGCGATAACCCGCAGGAGGTCAGGAAGTCCGCAGCCGCTGCCAGCCAGTCATGGGACGGAGGCGGCGCAGAGGGTGCTCCATGCGGAGAGGCTCGATGACGACTGGAAGAAGACTCTGGCAATGGTTCCCAACTAGATGATCTTTTTGGAGCCATGTTAAATGTGCAACCTACTCATCTGAATGGGGACCCCTATGTATATATATACACGTTCCTAACCGACTCTTCTTATTCCTTATTGGAAGTTGGGGATATTCAATTTCTTATTCCTTATTGGAAGTTGGGGATATTTCTTATTCCAAGCTTAGTTGGTTATGCTGTTTGGCTTTTACATGTAAGGCCTAGGTTCGAGTCTGGTGTTTTGGTTCTGTAGAATTTTTCTATTGTTAACATTTTTTGGGTGCTATTATATGCTTTTAACTTTGGAACAATTTTTGGGACTGTTAATGGCCATTCTCCGTTCCTCTAACACGGAGAATGATACATTTAGGACGGAGAATAGTACATTTAGGACGGAGAATGGTAAATGTAGGACGGAGAATGATACATGTAGGACGTAGAATGGTACATATAGGACAGAGAATGGTACATTTAGGACGGAGAATGATACATTTAGGACGGAGATAGGACGGAGAATGATACATGTAGGACAGAGAATGGTACATTTAGGACGGAGAATGGTACATTTAGGACGGAGAATGGTATATTTGAGACTGTTCTGTAGGGTTGTGAATTTTAAATAGTTTGGCTATTTAGTTTTGTTTTGAATCTATATAAATTGGTTTTGAAGGCTGCTGAAGATGAATAGTTTGGCTGTATAAATAGATTTTAAAGGGTTGTGAAAAAGAAACCAATGTTTTCGTATCGATCACCATTAATTATGGTGAATGGCACTGATACCACTAATATGACTGGAATTTGCACCGCCAGAATTCATCTTGAAGAAGGTAAAATCTGTGTTGGGAAATGTCGAAATCTCTTGGATATGATTACACTGAGATGTTGTATTAATGGTAAAATCTGTGTTGGGAAATTTCGAAATCTCAGAAGTGAGCCGTCTTAGGCGTCATTATATCATAGTCCATTTTATTTATAAAAAAACTAATCATGTAAAAAATTATTGACAAAAGTAAAATTTTGTCAAAATAGAGAATCGAACTCAGAAAAAATATCTTGCATGCAAGTTTCATTTTTCCATATAACATTATGTTCCAATGGTAATAAATTTTATTTTTATTACCATTTTCTAAAGGTTATTAGTCTCAATAGAAAATAAAAATTAAAAAAAATTGTACTTCGAATCTCTTGACATATAAATAGTCACCTGAAAAAGAACAAAGATGACGACTGACTTTATAATATTCTAATTAAAATACGTACAAAGTACGTATATGTAGACTAGTAAAAAATATTAAAAAAAATGCATGCATGCATGCATGCATGCTAATGTTTTCACCATTCACCCCAGGAATGATTGATGATATCTAAATTATTATACATCTCGTATCCAGGTTCCCCTGGGACTGGGATTATATCATCAAAGGGTCGTTTAAACGTCTATATTAACTAACAAATTTTTCAGAGGTTGTCGTCGAAGTGCACGTTGAAGCACCCACATATGTCGAGCACGCGAAGACCCTTGCAGTTGCATATGATAGATCGCAGCGTGTCTCCACTGAACATGCCGAATCCCATACGTAGGTGCTCGAGACGCCGCATCGAATCAGCCACGGCCTTTCCCTCCGTCTCGTTATGCGTGTCCAGCACGAATCTGTTCCTGAGCATGAAATCTGGAGGGGGCATGTTCCTCCTCAGCTTGACCAGACAGTAGCAATACTTTTTGGCGGAAAATATTCCAGTCGACGTGATATAGAGGCAGTAGCTAATGTCGAGTTCTTCCAGCACCGAGAGAAACTCCAAGTGTCTCACGAAAGTTTCATCACTCACGTCGTACTTCGAAATGCGCAGCACCCTTAGAAATTTTCTACTGTATTATAAAAATGGGAAAATATCAATAGAAATTAACAAAAGTATACGTAAAATTTTGTAATAGAAAAAATAAAGTATTAGAATAAGACCAAATAAATTTTTGCACTGGCCTTAAACATACAAAACAGAAGGCTGCTTCGTCGAGCTTGTACGCGGAAAAGGACCCTAGATATTCCCCACTGCGAGCCACGAGCTTCTTTACGGTCAAACTAATCTCAGCGGTTTGCTGGGTCCTCTGGCACCACTGTACCAAGTCGACGTTAGACCAATAGTCTAAGGGTCCGTTGAGCGCCTTCCACCACGAACGACAAACTGGGGCCACGTTGCACATTACCTCGTCCGCTGGCATCCCCAACAGTACCAGTATCATCGAGAGAATCTCAGTAGGGTTGATGGCCCATCCGCTGCAGTTGATCTTGCTCTTGCTCCTCTCCATTGTGACTGTTCTTCTTCTTCTCTCCTTTGTTTCTCTCTAGTCGGATGGGTTCTCTTCTTTGGAAAAGGCTATTTAACCCCTCGTTTCGGGGGTGTAACCCGCTCGTGGAGGGGTGTGACCGAACAAGGAACGAATCTATTAGGAAATAACGGTAATGCCACTGTATTAATATTAGCAATTAGTCGTTTGGGCTCCCAACATATTTGGGTGATGCCATCTCCCATTATGTGGCATCTGACATGGCATATGACATAACAGCTGGCATGGCAAATTTTAACCCCAAAAATTAATTACCCAAATTTTTTTAATGTTAATGTTAATGTTAATGTCAATATTAATATTAATATTAATATTAATATTAATATTAATATTAATGTTAATGTTAATGCTAATGTTAATGTTAATATTAATATTAATGTTAATATTAATGTTAGTATTAATTAATGTCAATTTATTATTAAATTATTTATTTACTATTAATGTTAATTTTAATATTAATTTTATTGTTAAATTTTGCCATGTCAGCTGTCATGTTAGCAACCATGTCATATGCCACATAATGGAAGATGGTATCACCCAAATTTTTTGGGAGCCAAATAGCATTTTCGTAATATTAGTTTCAATTATATTATAAATTTTAAATTAACAGAAAAGCCAATGTAGATTTAATATTAATGCTACTGTTAAATTTTCCCGATCATACCTCGATACTTACGAATGTCGACCGAGATACCGTCTTCATCATTATCAAGTTTTGTCGTTGTTGCCATAGGAGTCCCCATTGACTTGGATGAGTCAACTGTTGGGAACCCTTTGTCACGCCCCGATCCGGGAAATCGCTCGCCCTCGCTAGATTTTACCCGAATCATCGTCCTCGCTAGGGCGTGATGCCGCACGAGTTTGGAGTTGCGCTCGTGCAAGGCAAGATAACAGATTCACAATAGTGTTTATAGCTCAAATTGATAACATAAGCAGCGGAAGGAAAATGTACTATAAAACAAGAATTCCTTTATTGATAATGAACTGAAGGTTACAATGGCTCTGAATAGCCCAACTTAACATGCCAATTGGCTACAACGCTCATGATCTCTCTAGCTCACAAAGGATTACATTGTTCCATACATTATGCCTCTTTATAGCCAACAAGTAGTCTTCGGCTGAACATCTCTATGTCGCAAGTCCGAACGCCAATGCGGTAGCTCCTCTTGAATGCTAAGGACTCTATGCCTCGGCACGTCCAAGCCGAGACCCGCCTCGAGCCGAACATATCCTGAACTTGTCCACTACCGTGTCCCTGCGGCAGATACAGTTAGACATAATCTTAACATAAACATAGTGATCGTGCTCATCTCTGTCCCATTTTTCCTAGCCTGCAAGGTTAGAACTTTACATAAGAAATCATATCATTTCACTCAACCAACCAACCGTAAACTTAAACATATACATAAGGGTGGCAGCCCCTGCGCCTGCACCCAGCGCTAATCTCAGCCCACCGGCCCTATCTATATGAAGGTCACGGTGTTTCGTACCGTAATGCATCTTTGGCATCCTTATATGTAAGCCTATGATCGCTTCGATACGGGTTGCTAGCCCAATATCCGAAGGATCCTAAACTTACTAACATCATAGCTTATCACAACACTGGACGGTTGCAACCCGTCCTAATGATGTGCACCATAAATACCATACACAATTCCCTCCTTTGAACTACTCGGTTGATTTGGCCTACCGCGCCCATGCTACACTCCGTTGCAAGGCGACGATTTGGTTTTGCGGACACTTTACTGAATAAGGCAAAATGTCGACCTCTTATCGTCCAGCATAAAAGCATAGACTGCACACCAGATCAACTAAAATCAGTATTTGCTCAAACGGGACTTATCCTTTGCATCGATTCGATTTATAGATTCCAATCGACTCAAAGCTTACCTTTGGCCAACGTAACTCTTGCATCTTTGTCCCCAAACAGACTGGGAATGCCTTCATCTGCCAGCCTTCCTACCGAAACCAAGTTATAGCGCAAACTCGGTACATGGCGCAGTGTTTCCATCGCCCAAGTCATACTTTATATGACGAGCTTTGAGATTGTTGTAGTGCCCCGTCCCTACATCGACCCATATTTTCGTCTACGGGGTGCACGAGAAATGAACAATGTCGCTACCGATTCGGTTGGGACCGATAGGTCAAAATCGGCCGGGTCGATCGAACGGGAATGGTTGAATTAAGATCCATTCCACGTTATGGAATGGCTTCTCTGGAACCAAGTCCCATATTCAGCGAGTTGCAGGTGATCGCGTAGGCGACGTCAGCGCAGCCAACCATTCGCTCGCTTGAAGCAAGTCTAAGGCGTGTGGCTAACCTCCTTTGTCTCGTCCCTCTACTTCAAAATCAATATGTGAAGTAAATAAATGCTTTTCATAATAGTATAGAATCAAAAGAAACTCTAAACTTCTGCGACGGTGCTAGGTACTGGCCATTGACTCTATGGCCACTATCTTCTGGGGGTCCACTTCCACTCCACCTCTAGTGATGATGTGACCTAAGTACGAGATACGATCCAGCCAAAACTCGCACTTACTGAACTTCGCGTACAACTGTTGTTCCCTGAGTATCTAAAAAACTACACGAAGATGCTTCTACTCTGCCTCACTCTTGCTATAGACTAAGATGTCGTCTATGAACACTATCACGAACTGATCCAAATAGGGCATGAAGATACGATTCATGAGGTCCATGAATACGGCTGGCACATTGGTCGTTCCAAAAGGCATACCAAGGAACTCCCATTGTCCATACCTCGATCTGAATGCTGTCTTCGGGGTGTCTTGCTCTCTGACTCTGATCTGATGGTACCCTCATGACCGCAAGTCAATATTCGAGAATACAGCCGCTCCCTTGAGCTGATCAAATAAGTCATCAATGTACGATAATCAACACATAATCTTGATGTACCATCCTTCTTCTTCACAAGAAGCATCGGTGCTCCCCAAGGCGATCCACTAGCACGAATGAATCCCTTGATTCTGAGTTCTTCAATCATCTTGTACAAGATTTCCAACTTTGAAGGTGCCATCCTGTAGACTCTCTCTGATACTGGTGCCATCCCTGGAATCAAGTCGATGGTGAAAACTCTGCCTCATCAGAAAATGAAAACTCTACCTCACCGGGAATACAAAAAATAATCCTGCCAATAAGGCAGTCTATTCTTGTGTATTGCTCCTTCAACCAATCCATTCCTAGGCCAAGGGACCGATTCGGCCCACCGCAAAAGGGTCGCCGTCTAACCAGCTATAGTCCGTGATGGCTTGACATTGCCAGTGGCCTTCACACCCTTTCACTGCTTAACAAATGCACGTGACACGGGACGGTGCTTGCTATACTTCGATAGCCCAACAAAACTCTTTTCTAATGTGTTCGTGCAACGACTTGACAAGCAAGGGCTACGTCAAGCCTTGCATCGAGGAAACGTGCTGTGCACGCGTTTGACTTGAACAATCAAGTTCTTTGGGTGCATAGACTTAAGCAAGAAGCAGTGAAATACGACTTAAACTACGGGACAAGGGAATGTTAATATTAATTGTAGTTCCAATTACATTTTAAATAAAAAAGAATACAATTTTAACTTTAACTAGTTTGAAGTAAATGTTAAATAAAAAACTATTTTAAATTTTAGTATTAATATTAGATTCAATAATATTGTAAATTTTAAATTAACAGGAATGCCACGGTATTAGAAACCTAGCTAGCTGATGTCACGTTGCTCGGGCTCGGTTAGTGTTCGTCTAAAATCATACGTGCGAACTAGTTATTAGTAATGAAAACCAAAAATTGAATTTTAAGTTTAAAATCTAGTCGAGCTCGATCCTTTCTCTTTATCCCATTTCCCATACTTTCTCTCTCTCTCTCTCTCTCTCTCTCGGGTTCTCTCTCACAGGTTGTGTTCACTAATACCATATCATTAGAAATATTTACACAACAGATCCCATAGCATTAAATGCTGCTGCATGCGTTATCCTACACAATTTAATAATAAACATTGATACCATATCATTAGAAGAGTAAAAGTTGTCTTGGAAGTAGTAAAAAATTACTTTGTATTTGTCTTCTCAATACTTTTTTGCATTGGAGATGACTTTTTAAACTTATTGCCATTTGTGAATATAATCTTGCCGTCTATACAAGATATTATCTTGTGCCTCATGCCACATAGGATACACAACACATAACAAGACAATAGGGTTGCGTAGCATTAAATGCTGTTGCATGCGTTATCCTACAGAAGAGGGCCACGTGGAGAATGCTGTTGCATGCTTCCTCATGCGTTATTAGCTACACAATTTAATAATACATGTACCCAGAAGACGAGAAAGTTGTGTTGTTGGAAGTTGTTTCCTTAAAATTATGCTTGCTCCTAGAATCACTCAAGATTTTCATGAGCCATCAAAAGAGGGCTACGTGGCGGAGGTAAGGAAGACGAAAAGGTTGTGTTGTTTCCTTTCTGGAAGTTGTTTCTTTCTGAATAATGCTTTTTGTACCTCCAAATTGTACTTTCAAACTGTCCATCCTTACGTGGCAGCTGACGTGATATGTTGATCTGGCAGCTGACGTGATAATTTTTTTTAAAAATAAAACTAAAAATAAAAGTTAACATTAAAATTAATGTTAACATTAACATTAAAATTAACGTTAACATTAACATTAACATTAAAATTAATATTATCGTTAACATTAACAATAATATTAATATTAATATTAACATTAACATTAACATTAATATTAATATTAACATAAATTAATATTAATATTAAATTAACATTAATATTAACGTTAAATTATTATGGAGAAAATTGGGTAGTTAACTTTTTGGATTAAAATTTGCCATGTCATCAGTCATGTCAGATGACACACACTATTATTTAACATGCCACATCAGATGGGAGGGCTATATATTAGAGGGACAATTTGGAGGTACGAATAGCATTACTCTTTCTTCTTGTATTGTTTCTTGTCCTTCGTTTCTTCTGCTGGTTTCTAACACACTTTATTTTCTTCAATGTCGACGTCACATGGAGAAACTGATCGTCGTGTGGAAGATTTAGTCGATGAAGAAAGCTTCCTTTCAAGAGGAGTGTCAGATGATTTGGATGATGAGCAAAGTTTGGAAGCTGTTAACTTAGGAGACAGTAAAGAAGAAGATGAAGAAAACACCGGAAGAATGCATCATAACGATGACGACGACATCAACGCAAATAACGAAATATTATTTCGCATCACCCTTTCTAATGGATTTAAGAAATGTATTATATTTTTACATTTAGTTCTCATATTTATTTTGTTTTATTCTGTTCTTAGGGACGACGGTGAATCTCTATTGGATTTCGATGCAGCGACGATGAAAAAGATATTACAGTCCGCCAACATTAACAAAGATCTAAAACATCTCTTAGAAGAAGATATTATTGGCCTACAGTTCAACTCTATTGAAGAAGCAGAGACATTCTACCGGATATATTCAAAAGCATATGGTTTCAGTATTAGAAAGAACGAGGAAAAGAAAAACAAGTCTGGGATGGTGATGGTCCGTACTTGGTGTTGTTCGAATGCGGGATTCAGACACAAGAAATACAAGGAAGCTCCTAACAGGATTCGTGAGCCAAGAAGTTAAAGCAGAAGTGGCTGTAAAGCAATTTTTCGTATTGAGTACAAAGATTCTACAAAGATATGGGTCGTCAAAAAATTTCATGTACTTCACAACCATAGCCTGGCGAATGATTATGAATCAGTTTTTTTGAGATCCCATCGTAAGATATCACCCGCAGAGTTAGAAGAAGTTAAGATTATGAAGCAATCAGGGATGGGGACTGGAGCGATATGGAATTTAATTGTCCACAGGAAAGGTGGCTGGGATAAGGTTGGATGGACGAAAAAGGATTTATATAACGCTCTAGCTCAAGATAGTAGAGCAGTAGACGATGTTGATGCTACGACAACACTTACATTTCTTCAATCTAAGGAGGGAATTGACCCAGATTTCTTCTACGCGTACAAGGTAGACGAAGATTCCAGATTGACCCATCTCTTTTGGGCTGACGGTGCATGTCGATTCGATTACGAATTATTTGGAGATTCACTAGCATTTGACTCTACATATAAAACAAATAGAAGTCAAATACCTTTGGTGGTTCTAGTGGGTACAAACAATCATGCAATGACTTGTGTGTTTGGGTTTGTAATGATCCATAATGAGACTGCAGAGACATATTCTTGGGTTCTAGAAAAATTCTAAGAGTGTATGAATGGCAAATTACTAGTAACAGTTCTTACGGATGGTTGCAGATCCATGAATAAAGCAATTGAGGATTTAATGCCCAGCGTAGTTCATCAAACGTGCTCATGGCATATCCTAAACAATGCTGCCAAACATGTACACCGAGAGGATTTTCACAATAAATTGAGTCTTCTGATTAAAGGTACATCGCACACTTGCTACTTTACTTTGAAATATGTTGTTGTTACAATATTACAACTTTAGTTACTGTCCATGTTTTCTAAACAGGTACTATTCAGTCGAAGAATTTGAAAACCGTTGGCAGCAGATGCTAATGGATTATAATGTAAAAAACAATGAGTGGACCACTACATTGTACAGAACGAGGCAGCGATGGGCGGACACATTCCTACGTGGGCATTTCTTTGGCGGTTCTACTGCAATAAATAGATGTGAATCTATGAACACATTTCTGAAAAGATTTTTGAATGAGAAGCTGCCACTATGAAAGGCCCTTCAAAATTGTGACTTCGGTTTGGCGACCTTACATTATGGCCCGATGAGTAAGCATGTCACTGATAAACTCTCAACACCAGTTGTGAATCAAACTAGCATGGCCGTAATAGAAGATAAATTTGCCACAATTTACACTAAAATGGTGTTTATAGAGGTAAGGAAGGAAATCACACGTTCTGATGCATATACTGTTCTCCATCATCACATCATAAGAGAGGCAGAAGTTTGCACTATCCAAAAGTATATATCGCCGAACAATGTCAACCGGAAGGTTACATTTGATTCGGCCGACAACATCATAAAATCTGAATGCTTGTGGATGGAGACCAAGGGGATTCCTTATAGGCATATTTTTTCAGCAATGAAGAGATTGCAAATTGGAGATATTACAAAGAACTTGATAAAATCTTGTTGGCTCAAGGATTGCAATTGAAAGAGAGTTCTCTCTCCGGACCTAGCTCAGAAAGAAAATTCAGCCACCCAGACAGTATTGAGAGCAGAAGGTATGGTGGTCTTAATGAACAAGTTAATCTGTTTACATACTATTGTAAAAAATCAAGCAAAATTCAAGAGAGGGGAACGGAGTTGATGTCGTCTGTTCTGATGGAGTTGAAAGAAATGGTGACCGATATTAGTGAAGAAGAACAAATCTGGTAGCTGATGCAGTTCATGGAGTGCATGAAGCTTTAAAAGAGCCAAATCCGGTAGCAACAAAAGGAAGGCCTTCTCAAGGGAAATCAAGCCAGCCTACAGTAAGTCAGACTATTCCGAAGCCTAGAACTTGTAGAGTTTGTAAAAAATCGGGTCACGATTTTCGTAATTGTAAAGTACGAAAGTGAAATAGCGACAAAGAGCAAATGGAATCAAATGAAACGTCGTTGACTTAAGACAATGTCTTTCCTATGTGGCAAGATGTCATTCACACAAGACAACTTTTTCACTTCATCTTTTTTATATGTATAAAAGTCATTTTGAAGGGGCAGATGCTCACATTCTAAATCATTTTAATACTCAATCGTTTTAATACTGGGAACGGCATTCTCCGTGTAATTCAAAACGGAGAATAGCATTCTCCGTTTCAAATGACATGGAGAATATCATTCTCCGTTTAAATTAAAACGGAGAATGAACATTCTAATGTGTTTTTAACACTGGGAATGTTATTCTCCGTTTCAAGTTAGACAGAGAATGCCATTCTCCGTTCCAAATTAAACGGCGAATAGAATCCTCAATCGTTTTAACACTGGGAATGCTATTCTCCGTGTAATTGAAAACGGAGAATGCTATTCTCCGTTTAATAAAACACGGAGAATAGTATTTTCTTTCGTTTTAACTCTTGTAATGCATACTCCGTTTAATTGGCACAAAAAAGTGGTCGAAACATGATTAATTAACAAAATTTGACAATATATTTAAGAATGTGAAGTTTCTAATCTCAACATTTCCATTTTTCGAATATTTGATTAAATTTTTGAATATTTTTTTTTGCAATGAGCCGTTCTATACTCGCAAAATTGAGAAGGGACAGATTCATTGGTATTAATTTTCGAATATTTATTTAATATTTGAGTAAAATTGAAACCCTCAAAGTTGGCAGAATTCGAAGGGGCAGATTCATTGGTATTAATGGCATATAATTGGCAGTAGTTGGGAGAGTTTGTTCTCGTCTTACTTAGCTTTACTTGAGAAGGGGCAGATGCATTGGTATTGATGCAAATTAATTGAATTGAATTCGAAGTTGCTGCCACTTGGCGCATGAGTCCGAGTTGTTCCTTGCCTATAAATGGCAGTAGTGTAGGGAGAGTTTGTTCTCGTCCCACTTAGCTTTTCTTGTGGAGATGGACTCTACCGATCCCCCGCCTTGGCAAGATGCTTTCCTCTTGGTTGTCGATCTCCTCGTTCGAAGAAGCTTTGGTGGTGAAGTCCTTCAGAAGACTGAGATGTGCCTAGTGGACTGTCTATTTTCGTGCACTTCATCGACTGTGTGCCATGATGTCAGTTTCTAGAAGAGCTCCTGGGTTTGGATTTATTGCCAACCCACACTTTGTCGAAGCGCCCGCACGTCGATTCGCTCGGACTATGTACGGTGTTCCTTTGCCGCAAGGAGTTCCTTTGTTCAAGGTGTTCCATTGCTCCGATGATGCACGACGAAGTGATTTGCCACAAGGAATTCCTTTTCCTCAGGGCGTTCTATTGCTCAGAAGAATGCAAGATGAAGTGAATTCCTTTGCAGGTCCTTTGCCTCAAGGAATTCCTTTGCAAGGTCGTTTTGCTCTCAAGGAATTCCTTGGCACTCAAGGAGTTCCTTTGACTCCTTGAGGCAAAGGACCTGCAAAGGAATTTACTTCATCTTGCATTCTTTCGAGCAATAGAACGCCCTGAGGAAAGAAATTCCTTGTGGCAAATCACTTCGTCGTGCATCGTCGGAGCAGTGGAACACCTTGAACAAAGAAACTCCTTGCGGCAAAGGAACACTGTGCATAGGCCGAGCGAATCGACGTGCGGGCGCTTCGACAGAGTGTGGGTTGGCAATAAATCCAAACCCAGGGGCTCTTCCAAAAATCGACATCATGGCACACAGTCGATGACTATGCATGGAGCGCTCGTACTTTGATTCGCACTGACTATGCACGGAGTTCCTTTGTTCAAGGGGTTCCATTGCTCTGACTATGCACGGAGTTCCTTTGTTCAGGGAGTTTTATTTCTCTGACGTTGCACGATGAAGTGATTTGCATCAAGGAATTCGTTTACCTCAAGGAGGTCCATTGCTCTGCGATGCCCGCACGCAGCTCACATTCAACTTTTTTCTTGATAGTAGGATTTTATGTAGTAGTTCAGACTTTCATATATAAATAAATGTCAAACTTTTTGTGGTTTTCACAATATAAATATAACTCATAAATGATTTTATTATAAAAGACAGAGCAGAGCAGACATTATAAAACACAGAAGTTCTCTTGAAAGCAAATTCTTAGCCCAAACCAACCTCATCATTGTAGTCTTCTTAGTCCATACCAACCTCATCATATTCTCATCAAGTTCATCTTCATTCTCCTTTTCAAACTAAACAGAGAATAATATTCTCCGTTTCAAAAGACACGGAGAACGTTATTCTCCGTTTAAATAAAAATGGAGAATGAATATTTTAATGTGTTTTACCACTGGAAATGTTATTCTCCATTTCAAGACAGACGGAGAATGTTATTATCCGTTCCGAAATAAATGGTGAATAGAATCCTCAAACAATTTAATTTAAACGGGAAAGTTATTCTCCGTTTCAAGTAAACGGAGAATGCCATTCTCCGTTCCAAATAAAATGGAGAATATAATCCGAAGGGGCAGATTTATTGGTATTAATGGCATATAAATGGAAGAATTCATTGGTATTAATGGCATATAAATGGCAGATTCATTGGTATTAATGACATATTAATGGCATATAAATGCCATTCTCCGTTCCAATTGGACGCATCAGTACACGGAGAATGGTTCACTTGGCAGAATTCGAAGGGACAGATTCATTGGTATTAATAGCATATAAATGGCAGTAGTTGGGAGAGTTTGTTCTCGTCTTACTTAACTTAGCTTTACTTGAGAAGGGGCAGATGCATTGGTATTAATGTAAATTAATTGAATAGAATTCGAAATGACTGCCATTTGGCGCATGAGTTCGAGTTGTTCCTTGCCAATAAATGGCAGAAGTTGGGAGAGTTTGATCTAGTCTTACTTAGCTTTACTTGAGAAGGGGCAGATGCATTGGTATTGATGCAAATTAATTGAATTGAATTCGAAGTGACTGCCACTTGGCGCATGAGTCCGAGTTGTTCCTTGCCTATAAATGGCAGTAGTGTAGGGAGAGTTTGTTCTCGTCTCACTTAGCTTTTCTTGTGGAGATGGACCCTACCGATCTCCCACCTTGGCAAGACGCTTTCCTCTTGGTTGTCGATCTCCTCATTCGAAGAAGCTTTGGTGGTGAAGTACTTCAGAAGACTAAAGCTTTGGGTTGATTGCCAACCCACACTCTGTCAAAGCGCCGTACGTTGATTCACTCGGACTATGCACGGTATTCATTTGCCTCAAGGAGTTCCTTTGCCTCAAGGAGTTCCTCCGTCTCAAGCTCTTCCTTGGCACGTTGACGATGAAGTGATTTGCTCTGACGATGCACGGAATTCATCTTGCTCTTGCTCTGACGATGCACGATGAAGTCATTTGCCTCAAGGAGTCATCCAATGGTTTCTATGCTCTGACGATGCACGATGAAGTGATTTGGCTCAAGAAATTCCTTTGCCTCAAGGCGTTCCATTCTTTCGACGATGCACGATGAACTGAATTCACTTCATCGTGCATCGTCAAAGAATGGAACTCCTTGAGGCAAAGGAATTCCTTGAGGTAAATCACTTCATCGTGTTTCATCAGAGCATAGTAACCTTTGGATGACTCCTTGAGGCAAATCACTTCATCGTGCATCGTCAGAGCAAGAGCAAGATGAATTCCTTGAGGCACAGGAACAGAAGCAAATAAATTCCTTGAGAGCAAAGGATCTTGCAAAGGCAATCCTTGAGGCAGAGCACCTTGTAAAGGAATTCACTTCATCCTGGAGATGGACTCTACCGATCCCCCGTCTTGGCAAGACTCTTTTCTGTTGGTTCACTTCAAATGACACGGAGAATGGAATTCTCCGTCTTATTCAACTTTTTCTTGGTTGTAGGATTTTATGTAATAGTTCGGACTTTTATATGTAAATAAAATTTAAACTTTTCGTGATTTTGACAATGTAAATGTAATTCAAAAATAATTTTATTATAAAAGCAGAGCTTATAAAAGATAGAAGTTCCTTTCCCAATTACATAATTACATTGTTGTTTTACAATGTCATTGCTTGGTTCGTGTTACATATTTGCTTGAAAGCAACTTCTTAGTCCATACCAACCTCATTATTGTAATCTTCTGGTGAGTTTCATCGTCATTTTCTTTCGGTATTTCGAAGGGAGTAGTCGTCAACATATTCATATAATACGCCGTGTACAAGAGGCAGTTGGGTGCCCGTTGTTGTGGGCAATTTGGAGAATAATTCAGCACTTTGCTCTCATACTCCATCTTCGCCGGGCATCTCTCCCTCATCATATCAACTTTTCTCCTGACGATAGGCTCTAAGGTGTTCTTCATTAATTCTGCATCCACCTTGTACTTTTCGTACGTAGTTTGCCTCAAGGACTTGTAGTTTGTCCAGTCGTAGGAGATAAAGTTGAATGTGAGCAGAGTATAGTGTCTGATGGATGAATTAAAGAGTGGGATGAATAGCAACTCTATGTCATCCTCCAAGCCCATGACAAAGTCTACTACATCTGTTTGGATGTCTTGAAGGGCGTCGACTTTTGCGTCTGGTTCATTGGCACGTTCAACGATGGTCTGTTTCCCAAAAACAAAACACAATATCATGAGTAATTTTTTTCTGTCATTTTTCATCGGTGTACACATGAATATGGGTTTTTATGTTTGAATTCTTACCAATGTGTGGGCCATCATGAATGCAGACCACTTATGTGATTGGGGTGTCGGCTTTTGCTTCTGGATCAATGGCGCGTCCTTTGAACTAGACGGGGAACACCTTCTTTTAATGCCTTGAATTTCTCTCAGCTTCCTTATTATTAGGTTCAGTATGCCAGCCTCCATGTCATCATAGTTGAGTATGTCTTACAGGTCTATTGCCGACAGCTGGACTGAAACTCCATTTTTACCCTCTTCCGGCGAAAATAAGTATACAATATCATTGCACATAAATTTAGTTTAGATTAAATTAATAAAGATAGATTCTCATTACATAATTGTGAAAAAAATCTAGAAAAAAAAAAGAGTTCAGAATACATACTCTGGACACTTCTTTTTGGGAATTACGATGTCGATGTATTGCTTCTTCAGCTCTTCATCCGCATCTTTCCAAAGTAAGAGTTCATCGCATTCCCTTAGTATGACAAGGTTCTTCTTTAATTCAGCCATTTTGGTGTCTCCTCCGGATTTCGGAGCGGCATTAATCTTCCGCTTTTTATTAGCCTCTCCAACTGTATTCTTTTCCAATGGAGTAACATATTCAATGGCTAATGGCGCTGATGGTTTTCTGAACCTCTTTTCCCCCGATCCTCATCTTCTTTTGGCTTCTTTTGGAGCAGCAAGTTCAGCATCTGCTTCAATCTCTTGACGCTGCAATGCTACAACCATGGCTTCGAGATTAACGATTTTTCCATCCTTTTCAGTGGCTTCAATATTGAATGATTCAACTTTATTTTGAAGCTCCCTTTTCTCCTCAACTAGCCTTTTATTTGTTTCTCTGAGTTGCTCGGTTGTTCGCACTGAAATAAAGCAAACAATAATGAAATGTATGATGTGAATCTAACACGGAGAATGACATTTTCTGTGTAATATAATACGGAGAATAGCATTATCCGTTTGGAATTACACGGAGAATAACCTTCCCAGTATCGAAATGATAGAGAATAGCAATTATCTGTTTCAAATAACACGAAGAATGCCATTCTCCGTGTTATAATCCACGGAGAATAGCCATTCTCCTGGAAGATTACAAATCAGAAATTTGAAATAGAAAAGATTTTACCTTGTGCATGTACATCTGCAACAAGAACAAAATTTTGCTTTCTCAAATCCTCCAGTTCATGCACAGAGCCCTCCATCACAATGTTGACTGTACGTTGTTGCGCTTCTTCTGCCTCGAGCTCTTTCAGCTTTTCTTTGAGTATGGCATTCTCAAGGTTGGCTGCACGTAACTGCACTCCTTGTGCCTCCATCTCTTTTAACTTTTCTTTGAGTTCTTCATTCTGCGCAAGAATATCAGAATGATGTCTTCTCAAATCCTCCAGTTCTTGCACAGAGCCCTCCATCCCAACGTTGACTGCACGTTGTTGCGCTTCTTCTGCCTCGAGCTCTTTCAGCTTTTCTTTGAGTATGGCATTCTTAAGGTTGGCTGCACGTAACTGCGCTCCTTGTGCCTCCATCTCTTTTAACTTTTCTTTGAGTTCTTCATTCTGCGCAAGAATATCAGAATGATGTCTTCTCAAATCCTCTAATTCCTTTGCTGAGTCGTCCATCACAGCGTCTATTTCATGATGCTGTGGTATCCGTTGTTCATTAAAATTATCCCCACCTGCTTCTTGGTGTTCTTTCTCTTCCTCTTTTTCAACTTCTTCTATAGGTGGCTCATCTTCTTTGTGTCCTTCTTCTTCCCCAACATGTATAACCAGATCTTCTAATATCATCTTCGATCTCATTTTGTTGTGATATTCGGCCTGAGGAAGTTTAAGATTTTGTACCCATTCCATGTGAAAAATCTTGGGCAATCAGGAATTGGGGTGAACTTTCTTTCCACAAATTTACTATGTTCTGCAAACCAATAGAGGAAGTATATTGTACAACCTTCCAATTTGTGGAAAGCCATTGAGTAATCCCCCTATTCAGTTTTGCTTATAATCCTCTTTATGCTATCCATTACATATGCCAGGATTAACCTTGGCCAGCATACACTGTTGATGACGTCCACACTGTCTACCAAGGCCAAGAATCTGTACGGCAAATTTGAACTGCCAGACTTTGTGAAAAATACTGTTTGGCACAAGTGGAAGATTATTAGCTTGGCCAAATCATCTGGATTAACAGCGTTATCTCCGCCACGAAGCCGTCGTAACAATTCAAAGAACTTGTCTCTCACTTTCTTATTCGTGACTTCTGAGTGTTTGCCCTTAGTATTAGCCAGCAATCTTGTGAAGTGATCTCTACACAGGCTCAATGATGCTGGTGGTGTGGGCTGTTGTTGTTTTTCTTTTATCAATCTTCTGTAAAAAAAAACATCATTATCGCTTTCTTCATTCAGCGGTAGACCGATATGACTGCCATATCGTCGACGCTTGGCACGATTTTAATAGTGGTGCTCAATTCAAAGCACCCGACGCCATCTTCTTCCACTACTAAAATACAGTAAATTGGCGACGGAGGATTAGCGACGGATCGTATCCATCGGCCATAGCGACGGCCTCGCAACTACCTTGTGATTGGCTACCGTCAGAAAGCAATATATATTTTTTTTAGTTTTTTGCGTCAAAATCAGTTGCACATCCGTCGCTAATTTGACGAAACTTTAGCGATGGATTCATGTCCGTCGCTAATATGTCGCACATTGTGGCAGCAAAATTTGGAAAAAAATGGCGCGCTAAATTAGCATCCATGTAGCGACGGACGTTCAGTCGGAAATCTAGTTGGTATTTAGCGACTACCTACCGACGGATATATCCGTCGGTAATCCGTCGCTAAATACTGTAACCTAACTTAAATTGAACCAACGGGGGGAATTTTTCATTCCCCCCAAAAAACTCTCTCTCTTTCCCCTCTCTCTCTCTCTCTCTCTCTCTCTCCGGCGAGCTCTCTCCGACGGGTCACATTCTCCGGCGAAGCTCTCTCCGACGGGATATCTCTCTCTCAATTATGCTCTCTATCTCTCTCCCCCCCTCTCTCTCTCTGTTTAGGGTTTCGGGTTGGTGTGGGGGGGGTCGGCTGTCGCTGGGGCCGGCGGGGTGGGGGGGAGGTTGTTGAGGGCGGAGGACAGGGTAGGGTTTAGGGTTTCATGGCAGGGGTAGGGTTTCGGGTGGAGGGGTGGGCCGGCTGTCGCGGGGGCCGGCGGTGATGGGGGGAGGGAGGGGGGCGGGGGATGGATGGTGTTGGGTGCGGAGCGGGATGAGAGGGAGGGGGTGAGGGGAAGGGGGTGGGTGTTTGCTGTCGGGGGGGTGAGGGGGAGGGGGGTGGGTGTTTGCTGTCGGAGGGGAGGGGATGCGGTGGGGGGTATCGGTGGTTTCGGATCGGAACATTCCTATGAGTATCGATGGTTTCGAATCGGAGTATCAGATCGGGGGAGGGGGTATAGGTGGTTTCGGATCGGACCAATCCTATGAGTATCGGATCGGGGGAGGGGGGTATCGGAATCGGTATCGAAATCGGAATCGGTATCGGACCGATACTGACCGATACTGACCGATACCGGTACAGTTTGGCATGCCCCGCTCCGATACTGACCGATACCCGATACTGACCGATACCGATCCGATACCGTCCGATACTGATACAGCTTGGCATGTCCCGGTATCGGTATCAGACTATCCCTATGAGTATCGGCATCGGGGGTATCGTTAATATCGGTGGTTTCGGATCGGAGTATCGGATTTTTTGGTATCAAAAAACAAATAGGTATTAATAAATTACTAATATTAATAATTTATTAAAGTATCGGCCGATACCGATACCGATCGGAGTATCGGACTATTCTTATGAGGATGGTTTAAAGTATCGGACTATTCTTATGTTTAGTTTGTCTTACGATACAGATTTTCACATCCAAATCGAGGATGAATCGTTACTTTGTTGATCATACATGGATGTACAAACGGCAACACGAGAGCAGAATTGGTGTTAGTGACGAATTTCAGGCAGGCGTGGAAGTATTTCTTAAGTATGCCATGAGCAAAGCTCAGTACATAGACGGTAACAAAATCAAGTGTCCATGTGTTAATTGTCACAATAGACGTTACGAAGATTGGTGACTGTGAGAGATCATTTAACCCGTAAGGGTTTCGTACGTGATTACGGCTTGTGGTCATCGCAAGGTGAATTATATTCGGAAAGACAGGCGGCGGAAGCTGGTACTTATGTTTTTGATGATAATGCTGCAATGGATGTCCTCGAAGACGACGTATACTCTGTTGATTATGGAGACGTGCAGAACCTTGCACGAGATATGGTGTATGATGCGGCAAGGCCTAATTTTGATCTGGAGGATCCTAATCCCGAGGCGAAGGAGTTCTATGATATGTTTCAGGACGCAGATACTCCTCTATATCCTGGTTGTGAGACTCATTCCGTACTGTCAGTGACGATGTGGTTGCTGAACATAAAGTCTGATTTTAACTTGCCACAAGCTTGCTATGATCGGATCACACAACTAATCAACGAGGTGTTACCGAAGGAATCAAAAGAGCTCCCAAAAAACTTCTATAAGTCAAAGATGATGGTCCGACAACTGGGACTGGGGTACAAGAAGATAGATTGTTGTCGCAACGGATGTATGTTGTACTACAAAGAGAATTGCGTATCAGAAAGTTGCACCTTCTGTAAGGCGGATCGTTACAAGCCAGTGCAGGGAAAAGGAAAGTCAACTAGAAAACGATGTCCTTACAAGTATACGCATTACTTGTCGATCACGAAGCGCTTGCAGAGGATGTATATTCTCTGAATACAGCGGAACACATGACGTGGCACAGCGAAGAACGCATAAAGGACGAAAAAGAATTGTCACATCCTTCGGATGGAGAGGCGTGGAAACATTTTAATTTGTGTCATCCAGATTTTGCTGCAGAGCCTAGAAATGTACGCCTTGCGCTATGTTCTGATGGCTTCGCCCCTTTCGGACAGTCGGGATCTCAATACTCATGCTGGCCGGTCATTCTTACCCCTTACAATCTGCCACCATGGATGTGTATGAAGACTTCTTATATGTTCTTGACAGCTATCACACCCGGTCCCAAAAATTCGACGAAGAACATTGATATATATTTACAGCCGTTGGTGGATGAGCTGAAACAGCTGTGGGAGATCGGTGTCACGACGTATGATATTTCCAGGAAATAGAACTTTCAGATGAGAGCTTCACTTATGTGGACAATCAATAATTTTCCAGCATACGGTATGCTGTTGGGATGGAGTACGCACGGTAACATATCTTGTCCGATATGCATGGAAAATAGTAAGGCGTTCCGCCTTAGACATGGAGCAAAAACTTCTTTCTTTGACTGTCACCGTCAATTTTTGCCCATGAGCCATCCTTGGCGAAAGAACAAGGACGCGTTCAGATCTGGAAAACAAGAATTTCTTGATCCTCCTGCCAGATTGTCGGGATACGATATTTGGGAAGTTGTAAAGGAATTGCCCACCACAATGGAAGATCTATCGAACAATCGTGTCGAGGGGTTCGGTCAAAGCCATAACTGGACCAAACGGAGTATTTTCTGGGACTTGCCTTATTGGAAAGATAATCTTATAAGGCATAATCTTGATGTCATGCATATCGAAAAGAATGTGTTCGATAATGTCTTCAATACCATCATGGATATTAAAGAAAAGACGAAGGACAATCCAAAAGCAAGACAAGACATGGCCGAGATATGCAAACGTCATGATCTAAACTTGATAGAAAGGGGAGCTGGTGGTCAATTAAGTAAGCCTATAGCGCCATATACATTGAGCAAGGAAGATAGATTAATAATCTGCAAGTGGATATCTACTTTAAGATTTCCTAACGGCTATGTGTCGAATTTGTCTAGATGCGTTGATCTCAATGAACGCAAGCTAACAGGAATGAAAAGTCATGACTGCCACGTGTTTATGGAAAGATTACTGCCCATTGCTTTGAGAGAGTTGTTGCCTTCTGCTGTATGGGTTCCGTTGGCCGAGCTGTCTACATTCTTCAGGGATATCTGTTCAACTAAGCTGACGGTGCAACATATGGTACAACTTGAGGAGAAGATTGTCTTAACAATTTGTAAGTTAGAGAAAATATTTCTACCGGACTTTTTCGACAGCATGGAGCATCTACCGATTCATCTACCATACGAAGCCCGTGTCGGTGCATCTATTCATTATCGATGGATGTACCCCTTTGAAAGTTAAATAAAAATCGATATAATTTAAGTGGAATTTTATAATTCATTGTCAATTCTCAAGATAATTTGTCTTTCTAGGTACCTACACCATCTAAAGAAGAAAGTTGGCAACAAGGCTCATATAGAGGCTTCGATATACGAAGCATATCTTATCGAGGAGGTGTCAAACTTCTGCTCCATTTATTTCGATACTCATGTCGAGACAAATCGAAATAGACCTCAAAGGAATGACGAAGACATTGAGGATGGAGGTATATTCAATTTAAGGGGCAAGCCTATTGGGGCTAGTAAGAATCGGTGGTTGACTGACGATGAGTATGATGCCGCACACCGATATGTATTGTTAAATTGTGACATACAAGAAATGAGAGATTTGGAGAAGTAAGTGACTACACCTCGTTATAATCTCTAATTTGGTGAAATATGTGACTACACTTATTTTTATTCTCTCTAACAGTGTATTTAGAGATGAAGTCAAAATAAGGACACCCGATATTACCGATGAGGGACTTCAAAGAGAGGTTGATTGTACCTTTCCGACCTGGTTTCAAAAATACGTAAGTAACTGAGATAATATGTTATGCGACTACCATTAAAATATATGCAAGTAAAATATTTAAATTATCATTATTTGTTTACAGGTTTTATTGCCTGAAACAAGACTCACAAATAAGAGCATTCGTTATTTGGCATTGGGACCGAAGAAGCATGCGAAGACTTGGCCAGGCTATGTCGTTAATGGCTTCAAGTTTAGGGCAACTCAGCATGCTATAAATGTCGAATTTGTCAATGACAACTTCAGTACTAAGGATTCTGGTGTTTGCATAAGAGGCACCATCTATGACGACGAGCCGGACTTTGATTATTATGGAGTGCTTCGAGATATTGTAGATTTACAATATAGTGCCCCATATGATATGTATATTATGATGTTCAAATGTGAGCGGTTCGATACGACACCAAATATCGTTGGAGAATCAATAAACAATTTGGATTCGTCGATATAAATCATCGCAGGAGGTATAGAGGGTCCGACACGTTTGCGATAGCAAGTCAGGCTGTTCAAGTATACTATACAAGCTACCCAAGGCGTCATAGAGATCGATTTGACTGGTGGAAAGTATGCAAGATTAAATCTAGAAATACATTCAACGTTGGAGACCCAGCATACCAAGAGGACGAGATCGAAAAGCCCCAATACTTGAGACAACAGTCGGATACCATGGATGTTGAATTAGAGGTTGATATACCTCCTGCTGAGGAAAATAGAGGGGAGGAAGAGGTTGATATACAAGACTTAGATGTCAATCAGGGGAGAAAGAGGCGTCTTGTCCCAAGTATTGAGACTGAAGAAGAAGAAGAAGAAGAAGAAGAAGAAGAACTTGATGAGGATGACGATACAGATGAAGTCGACGATGAGGATGAGGATGATGATGAGAATGAAGATGAGGACGAGGACGATGACGATGAATAAATATCGGTATTTTTTAGTTCATGTTTTTGTCGAGGCCGAGGCCGCTGACGAGGACGATTCAGTTTAAATTAAACTTCTGTGTTCTTCTTTCAGTTCATATTTTTGTCGTTCGATCATCTACTTATTGTATGATTTTTTTTTGCAGATGGCACTCCTAGTCCAACTCCTCTGGCCGGCACTCGTCGCCCTACTGCTGGTATATATATTTTAGTTTAGTTTTATATTCATTTATTCTTTTATATTATTAATTATATTTATGTGTTCTATTTACAGGGCATGGTTGGGAGCACTCGTGCTGGTAGTGCTGGCCGTGGTCATGTTGGTGGTGGTGGTGGTCGTGGGCGGGGGCGTGGTGGTAGCGGTCGTGGTCGCCAGACGTCTTCCCCGGATGTGACCTCCGATCCCGACCTGGAGAGCCCGGGCACACACTCTTCCCGTCGTCAATCTTCGTCGAGGCCTGCGACTCCATCCGTTAGCGGATCCGTTCCTCCATCCGCTAGCGGATCTGTTCCGCCACCGGATGCACCAGCGGATGCATCAGCAGATGCAGCAGCAGACCTAGTTGTTACTGCATGGTAGGCCCCGGAGTACCCCCGGATTCAGTTTCATCCTGTTACCGGGGAGTACATGCACGGACCCTTGGATCCTCAGACGCCACCAGAGAGGCCGACGGGCGAGTTTCGACGAGAGATATGGCCCGCGGGTGAATCGTAAGTAAATTTAAGTTAATTTATTAAATTTATTTTATTTATTCAAGTCAATAATCCAGTTGTTGCTTTTTTATAGATTTTTCTCGTGGGATGTTGCCCGGAGTCTAGGGTGCATTATCCGAGAAAACTACCATGGCCCCTACCTTAATTTTTTTGAGGTGCCTCAAGACAGGCAGTACGTCTGGCTCAACGAGATGAGGGTATATATCTTAGGGTTAATTACTAATTATTCTTTAATTCATTAATTTTTTAATTACGTGATATTTGAATTTGTGTATCAGAGGAAGTTCTGGTGGCCCCTCCATCGCGAGGAGGCAATCCGTAGGACCTACAAAGCCGCCGCCGGGAAGAAGATACAGGATGCAGTGTACGACCTTCGTACGGCGCATACGAAGAAGGACCGAATCCGAGCGGAGTACTATGAGCAGATGTTGGAGAAGATGAATACTCCTCGATACAAGAAAAAATTAGAGAAAGCCAAGGCGAATAGACAGGCCGCGGGTCTGCATACAGAGGGATCAAGGCCCCATGCACGGACGCATGCAGCTTTGGTGAGATACCACAAATTCATTCCACTATTTAATTCGAGACTATTAATATACGAAGTTAATTAAATTCTACGTATGCAGGCCCAACAGGCAGTGAAGAAGGGGAGAGAGGCGGAGGCTGTCACGACCCGCACCCACTGTGAGGGTACAAATACGTAACGACGCCCAGCCTACGCCGTATTGTCGGCAGTAGAGCGCTGTCCTAGGTTACTATCTAAACAGCAACTCACGCAATTATAATGTACTCATTATGATCAACTCCGAACGGAGGACAAGTATAAGATATGGTGTAACTCAATCACAGTCTAAGTACGATAAGATAACACAGAAATATAACTAAGAAATTAAAGACAACAATAAATACTGAAATAATAACAACATCTCGAACAATCTCGAATACATCTCAAGTCTCAATTCTATACAACAAGCTCTAAATAAAAACAGATACCAGTCTACTAAACTAAATTCCGATCACTCCTGAGTGTCGGGGCCAAGGTAGCTAACCCGTCTCCTGGTCCATAATATGTAGGGCATGTATCCTTAGGACAATCATTTGTAAAATTTCAACAGGTCCAGTCAGGACAGGAACGAGTACAACTCATCAAGAAATCCCAATTAAATGACAGAGAACTATAAAGCAGTTATAAGCAGTTATATTGATGAAACATGGTAGTTTGTATATAGGTGATAGTATAGAGAAACAGTTAAGATAAAAGGAAAGTAAGGTAACTAAAACAAGAGAAGAATGATGGCAATGAAGACTATAATAAATCTAGCTGAACTAAGGTAACATAATAAGTCCAGATAGTAAATGTAAACAAGTGTAAAACCCAAGTAAATCCAGACAACATGAATCTGATACCAGGTGGTTCCAGTACAAGATGAGTCCGGTATAAGGTGAGTCCAGTTGGTGATCAAAGGTTCCAGGGTGAGTCCAGCTTATACTCTATTAGTGTGTTTTAAAATATCGGGATCGACATGTGAACGGCTGTAGGTAATACGGCACACCGTACACTCGGCCAAGTGTGGGATGGCTATCGTTCCAGTATAATTCCAAGGGAGTGGTTCCAGTATTTGGGTATGTTCACATGCCTAATCCAATATTTCTCCGCCCAGCAAGTACAAGTGAATCCATAATCCGACACAAAAATAGGTATAAGTCCAGCCAGTACACGAATGGTTCCAGTAAATGATTCCAGGGTGGTTCCAGTAGGTGGTTCCAGTAGGTAGTTCCAGAATAGAGGCCAGACTTAAATAAGTGAGTGTCGCATGAAATGGATCCAGTAATATCAAATCGTGTTTGTAATACAGAATCAAATATAACTAGCTACAACTGAAGTATAGTAAACGACAAGTAAATGGAAGAACTATCAGAGAATGTACTCGCCTGATACTCTGAAAAGAGTAATATAATATCAGATGTCTGCACCGGAGTCACAATGTCCTAAATAGAGCAGTATGGGTTATAATGTGTTTAAAACAAGGTAAATAATGTTTACGATACAATCTACATAATTTCTAAGCCAATCTAGGTCAAAGTCAACTTGTTCAACTCTGGGTCAAAGTCAACTTAGGTCAATTGGTCATATATAGACTTAATGTTGACTTGGTCAACTGTCTACTCAAAATAGATCAACAAGTCAATCTAAGCCAATGGTCAACTAGTCTATCTAAGTTAAACTCTATATCTAACTCAATTAACTCATAGGCTAGTGCACTAGGATACCATATCCTATAACAATGTGCATACCAACCCAAGGCTAAGGTATCTCACATAAATATAGAATACATATAACTAAATATATCATACATCCATATATCCATATACATGAACCTACATCAAGCTAAGCTCAAAAGCAAAGTGTGTGTGTCAACAAAATGTGGCTGAACAGTGTTTCAGGAAAATGGAACAGTGAACATTCAGGATTGTAATCTTCATAATTTCAATTCATGTATTCATTCACATAATCATTTATTCAAAACTACACATTCAATCTCAAACCTAAGAATCTAATCCCCATACCTTCAGTCCTCACAACTCTACCTATATGTCTAACTCTCACTCATGTCTAATTCCTACACACTCAACTCACTGTTAAACAATAATTTTAGGTTCATGACAGTTTTGTAGTTGTGTCAAAGGACTGAAATCAAGGTGACTAAACAAGCATCCAATCCAGGTTGCAAATCCTGAAACCATCTCAGGTTTCATTCCCCCATTTCAGTTTTCACCAAATTCAGTTAATATAACATAACCCAATTGTATACATGCAACCTATAATCAAAATCTAATCTAATTTCAAATTCTAACTGAACTCAAAAAAAACCCCAATGTGATATTTTAAACCTGCTATTGCTGCTACTGCAGCATCCTGCTGCTGCATGCCTTGTGGCTTGCCAGGTAATGCAAACATACAAGAATGCAAACATACAATGCAAACATGCCTTGTGGCCTTGCAATGCCAAGCCAGCCTACATCTAATAGCAGTGCATTAACATATGAACATGTATTAAGCATGCAATTGAACTAACAGTGCAAAACTGTGCATAATTATGCAACCAAAAATTGTGACTTCAGTTTACACATGATAGTTCAGGATTCAAAGTATCAGTCCATTTCGATCCAAAATCCTATAACCTCTAGCTATCATGAACCTATCATGTACATGAATCTTTACATATGTAGATGAACTAATATTTCAGATTAACTAATAGGAAAAAAACAGTTTAATATGCAATTAAAACTCAGGAGAAATCAGTGAAAACAATCTCAGAAAAAGGAAATCCATGACAGCTATAACCAAACCAATTTCGAAATCCATTTTTCCATTCCCAATTCAGTCTCGAAGTCTCATTTCAGTTTACCTGTATTAAATTCTCAGGTTTTCTGACATTGGGATTTCTCAGTTTTCAATCTAACATGCTCGGTTACTTTTAACAGTGGATTAACATGGCAATTATAATCTTTGAAAGTCAGTTCAACTAAAATTAATCTAGCATTAAACTAACAGTGCAAAAATCTCAGAAAGTATCAGTCCATCCCATTCGAAACCCAAATTTCCCTACATCAACATAAACCCACATTACAGGCAACTAATACATATGTAATTGCATTAATACATGGTATTTAAACATCAAAATTTTAGTTTAAAGAAACAGGAAATCATTTTTTAGGATTTTAAAACAGACACATGTATCAGTCTATATTTCAGCTCAAATTAATATCGAAATCCATCACTTGATAACAAAACCCAATCTAATCTTACAAAACCAACTTAGCAGTAGTTAGTACATGTGTACCTGAATTTTAACATGCAACATTAACATCAAAATTTGGTTTAAAATGGGAATTAAAATCAGAATTTAAAACTGACTGCACGTATCAGTTAAAATAGGAATTCCCAAATTCAAATCTATAAACACAGTAATAATCCAAAGTAAGGGTTGGTAAATAGTGTGTCACTTGTGTATATGTCAACCATGGTGTTCGTGTCCGTGCAAGTGGACACGAACGTGTCCAAACACTCACAGACACTCACACGTGTACAGCACAGCACGCAGCGTCGTGCACGCGTGCGTGTCACTCCAGGACACGACACGTTGCACGACACAAGTCGTGGTCAGGCCCACGTGTTCGCCCCTTATAGGGCTACGTGCCCATGGCCCTGAACCGTGTCCTAGACGCATGTCGTGTCGGCTTTAGAGCCGTGTCAGTGGTCTTTTACACGCGCGTGCACGACAGGCATCGACCGGTGCGAGTGAGATTTCTCACAAACCACTCGATGGTTTGGCCTCAAATTTGGTGTGCGTGCTGTCAGTCATAGCCCGCAGGTGTCAACCAAATTTGGTGTCCAACCGAGTCGTGTCGTGTCGAATATGAACGTGTGGCAGCAGAACACCGTATGGGGCCTGTGCGCAGTGTCGTGCAGCGATGCGTGTCCGATTTGGACACGAATCTCCCACAGAAATGTGCTCAGTAGGACACAAAATTAATAAACACATATAAAACAATATTTCCATTCAAATAGTTTTCAAAAACAACATAAAAATTTCCTTTGAGGCATTTCATCGAACACCTAACATACACTATGACACGTGTCCGATACGGACACCAAACGGACACAAAATTCACCCAAATTTTGGGGACACCTAGGGGACTCCTAGATCTAGCCCTACATATAAAGAAAACCGAAATTTAAATCAATTTAAAGGGTTTTACCTATATGTGCAAAAAGTTTGGAAAAGCTTCAAATGGGGGATTCCTCCTCTTGATGGCAAAAGCTCCAAATTGTCCTAAAGCTGGGATTAAACCCCAAAATCAGAAAATAGGAGAGTATTAGGTTCTAATGCAAGAAACTAGGATTAATAAGGAATTAAAATGGATTTATGGGGATTTTTGGAAGGGGAACAAATACCTTTCTTTTCCAATGTTGAAATGAATAAAGAAAGAGGCAAGCCCTAGAGAATAAGTGTTTTTATAGGGTGGGGATCCCTATGGCTGGTCATTTAGGGTTTGGTTAGGGTTAGGGTTTACTAAATGGCCCATGGGCTTAAGTCATGATCAATCAAATCATTAAGCCATAAGTCATTTCATGAAACCACAAGCCATGACTTAAATTCACTAAACCAAATTCCCTCATTCTAAAATTAGTTTCTAATGACTAAAAGTAGGTTAACCTAAGTTAGACTAGGGTCACCATGGCTAGGGTTAGCTTCTAGGCTAGTTCACTAGGTCTCAACAAGTCAAGGTCAACTAGAATTCACCAATTCAATAAATCACCAAATAATTCAAATAAGTCAAAATGACCAAATTACCCCCAGGCTAAAAATGATAATTAAATCATCCTAATGACATGGTTAGGCTCTAGGTCATGCAGACTCTAGGGTTGCACTAGCAGCACATCAAAATCACAAGTCATGACTTAAACCAGTTTTTAAATAGTTTAAAAATTATTAAAAATCACTAAAAATTATAATGTGAATCAAATATCAATAATTAATAATTATAATTACAAAATTTCAAAATTACCCTCATCTGGAAAACTGAGTGTTACAATCCTACCCACCTTAGAAAAATTTCGTCCTCGAAATTAAGATGATCGTACCCCCTACTAGGTCAAACCCCCAATCAATCAAAGTCGAAACAACACAATCCTACTGGTCGTGATTTCACAGTCTCGAATAGGGTAGCTACACTATCTAGCAATCATAACTATATCCTGGCAGGTACTAATGGAATCACACAAGAAAGTGGGGAGGAAGAATGAGAAGGACAAACCTGCTAACCCATCACCTGCAGCGTCGGTCTCCTCGACCGCCATCGCAAATGCTCCACCCCTCTGGTGCTGAGCTACAGGTGGCCTAGCTCCCTCAAAAGGAGGTACAAAGGGACAGTCTACCATCCTATATGAAACTGGTAAGACAACTAGAAATTAATTATGAAGGATTACCATTCCAAGGATGATCAAATCGAAAGTTTAAGGCACGAGTGTCAATAGCATTGAGATCCAATAATACAATATATAAAAGAGGATTTAGTCCCGGCACGATCTAAGTTGATCGATTTCAGGATATATCAAAGTTTGGGCAAGATGGAGAACAAGGCCATTGAAGTCTGAGCACGAGTATCCAAGATTTGATATCCATGTCATAATTGAATTAATTCAATTGAATAAGATCCCAAACACTGGATGATAAGGAGGATGATCCGGTCAACTGGTCACGATCAAAGAATTAGAATTTAAAGGATGATGCAAGGATATAGAAATAAGTCAATTTCTTCCTTTGGATAGGGAAACTAAATATGATACCTTGGGTTGATATATCAAGCACAGTGCCTTTTCTATCTGAAATATGTGAAAGGCAAAATAATAAAGAGTTCAAAGACGATGTTATTAAGTACAACACGTGGTTCATAGGCGATGGAAATAATTCAAAAGAGAATTACCAAAGCTGTCGTGGATGAGACTCTAGGGCAAATTTAACTATATCTCCCTCCACATAGAATAATATATGAAAAGCGAACCAAAGTGCAATAGGTTGATCAGACTATCATGCACCGGTCCTGATTAGACAATATGTTAGTGGGTGCCAGCCCCCAATAAAATATGTCATGATCAAGCTCGAAAGAGATAAGCTTGCAAAACTGGTGCTAATTTAGCAACATAAGATAGACAAAATATAAGTAAGGATAACGATGAAGGAAGTTAATAGTCCAAGATCCTTTAAACATCAAGGAGTGAGGGTGAATCGAAACAAGAGGAAAAGAATTTTCAATTTGAAGTTTATAATGAGATTCTCAAGGGTCGTCCAGGAATCTCTCAAGTAGTCCTAACTGTGATTGAGTACCTTTCCGTTAAACCCTATCGCTCAATCCTATCGCAGGCTCGCAGCAGTACAACTAAGTCGCCGTACTACCACGATATCGCACTAATGCGACTCTCGACCTGCATGGGCCACCACTAAAAATGTGTCACGACCCGCACCCACTGTGAGGGTACGAATACGTAATGACGCCCAGCCTACGCCGCAGTGTCGGCGGTAGAGCGCTGTCCTAAGTTACTATCTAACCAGCAACTCACACAATTATAATGTACTCATCATGATCAACTCCGAACGGAGGACAAGTATAAGATATGGTGTAACTCAATCACAGTCTAAGCACGATAAGATAACACAGAAATATAACTAAGAAATTGAAGACAACAATAACTACTGAAATAATAACAACATCTCGAACAATCTCAAATACATCTCAAGTCTCAATTCTATACACCAAGCTCTAAATGAAAACAGATACCAGTCTACTAAACTAAATCCCGATCACTCCTGAATGTCGGGGCCAAAGTAGCTAACCTGTCTCCTGGTCCATAATATGTAGGGCATGTATCCTCAGGACAATCATCTGTAAAATTTCAACAGGTCCAGTCAGGACAGGAACGAGTACAACTCATCAAGAAATCCCAATTAAATGACAGAGAACTATAAAGCAGTTATAAGCAGTTATATTGATGAAACATGGTAGTTTGTATACAGGTGATGGTATAGAGAAACAGTTAAGATACAAGGAAAGTAAGGTAACTAAAACAAGAGAAGAATGATGGCAATGAAGACTGTAATAAATCTAGCTGAACTAAGGTAACATAATAAGTCCAGATAGTAAATATAAACAAGTGTAAAACCCAAGTAAATCCAGACAACATGAATCTGATACCAGGTGGTTCCAGTACAAGATGAGTCCGGTATAAGGTGAGTCCAGTTGGTGATCAAAGGTTCCAGGGTGAGTCCAGCCTATACTCTATCAGTGTGTTTTAAAATATCGGGATCGACATATGAACGGCTGTAGGTAATACGGCACACCGTACACTCGGCCAAGTGTGGGATGGCTATCGTTCCAGTATAATTCCAAGGCAGTGGTTCCAGTATTTGGGTATGTTCACATGCCTATTCCAATATTTTCCCGCCCAGCAAGTACAAGTGAATCCATAATCCGACACAAAAATAGGTATAAGTCCAGCCAGTACACGAATGGTTCCAGTAAATGATTCCAGGATGGTTCCAGTAGGTGGTTCCAGTAGGTGGTTCCAGAATAGAGGCCAGACTTAAATAAGTGAGTGTCGCATAAAATGGATCAGTAATATCAAATCGTGTTTGTAATACAGAATCAAATATAACTAGCTACAACTGAAGTATAGTAAACGACAAATAAATGGAAGAACTATCAGAGAATATACTCGCCTGATACTCTGAAAAGAGTAATATAATATCAGATGTCTGCACCGGAGTCACAATGTCCTAAATAGAGCAGTATGGGTTATAATGTGTTTAAAACAAGGTAAATAAAGTTTACGATGCAATCTACATGATTTCTAAGCCAATCTAGGTCAAAGTCAACTTGGTCAACTCTGGGTCAAAGTCAACTTAGGTCAATTGGTCATATATAGACTTAATGTTGACTTGGTCCACTGTCTAGTCAAAATAGATCAACAAGTCAATCTAAGCCAATGGTCAACTAGTCTATCTAAGTTAAACTCTATATCTAACTCAACTAACTCATAGGCTAGTGCACTAGGATACCATATCCTATAACAATGTGTATACCAACCCAAGGCTAAGGTTTCTCACATAAATATAGAATACATATAACTAAATATATCATACATCCATATATCCATATACATTAACCTACATCAAGCTAAGCTCAAAAGCAAAGTGTGTGTGTCACCAAAATGTGGCTGAACAGTGTTTCAGGAAAATGAAACAGTGAACATTCAGGATTGTAATCTTCATAATTTCAATTCATGTATTCATTCACATAATCATTTATTCAAAACTACACATTCAATCTCAAACCTAAGAATCTAATCCCCATACCTTCAGTCCTCACAACTCTACCTATATGTCTAACTCTCACTCATGTCTAATTCCTACACACTCAACTCACTGTTAAACAATAATTTCAGGTTCATGACAGTTTTGTAGTTGTGTCAAAGGACTGAAATCAAGGTGACTAAACAAGCATCCAATCCAGGTTTCAAATCCTGAAACCATCTCAGGTTTCAATCCCCCATTTCAGTTTTCACCAAATTCAGTTAATATAACATAACCCAATTGTATACATACAACCTATAATCAAAATCTAATCTAATTTCAAATCCTAACTGAACTCAAAAAAAACCCCAATGTGATATTTTAAACCTGCTATTGCTGCTACTGCAGCATCCTGCTGCTGCATGCCTTGTGGCTTGCCAGGTAATGCAAACATACAAGAATGCAAACATACAATGCAAACATGCCTTGTGGCCTTGCAATGCCAAGCCAGCCTACATCTAATAGCAGTGCATTAACATATGAACATGTATTAAGCATGCAATTGAACTAACAGTGCAAAACAGTGCATAATTATGCAACCAAAAATTGTGACTTCAGTTTACACATGATAGTTCAGGATTCAAAGTATCAGTCCATTTCGATCCAAAATCCCATAACCTCTAGCTATCATGAACCTATCATGTACATGAATCTTTACATATGTAGATGAACTAATATTTCAGATTAACTAATAGGAAAAAAAAATAGTTTAACATACAAATTAAAACTCAGGAGAAATCAGTGAAAATAATCTCAGAAAAAGGAAATCCATGACAGCTATAACCAAACCAATTTTGAAATCCATTTTCCCATTCCCAATTCAGTCTCGAAGTCTCATTTCAGTTTACCTGGATTAAATTCTCAGGTTTTCTGACATTACGATTTCTCAGTTTTCAATCTAACATGCTCGGTTACTTTTAACAGTGGATTAACATGGCAATTATAATCTTTGAAAATCAGTTCAACTGAAATTAATCTAGTATTAAACTAACAGTTCAAAAATCTCAGAAAGTATCAGTCCATCCCATTCGAAACCCAAATTTCCCTACATCAACATAAACCCACATTACAGGCAACTAATACATATACAACAAATATGGCCTACAATAGCATGCGCAGAATGCTATAGAAAGCCTTCTATAGCATATTCTGTCTGCTATGATCGCCCACGCTATAGTATGTCCAGACATGTGAACGCTATAACATTATAGCGTTCCTGAATGCTGTAGAAGGTTTATAGCGTTCGTGTATGCTGTTGATGGTTTATAGCGTTTATGAATGCTGTAAATACTTTATAGCATTCTAGAACGCTGTAGATTGTTTATAGCGTTCGTGAGTGCTGTGGATTACTTATAGCGTTTATGAATGCTGTGGATTATTTATAGCGTTTGTGAATGCTGTGGATGATTTATAGCGTTTGATGAATGGTTTGATTTATTATAGCGTTCATCATATGCTATCGTGGTAGCAGCAATTTAGACGTTTTGAGTGCTATAAACCTGCTACAGAATTTCATATCCTTTCATATCTGCTACAGAATTTCATATCCTTTCATATCTGCTACAGAATTTCATATTTCATAACCTGTTTTGTATTTCGATCAATTTCAATCGTAGACAATTTCAATCGCAACTTGCATTTCGATCAATCAAGATATAGTAAAGATTTGTCAAAATATGAAATGTTTCATTAGAACATTCAAGATGTACAAAAAGTAGTCATTAAAACATTCAAATGTAGAAAAAGTAGTTGTACGCCAAAATAAACCATTCCATTTACAAAGTATCTGTATTCCAAATAAACCATTCCATTTAAAAATATCTGTAGGCCAAAAAACAGCTCGCCTCCTTCCCTCTAGCAGCTATCCACAACCATCAAAAATATATACGCCAACCTACACAAAATTGAGAAAAAAACACATTATGATATAAAAAATAAGATAGAAATATTTCTGATACTCAAGTAGTGTTATGTAATAGCTAATACAATATGTTCAGTGGCTAAGGAGGCATGCAGTGTGTTAAATGTGAAGTTGCAAGACAGTAGTGTTATGTAAAGCAGTGTAATACATTAAGTAAAGTGCAAGAAGATTTTTACTGGACAGAGAAATTTCTGATACTCAAGTTGGACACATGTATACCTGATTAAGAGTGGACATGAATTGAACAAAGAAACAATAAGCATCAAACATATGAATGAAAGAACATACATCTGAAATAATGGACTTAAATATAATAGCTTACCATCACAGAGCCAGGAGGTTGTGACTGTATTGCAAGATATATTGGTCCGCCACCACGAGCTATAATACCTCCACAACCATGGAACAATGTAACTTTGATATCATACTCTTTGCAAGCAACAACATCTTCTTAGGCCTTGTACACAGTTCCCATACAGCAGTGGAGCGGCCAGCATCTTTACCAGAATCATAACCAACCATGACCTGCAAGTGTTGTGAAGAAATTTTAGTTAACTTGGAACTGTTAACATGGTTTGGTACACTTTGAAAGCACTAGCACCTCTTGTTTTCCATTATGGTTCTTTATAATATGCTTCCTATACCAATCAATTGACAGTAACTTCCTTATAACCAATCATGCTGCTCTCAAATCCTTCATAGTTTCGAATAAAGGAACCACCCTCAAACTGCTTCAAAAAAGAATTATTATATATTATTACCAATTAAGAGATTCGCTCCCTAGTTCAGCAGCCACCCTAAAGGTGTCCAAGACCTCCTTCACATCCGAAGGCGCACCTGAAATGCTCCATGAAGTTTAGTACTGGATAACATAAATGTAAAATGTAGTTTCACTTGAGCTATTACCAACAACATTAGTGATCCTAGTGAATTTTTTATCAATTATGGCAAAAGTTGATTTTGGAAAGGGAAATTGAGCATTGTACCCAGAACAATCATTTCATTTCTCTTTTCGATCGGATTTACTTGTCTAAAATAAAAGAGTCTACATAGGAGACCCAATTGGTAAATCTGAAAGGTGGGGAAATATGTAAAAGGACATACACACTATCAATCAGTGTAGAGAAATATGGTAAAAGGACATACACAAGCAGACTGTACAGAGTAACTTGGGAAACATGACTGAGTTTTCAAGAAAAGATTGAAGTCTACCTCTATAGTTGGGGAAACATGACTGAGTTTTCAAGAAAAGATTGAAGTCTACCTGGAAAATTTCATATTAGTGTAATTTCAGACAGATTCTCCCAGTTACACCTATAATCCATGACCCTAATTTCTACATTATCTGTAACTTCAATTCCTACACTTTTCGTTCATTGTTTTCATGTCTGGACCTTGTTTCAGTTTATTAGGATTTTAAGACCAACATCAGCAGTGCATTTTGATTGTTCAACATCACTAATTCAGCTCTAATATTTATTTGGCTAGAGATGAAGCTCAATAGGCTAGAGAGAGAGAAGGGGGGAGTACCTCGAATATTCTTACAGAAGTAGCAGCAGGGGATCTGGATCTTGATCGAGATCTGCAAAAAGTTCCAGAACATAATTTAATACATGTATGTTACTTTAACGCACCTGGAACCAAAATCCTTGATGACTCTTCCTCAATAGGGATGATACCATAATGGAAAGAATGAAAGATCATGAATGTTTTAGCAGCATCCGATTCTTAACCAAAAAATAGATCCACACACAGTAATTCATTCAAAATGCAAGAGGATGACGCCCAATAAAACTTCGAGGTTGGCAAGTTTAAGATCAGGCAAATATGTAAACACTCAATGACCAAACTAGATGCCCTGATTGTAAAGAGCAAAAGTGTAACAAAACCAAATTATAGTTATCAGAAGAGCAGAATTAGTTATCCAATACCACACCAAAATCTCCATCCAGAGTCCAGAGTCCAGAGTGCCTCCAATTAGAGTGATGACATTTGAGAAGACATACTGAGTCCAATTTCCAAAAAGATTCATGGTAATCCAGCTCTAATTTGCACCAATTCTCTCTGCCCACTTGGATCCAATTGGTACCAGACATTAGAATCAAATTGCTTTGGATTCCAATAGCAGCCCACATATGACAGTGTCCAACAAAGTTCCTAATATGCAATCCCCAGATCGCCGCATAAGCCCATATCTAGAAAACAAAGAGGGCAACTTTCAAAAAATGCGTGATATGGATTTGAGTGCCTTCAAACACGCCAGTCACTTGGAAATATCACAATGGAAGATTGCATTAATACATGGTATTTAAACATCAAAATTTTAGTTTAAAGAAACAGGAAATCGATTTTTAGGATTTCAAAACAGACACATATATCAGTCTACATTTCAGCTCAAATCAATATCGAAATCCATCACTTGATAACAAAATCCAATCTAATCTTGCAAAACCAACTTAGCAGTAGTTAGTACATGTGTACCTGAATTTAAACATGCTACTTTAACATCAAAATTTGGTTTAAAAATGGGAATTAAAATCAGAATTTAAAATTGACTGCACGTATCAGTTAAAATGGGAATTCCCAAATTCAAATCTAAAAACACAGTAATAATCCAAAGTAAGGGTTGGTAAATAGTGTGTCACTTGTGTACGTGTCAACCATGGTGTTCGTGTCCGTGCAAGTGGACACGAATGTGTCCAAACACTCACAGGCACTCACACGTGCACTGCACAGCACGCAGCATCGTGTACGCGTGCGTGTCACTCCAGGACACGACACGTTGCACGACACAAGTCATGGTCATGCCCACATGTTCGCCCCTTATAGGGCTACGTGCCCATGGCCCTGAACCGTGTCCTAGACGCATGTCGTGTCGGCTTTAGAGCCGTGTCAGTGGTCTTTTACACGCGCGTGCACGACAGGCATCGACCGGTACGAGTGAGATTTCTCACAAACCACTCAATGGTTTGGCCTCAAATTTGGTGTGCGTGCTGTCAGTCATAGCCCGCAGGTGTCCACCAAATTTGGTGTCCAACCGAGTCGTGTCGTGTCGGATATGAACGTGTGGCAGCAGGACACCGCACGGGGCCTGTGCGTAGTGTCGTACGGCGATACGTGTCCGATTTGGACACGAATCTCCCACAGAAACGTGCTCAGTAGGACACGAAATTAATAAACACATATAAAACAATATTTTCATTCAAATAGTTTTCAAAAACAACATAAAAATTTCCTTTGAGGCATTTCATCGAACACCTAACATACACTATGACACGTGTCCGATACGGACACCAAACGGACACAAAATTCACCCAAATTTTGGGGACACCTAGGGGACTCCTAGATCTAGCCCTATATGCAAAGAAAATCGAAATTTAAATCAATTTAAAGGGTTTTACCTATATGTGCAAAAAGCTTAGAAAAGCTTCAAATGGGGGATTCCTCCTCTTGATGGCAAAAGCTCCAAATTGTCCCAAAGCTGGGATTAAACCCCAAAATCAGAAAATAGAAGAGTATTAGGTTCTAATGCAAGAAAGTAGGATTAAAAAGGAATTAAAATGGATTTATGGGGATTTTTGGAAGGGGAACAAATACCTTTCTTTTCCAATGTTGAAATGAATAAAGAAAGAGGCAAGCCCTAGAGAATAAGTATTTTTATAGGGTGGGGATCCCTATGACTGGTCATTTAGGGTTTGGTTAGGGTTAGGGTTTACTAAATGGCCCATGGGCTTAAGTCATGATCAATCAAATCATTAAGCCATAAGTCATTTCATGAAACCACAAGCCATGACTTAAATTCACTAAACCAATTCCCCTCATTCTAAAATTAGTTTCTAATGACTAAAAGTAGGTTAACCTAAGTTAGACTAGGGTCACCATGGCTAGGGTTAGCTTCTAGGCTAGTTCACTAGGTCTCAACAAGTCAAGGTCAACTAGAATTCACCAATTCAACAAATCACCAAATAATTTAAATAAGTCAAAATGACCAAATTACCCCTAGGCTAAAAATGATAATTAAATCATCTAATGATATGGTTAGGCTCTAGGTCATGCAGTCTCTAGGGTTTCACTAGCAGCACATCAAAATCACAAGTCATGACTTAAACCAGTTTTTAAATAGTTTAAAAATTATTAAAAATCACTAAAAATCATAATGTGAATCAAATATCAATAATTAATAATTATAATTACAAAATTTCAAAATTACCCTCATCTGGAAAACTGGGTGTTACAGAGGCGGTCACCGCTCACGACGTATTTGTGCATACGCACAAGAGGCGGAAGGACGGGAGCTTCGTCGACGCGAGGGCCCAGGAGACTGATGTAAGTACTTACGTTCATGATTATAACTATAACTTAGGGAAACATATGATTATAACTATAACTTAATTAGGTAAACTTAGTATTAAAACTATAACTTAGGGAAACGTAGGATTTAGATTATAACTTAGGAAAACTTATAGTATAAACACATTCATTGGATAGGCTGCGTATCGTGAGGCACTCCGTCGGATTGAGCCCCCTACCGAGGATGTCGACGAAACGACGCCCACCTAGACGCCCTCTTCTATGGCTGCTCGCTACGACGACGTGTTCATAGAATCCGCCGGCGGCTTTAGGAAAGGGCACATGTACGGCTTAGGTTCTATGGCGAATTTTTTACAGACGTCGACTCCGAGATATCCACCGCCTCCACCTCCTTCCGCGCCTCCCGCCGACGATGTGAGGATGCAGCTTGCGACTCTCGCCACGGCGGTGTCGAATTTACGGTCGATAGTACTGGGGCACTATCCGCATCCTTCTTCTGCTACCGATCCGTCTACTCCTGGTCCGTCTGCTGCCGCTCCGTCTACTGCTGCTGCCGGTGCTTCGGATCGACCTGGTCCTTCTTGTTCCGGACGGTTATCTTTTGACCGCTCTTTCGAGGCTCTCCTGGTACCGGATGCTACTATCGTAGCGCTCCTTGACATGATGTCGTCAGAGCAGCTACGCTCGCTTCCAGACCACGTCTTATCCCAAGTGCTGCCACATATGGTGGAGGATTATATACGCAGAGCGGATGCGACGGAGAGAGCACGAGACGATCCATCTCCTCCTTCTCAGTGATTTTATTTATGTTTTTGGACATTTATACATTTGGATGTGTATATTTTGGATATTTTATTTATGATTGGATATTTTGCTATGTATGTTGGGATAGTGTGTTGGATATAGTGTTGGATAATTTTTGTGTATGTTGTGATATATTGGATGTTTGGAGATATTGTGTTGGCAATATGAATATTTATTGGATATATTGGATGTCGGATATGTTATATTTGTGTATGGTGGATGCTGAATATGTTATATTACAGGGAATAGTCTCTTTCCTGCAATTTTTTTCAAAAATATTTTATTTAGCGACGGATTACCGACAGACGTTTGCAGATAGCGACGGTCTGTCGATGGACTACCGACGGACTTTTGCAGCTAGCGACGGCTTCCCGACGGATTATCCGTCAGCGTGTTTCTGGAAAAATTTTACGACGAAATGGCGACGGACTTCCCGTCGCTCATATTCTGGAAATATGGAAGATATCCAAAAGCATGGCGACGGATTATCCGTCGCCAAATGGCCACTAATCCGACGAGGTAGTGCATTTAGCAACGGCCTCGCGGCAGCTTAGCGACGAACTGTCAGTCGCTAATTGTTTGAATATGAGATAGCGACATTTAAGAGACGGAATGGCGACGGATTTCCCGTCGATTATGTTCTGGAAATATGGAAGATTTCCAGAAGGGTGGCGACGGATTATCCGTCGCCACGTAGCCGCTAATCTGACGAGGTAGTGTATTTGGCGACTGCTTCGCGTCAGCTTAGCGACGAACTATCCGTCGCTAATTCTACGAATATCAGATAGCGACAGCTTACCGACGGATTATCCGTCGAGAGGCGACGGAATGGCGACGAATTTCCCGTCGATCATGTTCTGGAAATATGGAAGATTTCCAGAAGCGTGGCGACGTATTATCCGTCGCTCATGCGTCGCTAATCCGTCGACGTTAGCGACGCTTTAGCGACGGATATTGCGTATCAGAAATCCTCTGATACGCGGTTAGCGACGAGTTAGCGACGTATTTTCCGTCGCTATTTGTATGAATACATTAAAAATTTAACCTGTCGATGTTGAAGGGAAACCGTCGGCTTACCGTCGCTAAAAGTTTTTATTTTGCCAACAGAAATCCGTCGCTAATTAGTCGTAGAGCGGCGGACTAGCGACGAGCTAGTTTTAGCGACGAGGTTATTCCCGACCGATTTTTTCTGCCCGTATCCATCGGAAATCTGTCGGTAATGGGAACTACCGACGAATTTTCGACGGATATGGCCGTCGCTAAATTATTGTATTTTAGTAGTGTTCTTCTGTGTAACTTGCAATTAAATTATCAAGCCCTTCCGTTACCATGGCCACTTCGGAGACGTGGACTCTGTTTTGGTAGAAAATCTCGACAAAATTCCAGAAACCGGTATTCTTCAAGGAACCAATAACTGGCTCAGGTAAACGGCCAATATCTTGATTGACCTCCTCCAAAAGATTTAGCATTGGCTTGAAGATAGAACGGAAAAGTCTTGAATCCTTATTCCTGACAGAATTTTTTCTACAAAACAAAAAAAATAAAAAATTAGGTCAGAGAATGGCCATTCTTATGGGTTTTAACACTGGGAATGACATTCTCCGTGTAAACTAACACGGAGAATGTCATTCTCCGTTTCAAATGACACGGATAGTGTCATTCTCCGTTTAAAATAAAACGAAGAATGAACATTCTAATGTGTTTTAACACTGGGAATGTTATTCTCCGTTTCAAGTTAGACAGAGAATGCTATTCTCCGTTCCAAATTAAACGGCGAATAGAATTTAACATTCAAATGCATTTTATGACGGAGAATGTCATTTTTCTTGTAATATATACAGAATTTGCGAACATAAAATCAAAGTTATACCTTTCGTTTGCACTTCTTCTTGCACTTCTTTTTGTTTAGCAACTTTTTTCTTTTTCTTTTGTGCAACTTTCTTAGAATAGGGTTTCAGTTGTTCTCCGTCTATCGCTTTTGGATTTTCTGTAACTGGTGCATCTTCTCTAATTGGTGATGCTGTCGGTGATGATTCTGCCGCTGATGCCGACATGGTGTGAAGATTGCGAATGGGGAGGAAGGTTTGAAGATTTTGGAGGAGAATGACCTATGTTTGATTACAGAGTGGAGTATGGAAGAAGAGGAAGAATCGAAACGGTTTTCTTTTTTTTGTAATAAAAGGGTTCGAGGGTGTTTTGAATTAATTAGAAGGACAAAAATGTCATTCGATGGAAGGGCAAAAGACTCCTTTCTGCTTAATTATATTAATTTGAAGGGCAAAAATGATTCTGCTTAATCAAAAAGAATCGAAGCCGTTTGGCAAAAATGTCATTACAACTCAACAAAACAAATGAACATAATACATTAGGGGTTTCCATACATTAGATATAAAAGAAGAAGAAGAAAAATCATCGTCTTTCATATTCAATCATTTCAGATTGGACTTCTTTTAGCTCTTCATTGTGCTCTGAAGTTGTAATCCATTCAGCAGCTTCGCGTCTTTCCATTCCCGCATCAAACTGCATATAACAAACATAACATCAAAAATATTGCACTAAAAAGTGTAAGTTTTTGACGATATATTTTCAGACTTATATTGAGAAACGGTATTCTAGACTACATCGGTCTTTCATGAATGCAATTACAAAAATCCCACAATCAACAGAATTGCCTTGGTGGGGAACATAAGAAGGACGTTTTATTGCAAAAGTAGAAAAGCTGAACCTAGCATCTCTCAACTCTAAAATCTCTTCTTCGAGAAAGAGATCCAAATTTGAAAGCTACAATTACCAGAATACAATATGTATTCGTATACCGCGTATCTTGTACCCAATTCATAAAAATTGATGAATATGAGCTTACAATTTCTTTTATGACTATTTTGTTTTGAATCGGACCATCTTTAGATGCAAGTGAGTTCCAAATTTCAACAGTCTTTTTTTAATCAGAACGCTTGCAAGAGTATAGTGTTCGTCCAAATGAATGGGTATGTATATCTGAATCAGGATTAATTAGGTAAAACAAATTAGTAAATTTTTAGAAAATTAGGATTAATATTTAAACAGAAATACATTAATATCTCGTTACAAGTGCTTAAAGATCCCATGTAATCCTGAAAATATTTGTACTTCTTCCATATTTCATGAAGCTTTTTGTCGGATGGACGTAACGTTTCTTTCTACATACACATCAACTAATACATTACAAAGGACAAACAAACGAGAAAATTGTTAATGCATATGCATTGAAGAATAAAATGCTCACTCACCGATATCCTTATTGGTAAAAACCATACATTAGCTTTATTGGAGGTTCTTTTCCGTTCCTCCGCGGTGAAAAGAGCAGAGACAATACCTACAATCTGAATAAATCATTAAAAATGTAAGCGATGGAATCGAAGTAAACATAGATGGCATCTAAGAAGAAATATACTATCTATACATACCCCATTTTTAATTCTCGTTAAAGGAGCTACGGTCTTCATCTCAAGCCGAGATACATAGATTTTGTTGCAAGATGATATTATTTCTCTAAGAAAAGAAACGAATGAATTAGGAGAAAAAAACTGTTGGAATTAAATCAAAACTCATATTACTTACTCGTCAGGTCTATCATCGGCAAAAATATAGTCGTAATAACTCGAAGAACCACTAGTACAATTGCTAGGCTCCGAGGTTGAACCCCTTGTTAAACTTTTCGATGGTGTGACCGGATCTAAATTTCTACGCATTCTTTTAGAAGAACTGCTAAAGTCAGTTTCTTTTGTAGGGGACAATACGAAAATTCGGTCCAATGCTTTACTACGAGACTGTAGCTCCACGTCCTCCTCATCGGAAGAAGATTCAAAGGAAACCACCTTCACATTATTAAATGCTCCAGATGAAGATGCCTTCTTTAAAGCTGGGGATTCTTCAATCTTCTCAAAACGTCAAGATAAATTCATTTGTTCAATTTCTAATGAACAAAGCATAGAATTGATCTTTACAACTTCAGCTGAAATCGTCGACAGATGTTCTTCAATCTTGCGCAACATACGCATAATGAAGGTTTCATTTGGGGCTGGCAACCAATCTTCTACATCTTCTACATTTCCCACCACACGAGTAGACATCTTGAGAACAAGAAAACTATTGTATTTCAGAAAACTATTCTATGTATTTCAGAATGAATAATAGTACTATGAAACAAGAAAACTATTGTATATATAGCAAGAGAGAAGTACAAAAAGTGAGAAAGATGGAAAGACAAATAAATTTCGAGACTAGCAAACAATCTACTAGCCGTTTGATTGAGGAGGGCTCGAGGAAGATTCTACTAGCCATTTGATTGAGGAGGGCTCGAGGAAGATTCTACTAGCCGTTTGAAAAATACAAAAGGTTATCATGGTCAAATTCAATTAAGTAACTCTATAAGAGGTTTAATTCCGCTTGATTGAGGAACTCGACAAAGTCCGCCGCGAACCGGAACTTCTTCTTCTTTCCTTCTTCATCTCTGTTTCTCCTTCCACCACCACCACCATGGCCTGTAGCTTTATAACAAAAATATTAAATTGTTAGATGAAACAAAAAACTAATTAAGGAAAGATTACTAAATCAAAATCAAACAGAACACATATTCATAGAAAACATGAGATTAAAGATGAAAGTGTCATAGAAGCAACACCACAATTTTACAACAACTAAGCAGACTCTGCTAAGCAATAACTAAAATTAGGAATTGTGTCCTCCTTGAATTTAGTTTACACAAAGAAGAGATTTGAGAGTACGAGCTTTTATCGGCTTCCTAAATGTACCATTCTCCGTCCTAAATGTACCATTCGTCGTCGGTGTCCTCATCTAGATCGCCAGCGACGGTGGTATCGTCTACATCGCCTACAGACCTGGACACACTGTGTCCTTAGGGATTGTGTCCTCCTTGGATTTAATTTACACAAAGAAGAGATTTAAGAGAACGAGCTTTTATCGGCTTCCTAAATGTACCATTCTCCGTCCTAAATGTACCATTCTCCATCCTAAATGTACCATTCTCCTTCCTAAATGTACCATTCTCCGTCCTAAATGTACCATTCTCCGTCCTAAATGTACCATTCGTCGTCGGTGTCCTCATCTAGATCGCCATCAGCGGTGGTGTCGTCTACATCGCTACAGACTTGGACACACTGTGTCCTTAGGAATTGTGTCCTCCTTGGATTTAATTTACATAAAGAAGAGATTTGAGAGAACGAGCTTTTATCGGCTTCCTAAATGTACCATTCTCCGTCCAAAATGTATCATTCTCCGTCCTAAATGTACCATTCATCATCGGTGTCCTCATCTAGATCGCCAGCGGCGGTGGTGTCGTCTACATCGCCTACAGACATGGTCACACTGTGTCCTTAGGGATTGTGTCCTCCATAGATTTAATTTACACAAAGAAGAGATTTGAGAGAACGAGCTTTTATCAGCTTCCTAAATGTACCATTCTCCATCCTAAATATACCATTCGTCGTCGGTGTCACCATCTAGATCGCCAGCGGCGGTGGTGAAGTCGTCTACATACCCTACAGACCTGGACACACTGTGTCCTTCCTTTTCGGTCGACACACAATTATTGTTTTATATACGTAGTTGCACAAAATATTAAATTACCTTAACGAAAGAGAAAGTAAATATGAGTTAATTTAGGGTGTTTATTGAAAAATTGCATTGAAGAATAACCTGCTATAGCAAGTTAACAAGAGGTCAAAAGTCAAAAACAGCATTAAATGATTTCTCCTGCATTATTTCATATGAATTTAATATGAACCGTCCAGACTTCGGATGTATCGATACATCCAAAATGGGTGGATGTATTGTAGAATTTTTCATATATATATATATATATATATATATATATATATATATATATATATATATATATATATATATATATATATATATATATAACATGAAACACAAATATATAACAGTGAATCCAATAGACTATTTATTCAATAAACTAGAAGACAAATATGTAAACTTGAATGAAATAGACGCAAACAAATATATTTTTTCAAACTATGGAGTCCATACAAACTCATCCAGCACCAATATAGTACATATACACAAATATGTCATAAACTCCATAAATTTTATATAAACTCATCGATCCAATATAATAAAAAAAATCATACAAGATGCTCAAAAACATCAAACTGCTGGTGGAGGAGGTGGCGGAGGCAGAGACGGCTGTACGCATGCATATAACTGTGCCAGCATCAAACTGATGATCCGTTGTACGTCATATAAAGGAACAATGCCTGAAAGAGTCGTCGGCGTGACCGGAGGCGCCGTGGTCGAAGTAGGAGTCGGTGCAATAGGTGATGTATCGGTCATATCGAAAAAACTTAATTAATATTCTAATTTAGTACCAAATTATAACAACTAAGTTTAACAATATCGATATCGTAATCGGTATCAGACTATTCTTATGAGTATATGTATAGGTCATATCGAATCGGTATTGGCCGATTCTGTAAATTATGTTGTTATAATATATCGGATCAATATCGGCCGATTCTGTAAACTATGAGTATATGTATCGGCCATATCGGATCGGTATCGGTCATATCGGTATCAGACTATTCCTATGAGTATCTATATCGGTCACCACGTACCATCCACTTACAAACTCATTGTGATCGGTATCAGATCAATATCGGATTGGTATCGGCTGATTCTGTAAATCGGTAGCGAAATCGTTAACAATACCAATATCGAAATCAATATCAGACTCATTGTGAACCTTCGCTAGCATGCCAAATAAAACTTACATATTAAATTAAATCAATCTTAGTTGTTTTGAATTATAATTTAGTACTAACTCAGTTAATTTATAAATTAAAAATAATAACAAATTACTCCACTTACAACTTAAGGTTATGAGTTATAATATATTTTGATCACTTCTAGGTCTAATTTCTAGCCTCTTTCTTTGGTGCTTTTTTATTTCACGACGTACGACAAGTAATTTTGTGACAAAATATTCTAAATAATATAAACAAAAAATACATAATTTATTTTCCATAGGGTTCTTAAACATGTTATAATTAAACGATTTTGGGAGTAATTAAATAAGACAATCTGCCACAAATTTAAATTTGAGGAGGTTTAGAAATCTCACAATGAGAACTGCGATGAGGAGGAGGGCAAGTTGGAGGAGGCGTCAAAGCTCAGAGAAAGACGGCGTCAGGGGGTTCTCCCCCTGGAAGTCAAGGAGGAGGCAGCGTCGGAGCGTTCTCCTCCTGACAGTCGAGGCGGAGAGGGGGGCTACCGCTCAACGGGGGGGGGGGGGGGGGGGGGGGGGGGGGGGGGGGGGGGGGAGGGTTGCGCCGCTCGAGGGGGGCTGTAGAGGGGGAACGGAGAGGGGGTCGAGGAGGGGGTTGTAGAGGGGGGACGGAGAGGGAGTCAAACATGGGGCTATAGAGGAGGAGGAAGAGGGGGTCTAAGTCGTATGTATATCATCAACTATTTAACCTAAAAAATTATAATTTTAAACTTTTCTTTTGTTCCGCATAGTCAAATACCCTCTCTTTTATTTACATATATCCATAACAAATTATAATTAAATTTAAATTAGGTTTCTATAAATTTTAACTAAAATATAAATATATAACAAATTTAATTTAAATTTAAATATTTAAATTATATTTTAATAAGATAGAAATAAGGAAAATTATTTTACGTGCAACTCTATATGTGTGTGCGGAATTTTTAGACTCCAATAGCTCCATGTGACCCAGTAACTCCCATCATCACATGCATTTTAATCTAACCCTACTTAATAGACACGTGGTGGCTTCGATATTTTGAAGCCCCCAGTGGAAGTTATATGAAATATATAATTGTCCTTGATTAGTGAAAGTCTATATACTTCAATAATGGAAGCCCAAAGCTAAGGCCTAAAAGGCTTTAACAATTAGGGGCCATTACATTTGTAAGCTATATCCTTCTTCTTTTTACCCCCACTTGCCAACATTACAGGCAATTCTTTTGATTTTTTTTATTATCAGTGATTCAGAATTGTAGTTGTTAGAGCATCTACAGTGGTGGTAGTGGTTTAAGTACATTAGACAAAGTTTGTAACACTAGGACTCTTATCCGCAGTTGAAAAATACTACAAAATTAAGAGACTTATCAAAATTTAGAACGTGTCCTAACTCGTGAACAGAGTAACTCAACATGACCTGCCAAGAGGAAAAAGAAAAAAGAAAAAAAGGAAGGAAAAGAGTAGGTTATTTTGGTGTATGGATTTTTGTTTTGACGGTGTCCAGCGTAACGTTAGGGACTTAATTTGCACACTGCATAGTAAGTGCATTTTAGGCCCACTGTTCCCAACTTCCATCATAAATAGAAGGAATAATACAATGATGTGGCTCGATCCACCGAACTTTCGTCATCTAGTTAGAGCTTTTACAATGGTCACTCGGGTTCGGCTTTGGAGTATGAATTTTGTGTGTTATTTGGAGTGTATCATTGAGTGTCAATACGAAGGAAATGCTCCAAATGTAAATAATTTATACGATTTCTAAAACATTTTGGAATATGGTATGAAGTATCCCCACTGTGAATGCTCTTACATGCATGTTATATTGTCTCTTTCTCTAATGGTTATACAAATTCAATGGCTTTATTCATTGTTTGATCCAAACTGTGGAGTAAGTAATTGATTCCTGTGAGAATTCTGTAAAACTAGTTCTAAAGGTTCATTTCAAACTACTTCTATCAGAGGAAACTAGGAAGTTTGTTCGAGTAGAAGATAGTCGAAGGTTCGCAGTATCGGAATCGATATTATACTATTCTTATGAGTATCGGTATCGGCGATATCAGTAGTATCGGCGGTTTCGAATCGGAGTATCAAATTTTTTGGTATCGGAAAACAAATAATTATAATTAAATTATTAATATTTAAAAAATATATTTTATACATTTATGCATAATTTAGTATTTTCAGTGTTATTTCTTAGTAGTTTTGAAATTAAATAAAATAATAGCCACCCTTATCTATTGGTTTATATGCAATATATCAAATTTTTTCTTTTACATGCATTTACAATCTTATTATACTACATACCATTATTGATTTATCTTTTTCGTTCAATTTTTTTTGCCGGATTGACCGAAAATTAAAGAGACTTTCAATGTCGATATCGGTCAGTATCGAATATCGGTAGGTATCAGATCGGGACATACTAAACCTTATCGACATGGATTGTATTGGATCGGTATCGACCGAAACTTTAAACTATGGAAGATACATTTAGACCAACTTCTCAATTCATAATTGTCTATTGTCAAACCCAATAAAATTGCATAGGCTTCTTAGTATCTAAAACAGTAGGATGTAGTCATGATTTCTTTGAAGTTCCTGAAAATTGGCAGGATCGAAGGAGGAAAAAAAAGGGTCTACGTCCATAGCAAACAGTAGAAGCATTAGCAAGTGGCACATTTTGTTATGGTATGAGCATTAGTTTTGTTAGTTTCATTAATTGAATTCCTTCGAAACCTTGTTAGCTAGAGGCCTAAAATGTGAAGCTCAAGGCATTGAAAAAGCCACCACCTAAAGAAATAGCCGTCTTGATTTTATTTTTATTTTTTAGTAGGCCAAGGGAGGTCGGGGAGTTGGCTGATCAAGATGGCGACAAGAGAGGAAAAAGTGGCGCTATTGTTGGCCAAGAAACCACATCACATTGTTAGATTAGGTCATCAAGACCACAAAAACCATGTGTTTGAATTTTCCTCGTTCAATCATCAAGTGTGACTGACTTTCAGATCAACTTGATCTGGACGTATCAATATATATAATCCAAGTTTTCTTCGCCGCTCTAATGCAATACGTATGCTTTGATTCTGTTAATAGGGTTTGAGCTATACAATGGCATATGCCATAATGTTGACATTGTTAGATCTTGACTAGGGGTTCAAATTGAACCGAAAAACCGAAAATCAAATTGGAACTAAAATTGAATAAACAAAATCGAAATCGAACCGAATTGGCCCATAATCGAATCAAACCGAACCGAATTAAATCGGTTCGATTTTCAGTTTATTCGATCTTTCAGTTTATTTGCGCTTGTTTTTAATATATATATATATATATATATATATATATATATATATATATATATATATATATATATATATATATATATCCAAAACCAAAATCGAAATCGAACCGAATAATTTTTTTTTAGTATTTTCAAAACTGAAATCGAACAGATTTTTTTTTTTAAACCGAACCAAATCTCTTATTCGACTCGGTTCGATTTTTGATACAAAATCAAATAATGCTCACCGCTAATCTTGACTAGTGTACAACATCAAAATCCTTATTATCTATCAAATGCTTGCTGAATTTGAACGTATGTAGAAGTAGAATGTAGTTAGATATGTACTTATATATAGATGTCCATTGGTTACAAATTAATCGTCATATCAGTATTATCCTCAGTGGCGAAGCATACGGTGGGTTGGCCCGGACTGTAGCATGGACTTACTAGGAGTTAATTATGTGTATGTTATCACATATAATAATAAGTAATAGTCTTAACTTAGTTGGTACAGTTACTGGTTGTAAAATGGGAGATCCTTAGTTCCATTTTTGTGGACGGTGGAATTTTTTTTTTTTTTTTGAGCTCATCACATGAATTTTTTTTTCATCCTTGTTCTCAGCCCCCCCTAAAATAAATTTCTGGCTCCGCCCTTTATATTCAGATATAGAGTGATGCTACGTGGACAACGTTTTTGACCCGCGGTCCACGTGGCACTTCTTTATTGGCAGGAACCCGGTGGCGGATCCATGCACAAATAGGGGGGGACGCCCGCGGGCAGAGACTGGGGGCTCTTTATCATTTTTGTGAGTTATATCATGAATTGAGTGCATTAGCAAGAAAGCTTCTTTGGTACAAAACGTGGCGAAGAAATTGCACCATATTAGAGTATCTTCTTTCTGTATCAGAAATATGTAGCTTATTCAAGGTGATAGCTAGGGATAGGTAAGCATTTGTGGCGTGCAAGATACGACTACGAGATGGAATACAAAAAAACGAAAATGAAGGATATGTTGACAAATTAAGAAGGAAATATACTTGCACTATATATCAATTACATGTTCAAAAACGAAAGTCAGGGAAATCACTCACTCAAAAGCTAAGGAATCACATTTGAAACCTTCTTCGAGCACATACACCCACTTAATTAATTGAACTTTTGAAAAAAGAGCTGATTCTAACAGTTGGCCCAAAAGGACTTGAAAGAGGTTCTCATGATTGAATTAAAAGCTCATTAGGAAAAGCTGGATAAAGCCCACCATGTTTCGTTGATAATTCTATAATGAAAGAAAGATTCAGATGCTGATGAACTTTTGCAGTATCATGATCTATAGCAGTCTTTGTCATAGGCATAAGACAGGCTTCTCCATCCTTCAAATTTGAAGTTAAAACATGGTACAAAATGTACAAGAGTGGTAATAAAATTAGATGTAAAACCTGTTAGTATAATTCTCGTTTCTGTATTTTACACTCTGAAATTAAAATATAAAATAATGATCTAATCGAGACCGAGGCTTGAACTTAATTGGTTCAATGTCCTTAAGACAAATTCGTCTCGCATTGGTGCTTACGGTTTAATGACGATTAGTCTCTCAGGATACAACGGTTCTTCTCCTTCGGTAGCAGCACTTCACACCGCAGGAACTGGACGAAGCAATGTTGGTAGTCCCTCTCTGTTTGATGAATGAATGAGTTGTCTCCAATGCTTCAAACACTTGCCTTTTATAAATAATAAAGAGACAAAATGGAAAGGACACACATTTCCAGTAGATTCGTTGAATAGATTCGTTACCATAGATTCGTTGTAATTGGACACACTTATTAGAAAACAATTATTATTATTAATTAATAATTCAAATATAGATTTACTTTCCCATCAAAACCAAGTTTAGCTTGAAAGGATTAGTTATGTCATGGATTAACAAAATTTAAGCAAAAAGTATGATCCTCGTGAAATCTCTAATGTATGCGTACGTATAAATACGTGAAATCTCTAATGTATGCGTACGTATAAATACGTCGGTGCCTTGGTGTGGTGTCTTCGTATAGACATTCAAACTTAAGTACCTTCATCAGTAGGCATTAGGCAGATAGATAGTCACACATCAGGAGGAAGAAAGCAATTGAAGATGAGAAGAAAAGCATCAATGTCACAAAGGAAAGCAGAAAACAACTTGTAGACTTTAAGAACAGAAATGGAGAAAGGATAAGCAGTAGTCTTCAACATTATGGCAAACTCTCTTGGAAATATACATCGTTTCATTTTCTACATCCGGGTTTAATAGGGATATTGAAGGTACTGCCAAACAACCAAAAGGAAGACAGTTATATTTAAACAGATTATTCTCATCAGTTTTGAGTGATATCATTACAAGAAGTAAGAAACTAGGGGAAACGTCATAGTGAATTAACCTACTGTACTGAGACCAGCCTTGGAGATCTTGGATCCTTTGGGTGTCAGTGTTCGGACCGTATCAATGTTTGTGTTATGCAACATAGGTGCCTACATATTATACCTATCTAAAAATGTATGTATGTTGTATTCCTATTGTGTTCTTATCCAATATATGTTGGAGACCAGCCTCGATTCGAGGTGCTGGAGGATGGACATCGCAAACGCTTAGGAGGAGTTCTGGTAAAAAGCGACCGAGTTCGGTCCGAATTGAGTCTGGCTGAATTCAGTTCGAACTCTGTCATTTTGTCACATAACCTATTGGACTTGACCCAACAGAATTCGGTTTGAGTCGATCTCAGGGCCGGTCCTATGGTTTATGGGGCCTAGGACAAAAATATAGAATTTGGTCCCATTTTCTCACATAAATAAAAAATTCTTTTATCATTTTTATAAGGCAAAATCATCAATTAAGCTATCAAAATCATCAATCAAGCTATATATATATATATATATATATATATATATATATATATATATATATATATATATATATATATATATATATATATATATATATATATATATATATATATTCAGATTGGAGCGCTGGCTTTTTCGTTGTTTCAGATTGGGTCTTTGGTTTAAATTTTTTTAATTTTTTTTTAATGATGTACCTAGTCTATTTTAAAATTATGGGGCCTTCCAAAATTGGGGGCCCTGGGCGGTCGCCCACCTCGCCCGTGCCCTGGGCCAGCCCTGGTCGATCTGTTAGGACAGATTTCATGTGGGCCCCAAATCTGCATCAAATTTTCATTGTGATCAGATTTGGTCGTCCAAGATTTAGTCTGGACTAATAGGATTCCTAAACCCTAAATAGGTTTTTCAAACTATAAATATATGTTGAGGGTGGAGGCACCAGGTAAAACACAACGGAGGCTCAATACGAAAGATTTAGGGTATTCGTCCACAGAAAAGCGAAGAGAAAGTTCGTACTTTGCTCTTATGGCTCGCCATTCAAGAAAGCTAAAAGAGGAGATCTGTTTGAAAAATCGTCTACCTTGTTCACGGAGATCGCTATGGGCTTGAGTAAGTGATTTCAAGTTATAATCTTCTACTTTCTTCTTTAGTTCGGCGAGCGGGTTGAACCTTTGGACAAAGGGTTCAACATAGTTTGTTTAATCTTATAATCTTTTGAGAAGCTATAAAGATTGGATTTGTCGATGTGACACGGTCACGGAACCATATATTGTTTTGATCTGGCTTAGTGTCTTTGTTAGTGCAACGATCAGTTTCAGACACGTGGATCAGAACGCTTCGTAAGCGTTGCTCGGTCCTAACATCTGGTATCATAACTCTCAGGTTCTCGAGAGGGAAGATGCAACCCCAAAGCGGACTCATGTGACGATTTCATCTGCTTATACAGGAACTTCTTGTTCAACAAGCTGCTTTTAACTGCCTCCATCATGGCAATTTCATCAAGCATGGAGTTGCTCATCGATACCAACTCGCCATAGAGACGTGATGAAATACCGAATTGTCCAACCATTGGCGAATGAATCTAACGGCCTTCCGCTTCAATCGCTTCCAGTCATCAGCAGAATTTTTCGATGGCTTGGTGTTATTGCCCTCAAATGAACCAATGCAAATCCTTGTACTAGATTAGATTCTCCAACCTTGGCTTCCAAATCGTCGAATTCTCCCCTGTAAGGGTGATCATGTTTGTTGATCTATTCCGTTGCTTCCCATGAAAAGGGAATCGACTCAAGTCACATGTGAGGAAATAGTAGAGTTCTCAGGATCCTATGAGTGTGGACCGTAGGAAGGGTTGCTATCACTGTAGCAAGAAGAGTCATTTTAGACAGCATTGTATGAAGCACAAAGATGAGAAGGCTAAAGGCAAGAATTATTGTCATGACCCGCACCCTGATTAGGGGCACGAATACGTGGGTACGTCCAACCTACGCCGTAGAATCGACGGTAGAATGCTGTATAGATCGTTTGTAAATACTACAACTAAACAGTATAAGGGTACCTGTCATCTCCGCATGGAGGAATATAATATGGCATAACTCAATCACAAGATAAAATTAGGATAAATAACACGAAATGGAAATATGATAGAAGTGAAAACAGGAAATGAGTTCAGGATCCAACACAGCTCAGAGATATAAACAACATCACAGAGTCATAAAATATAATATAGAATACTACAGTCTGAAAATACTAGCTGGATCGCAGTCCAGGCAAACCTAACTAAGCTATACTAGTCCATGTGTGCAAAGTCTAGTGGCTCAACTATCAGGCCACATTCCTGGACAGTCTCCATCTATCTCGACCCCATAGTAGTTCGAGCAGTCTGCCTCAGAATCATCAGTAATATATCAACGGTATCTTGTTAGAAAAATGAGCAAGTACAAACACTAACAACAGTTCTATATGAATTGATAAATTCTATAAGAGACAATTATAATGAAATACAAGACAAATTCAACAGAAAATATATAACAGGATATGAGTACTGAATATCAAAACATGATGAGAGAAGTACTGAATGTAGAAGAGAGTAGGATATATGATGTAATAAAGTAAATATAAAATGTGCCATGAATTATTAGAGCGTTATATGATCGGCTTGGAAAACAGGACATGCTATCCACTTGGCCCGACAATCACAAGAAAATCTGGAAAGGGTCATGCCGGCCAACCTGGATAACAAGCACAAGGAATAATATCTCGCTACACCCTACGTGAAGTGAGAGTGGCACGAGCACAAGAATATAGTGACAGGGTGGTATTGATCACATAGCCCCTAATAATTCTCCATTCCCGAGTAGTATGATGGATCCGGACATGACACGTCGTGACACGTTATTCAAAAGCAAGGGACCGTCCTACTCCTAAATCGGTGTCTATACAAGTACAGAAAACAAGATCGAACAATGTACCAATACACCAGAAAATCCAGGAACAATTTCTCATGCCAGGATCCAATGTATACTAGTCCGTGAACCATAGTGTCGGAAAATCAAGTAAGATACTACAACTGAATCAGATATAGCAGATATCAAAATAATGAAAACTATCAGTAAATGTACTCGCCTGTGGTCCTGAGCTGATAAGGTGAACAGATGCTCAGAGTAATCACAGACCTAAAGATGAGATAGCAAGTCAAAACAGGGTTTAATAATGAAAGAGAAGCTAATTAAGTCATAATATGCAAGTCTAAGTCAAACTAGGTCATACTAGGTCATACTGAGCCAATCTAGGTCATACTAGGTCATACTGGGTCACAGGAAGTCAATCCAAGTCAAACTAGATCAAACTGGGTCGAAGGTTGACTTACAGTTGACTTTTGGTTAACTGGTCAACTCTAGGTCAACCCTAGGTCAAACTAGGCTAATGTTGACCAACTGTTGACTTTCAGTCAATTGGTCAACTCTGGTTTGGTTTCGGGTCAATTCTAGTCACTTTTAAGCTAAGTTTAACTTTCGGTTGACTTTCGTTGACTTTTGGTCAAAAAGGTCAACCGAGGTCAAAACTAGTCTAAGAGCACTAATCCTAACCATTACCAACCAAGACATTCAATTTCTAACCATATCCTAACGCCTTAGGCTCATACCTTAGCTTCTAGGTAATTACCTTAACCTTACCTATTACCCTTCATAAAGTTCCCAATACCTTCCTCCGATACAAAGGTAACCCTTCCAAACCTTGGTAGACTGACCTAGGCTTCTTAGGGTAGCTAGACACTAACCTATCTAGATATTACCAACCAAGAACTCTAGGTATCTAGTCCATCCAGTCCATCTTTTCCCCATGTTGGTCACTCTCAATATTACCTTAAGGTATCATGAGACACCCTATGGTATCTTGAGATACCACTCTCCTAACACTATCCAACCATACTAGCTCACCCCTCCACACTCCTAGTGTCTTAGAGTATCATACTCATTAGCTCTATTAGGATACTAACTTATCTAGTACACTCACTAAATACATCCCACTAGGTCCACAACTCTCAAATCTAACATCTCATATCCTAACTTATACTAACATATAAGCTAACATCTACTAACAATCCTAAGTAACAAATATCTAACAACTTGGTAGCAAACTCTATCTAACAAGGACTAACTAATATAGGAAAGTGGTTAAATGGAAGGGGACTAATTTCTAAAGGAAAAAGGGGATTAAATGGATTAAAACTAAAGGCTAAAAAGCACAAAAAGATGCCAATAAGCTGCTGCTGAAAAGTTGCTGCTTATGCTTATTGCTTATCAATCTCTTATATATATATATAAATATACACACTCAATAATATAAATACCTATATATATATTATGATACATTATGATACACGGAGAAAAAAGTAAAGACAAGCAATAACACATCTCTAACATATAAAAATCTAATATTAAAATATGTATTAAATTATTTAAACACAAGTGTCCAATATTGAGGGTTTTCCATATTGACACAAAGCACAACAAGGACACTCCTAATAACTCCAAATGGACACAAAATGGACACAAATGGAGACACAACCATGAGGGTCATTCCTATGGGTTCAAAATGACCCTATATGTATGTAGGATTGAAATAGAGGGTAGATTTTACCTTCCGGGAGGTAAAATCCAAGTAAACTCCTTATAGGACACCGACACGAAGGGATCTCCAAATGAACACGAACCAAAGCCAAAATCTCCCAATCTTGGCTAGCACCCTCTCTTCATGGAGTAGAGAAGAAATGATGAAGATTTGATGGAGGAAATGATTGATTTGAGGATGAAATCAATGGAGGCTCTTCTCAAATTTGGGGAAGAACAAGAGAGAATATTTGTGGATAAAAACAAATGAGAATGACTCATTCCTATCCCTTTGTGGCCGGCCAAGAATGGCAAGGTGTCCTCTTATATGAAATGTCCAAAATGCCCTCTATGACTCCTATTGGTTTAAATTAAAATTAGGTTTTGGTTTGAGGCTAAATTAGTCTAGTTTGAGTCTCTAATTAATCCAACCTAGTCATGAATATTTAGTCTAACCATACTAACTTAAATATTGTCATGTGGGCCATGTCTAACTAATGAGTGGGTCCCGCTAGAGTCAAAGCTACCCCGGGTCCCCGATACAAGTCGGATTGAGTTGAAATTCGAACTCGACTCAAATAACCCCAAAACAATATCATAAAATAAAAAAATTCCAAAATTATTCTAAATTGGAAAATGACCAAAATATACCTGTTCTTGAAAACTGGAGGTGACAAATCTATCCACCTTAAAAAAAATTTGTCCTCAAAATTAAAACAAAGCAATCACCGAAATCACATGCAGAAACAAATGAATTATACCTCGGGGCTCGAAAAGACAAAGAAAACGCTCACGCATGTCGTCCTCTCTCTCCCAGGTAGACTCACCTGGAGAGTGAAGTCTCCATGCAACACAAACCAAGGGTATAACCTGATTCTGGAGCACCTTCTCCCTACGATCCAGAATCTCCACGGACTGCTCTGGATAGTGGAGACTAGGCCCTGTCAAGCCCTACTCCCATAGGAGCGATCGTCCTCGCTAAGGCGTGATGCCGCACAAGCCTAGATTGCGCTCGTGCAAGACGGGTTCCATAACGGCTGATTTCAACGGCTGCGACGGAGTCGTCGCACAGAAGTCCCATGCAGAGACATTGAATAATAGCAGCAAAAATTTTTAAAAACAAAACACAAATTATTCAAAGAAGCTCTTTATTGATATTGAAACAAAGATTACAAAGGACGCAAGGCCAAGATTACAAGTCTCTCGAGCTCACTTTTCTCACATTACAAGTTCACTCTGCTCTCTCTCATCTCTCGATACAATGCTTGAGCCATCGGAAGCTTCGGAAGGCGACTTCAATACATTATGTCCCGTATAAGTCTTGACTCCATGCGGCCGCACGCTTCGAATCGCCAAGGAACTCCGTGCCTCGACGCATCCAAGCGACCTCTGCGCCACGAGCTTCTACCTGTGCCTGCACATGAAAACTATATGGGTGTCAGTACTCAACTGTACTGGTAGAATGAGCTCCTCGCCCACCCATACAAAACCAACACGTTTGATTTACTTCGTACAACATAGTCCTTTTATGATTGTCTTCCTACTCTTGCCTTAGGATTAGTTTTAGGACAGACGCCTTGACCTATTTAGTGTCTCCAAACCATCCCATGCTTGCAACAACAATGTTAACATATATCTTGCCTTTAGACTCTTCTCGTACCGACAACGTTAACCTATCAAGTCGTGTTTGCCTTACGGCTTAAAATCAGAGATGCAACTATGCGATGAGACTCCATTTCTATGTGACCGTGCTACAAAACCATATTAAGGCCGTGCCTCGTATTTCAGTGAGACTAAACCACATCGCTGCCTCGCGGACCTTGCTACCTTGGTCATCAACTGTCACGCCCCAGAACCAGAATACTGGAGAGCGGGGGAATGACTCAGCCAGCTACGTATTACGGGTAGATGAATATCGTATAATACGATCAATGCTGTCTAAAAGACAAGGGGGTGCATACTACATGAAAGTCTGGCTATGGTCACTTCACATCTATTGTCTCAATCATTCAAACAAGAAGCAATAACAGAGAACATTTAAGAACAAGCAATAAGGCGTCCCAAATGCTTAGTCAAAATGTTCTTGAGATCTGGCTTTACAAAACATAGCCAGATGATATAGCAACATATACACAATTGTTATCAGCTGCAGTCTGACTTAATTACAATTATGTAAAAGTAAGTATAAGATAATCCGACTAACATGTCGGTGCCAATATCTTTTTAATTCTTTTAATCACTTCTACTGTCTGAACAATCATCTCCGGGCCGAACATCTTTCTCTCCCCAATATCGTCCCACGCTAGTGGCGACCTACACTTCTTACCATATAGTGCTTCAAATGGCGCCACCTGGATACTGGCTTGATAACTGTTATTGTATGAGAACTCGACCAAGTGTAGGTGGCTCTCCCAAGATCCTCCAAAATCTAGGGTACAAACTCGCAATATATCCTCTAAAGTCTGAATTGTTCTTTCTGATTGCCCGTCCGTCTGTGGATGGTAAGCCGTACTAAATCTTAACTTGGTACCCAAGCTATGATGTAAGCTCTTCTAAAAATGTGATATAAAACGGGTATCTCTATCTGACACAATACTGACCGGGACCCCATGCTGCCTGACTATCTGCTGCATATACAATTCTGCCAACTTCTCCGTAGATTGACCTACTCTAAAAGGAAGAAAATGTGCCACCTTCGTAAGCCGATCTACGATTACCCAAATAGCATCCTTACCACTTGGTGATCTCGGTAAACCGGTCACAAAGTCCATTGTAATATGTTTCCACTTCCATTCCGGTATAGGAAGCGGTTACAATAAACCAACTGGCCTCTGCTGTTCTGCCTTCACTTGCTGACATACCAAGCAACGAGAAACAAATCTAGCTATCTCCCTATTCATCCCGTTCCACCAGAAGTGCTGCTTGATATCTTGGTACATCTTGGTCCCTCCAGGGTGTATAGAATACTGAGAACTGTGAGCTTCTGCCATAACCTCTTGTCTGATATCTCCACTAGGCACACATAGACGTGACCCAAACCTAAGTGTACCATCTTCATGAATTCTTATCTCCTTTATGAGTCCTGACTCACATTCTGTCCTAAGCTTCTGAATCCTTGGATCTTGTGCCTGAGCTGCCTTGATCCTATCTACCAAGTTGGATTGAACTTGTAGACTCGCCAGAACTCCTACATCACTAGGAAGTATAACCTCGATGTCCATCTCCTGAAGGTCTTCTAAAATATGCCTCTGTGTTGTTAACATAAATGCGCCGCCTCTCCTGCTGAGAGCATCTGCTACCACATTAGCCTTGCCTGGATGATACTGAAGCTCCATGTCGTAGTCCTTGATCAACTCCAACCATCTTCTCTGCCTCATGTTCAGCTCCTTCTGAGTAAAGATGTACTTCAGACTTTTGTGGTCTGTGTACATGTCTACTCGGTCACCATATAAGTAATGCCTCCATAGCTTCAAAGCAAATACTACTGCCGCCAACTCCAAGTCATGAGTTGGATAATTTTTCTCGTGGTCTCGAAGTTGCCTAGATACGTATGCTATCACCTTCCCATGCTGCATGAGGACACATCCAAGTCCTTTACCTGACGTATCACAATAAACGGTAAAACCTCCGGGTCCAACTGGCAATGTAAGAATAGGCGCTGATATCAACTTCTGCTTCAAATTCTCAAATGATGCCTGGCATTCTGCCGACCAGACGAATGGTACATCCTTCCGTGTCAAGCGGGTCATAGGTGCTGAAAGCCTTGCAAAGTCTGATACGAACCTTCTGTAATATCCTGCCAATCCTAAGAAACTCCGCACATCTGCTACGGTCTTGGGTACTGGCCAACTTTCTACTGCTTCTACCTTCTTGGGATCCACTGCTACTCCAGCTCCTGATATGATATGACCCAAAAATGAAATGTGATCCGACCAAAGCTCACACTTGCTGAGCTTGGCATACAACTGGTTCTCTCTCAGAACCTGTAACACCTTCCGGAGGTGATCTTCATGCTCCTCTTCACTAGTTGAATATACAAGAATGTCGTCGAGAAACACAACGACAAATTGATCCAGGTACGACATAAAGATGCAATTTATTAAATCCATAAAGATTGCTGGAGCATTGGTCAAACCAAACGATATTACTAAGAATTCATAATGCCCATACTTCGACCTGAACGCTGTCTTGGGAATGTCTTCCTTCCGAACCCTCACTTGATGATACCCTGAACGAAGATCTATCTTGGAGAAAACTCTAGCTTTGCTCAACTGATCAAATAAGTCGTCGATCCTGGGTAGTGGGTACTTGTTCTTCACTATTGCTGTGTTAAGCTTCCTGTAATCGATGTACAATCTGGATGAACCATCCTTCTTCCCCATAAGTACCACTGGTGCTGCCCATGGTGACACGCTAGCTTGGATGAACTTCTTCTCCTTCAGTTTCTCTATGTGCTGATATACCTTGGCTTGCTCTGAATTCGCTATTCTGTAAACTCGATCTGATATCGGTTTAGTTCCAGGTGCCAATTCTATACTGAACTTAATATCTCTAACCGGTGGTAGACCTGGAAGTTCTTCGGAAAATACGTCCAAAAATTCTTCAACTACCTTCGGAACTTGAACTTCTTCCATTGCCGTTACTACTCCCTGCTCTTGTTGAGTTGCTACTGATATGACCAAGGTGAATCTCTTCATGCCTGGAATATCAAAAGATACACTCTCTCTACGATAATCTATCGTCGCATGACTGTCTTTCAGCCAGTCCATGCCTAAGATAACGTCGACATTTCCAACAGAAAATTCTATCAATCGGGCGGGTAAGGAATGCCCGCAAACTACAATGCTCCATGCTAGAATAACTCTACTAACTCCTACGAGCCCAGTGCCAGTGAGTATATTCAGCCTCCCTGGCAATGCCTCGAACTCCATTCCTAGCCGTATTGCAAATTGTGCAGATATAAATGAGTGTGATGCTCCCGAATCAAACAATGCTACTGCAGGATAAGAGGCAATGAGAATGTTACCTTCCACAACATCTCCCGATGCCAATGCCTCTTCCAAGGACAGAGTGAATGCCTGCCCTCGACCTCCTTGCTGGTTCCCATGCTGCGGCCTAGCCTGGTGCTGCCGCTGGCCCCTGCCTTGGTGATGCTTGAAGTTACACACTTCACAATTGAAGTTGGTCGAGTACTTCGGATCAAAGCTCGCGTTGTAGAAGTTGCAAGAACTTCGGATGAAAACTTGTGATGATTTTCCATAGTGGATTCAACTGGAAGCTAGAGTTCTTCCGACTGGACTAGTCCTCAACAGAGGGAAACCAGTATACATCCTTGTGTTTGCGTTTTCTCTCTACTCTCTACTTTTTATTTACATATCTGTGATATATATATATATTCTGTGATCTTGTTACTAATATTTTTAAATAGTTAATTTCCACTGCCTACTCTATTCACCTCCCCTCTAGAGTATTACGCTTTACAACTCGTTCCAATAATCGGTCCTACAATTGGTATCAGAGCCAGTGCTACATCAAGAGGTATTATATTCTGATCCCAATTGCTCCTACAATTGGTATCAGAGCGGACTATACAGGTAAAGCAAGGTAACATTGCTATTATTTATAACTGCTGTTACATAGATCACTATATCACATATGGCAAGTATGTACTTCACAACTGAAGAGCAATCCTCAAATAGACTCCCACTATTTGATGGTACAAATTACACATACTGGAAAACACGGATGAGCTTCTACTTGAAGTCTCTAGATTTTGACTTATGGTCAATTGTTGTAAATGGCTACAAGAAGCCTACTATCACTTCTATTCTCACATCCTATATAATCAACAAGCCCTATTATAGTTACACAGAGGAAGAGAAGAAGTTAGCTTGCCTTGATGCAAAAGCTATGCATATTATTTATTGTGCTGTAGACACAAATGTATTCAATCTTATTTCTACTTGCACAACATCTCATAAAATTTGGAAAGTTCTTGAAGCTACTTATGAGTGCAGGTATGAAAGCAAAGCTAGCAACTCCAGAGAGAAGGATAGTCTTCATAATGATGCAAATATATACATGACGAAATTGGGATTTAAGGTACAACATAATCCCTTATACGAAGAAGAGCTTGTATGTGACAATTACAAGAAGATAGACCACATCCAAGAAGATTGTACTACTACAAGAAAGGAGAGTCACTACGAACAATCAAATAAAGGAAGATCATCGGGCATATGGTGTGAAAGCGAAGCAAGAGAGTCTGAAGAAGAAGAAGAAGAAGAAAAACCTCATCAAGCTGCAAATTTATGCACAATGGCATTATCTAACGAGGTACAAAATAACTCTTTTTCTGTAAAGAGTGAATTTTCTTATGATAATTTATCTGATGCTTTCAGTGATCTGTTAGAAGAACACAAGAAAGTATTAGATAAATATAAGCAAGCTAGAAAGGATATTCTATCCTATAAGCGTGAGATTGAAAAGCTTACTTGCTTATTGAATGATGCTAGAATTAGTTCTCCTTCTGATAATTCTACTGAAATTTCCACACTGAAGTTTAGATTGCATGAGGCACTTGATTGCATTGAGAAAAGCACTCAAAAAAATGCTAAACTTAAGGAGAAATTAGAATCAGAAAAGAAAAAGTATTCTATTACTTCATGTAGAATTGATGCTCTCTCTGCTAAGTATGATGAGATCTGTGCTAACTCTAAAAAGTTAGAGATTAGACTGGGAAAGCAGGTAGTACAACCTACAACTCGGTCTAATACAAGACACTTAGCACATCACAAAGTCACACACGTTAGATCTTTTACTAAGGAAGCAAGCAAAGCTAAAGCTTCACACAACCATGCTTTCTATTATAAATATCCACGCACATCATATCACACTACTGCACGTTCTCATACTGCTGCACATAGTACTAATGTTAATTCTTTTTGTCATTATTGTGGTATGAATGGACATGCTTTTAATCATTGTCAGATTAGAAAACTAGTTGATATGAACTTGTGCAAATGGGTTCCCAAAGCTAACAAATGTGGATCCAAGTATTGGATACCAAAGTCTTCACCTAATATTGCAGGTGAAGCTTCTCATATCAAATAGAACCATGGAACATGTTGGTGATTGCAAAGCTACAAAGGTCATCTTCCATGCAATTGCACCAACAGAAGTGTGGTCACTAGAACCACTTCGGTAACATGCTTACTAAATAGTTTCTAATATCTAGCATGTTCTTTTTGATGTCTTGCTATTAGCTTTCATTGATATCTTTTAAATTGTTTATTATTTGAATCAATATGAGATATAATCTTAGCTTGACTAGTTGTTTAGCTTAAATGATTAGTTCACACTATATAGTATTTTACTTTCCACTAGTGTGACACATTTGTCTATGTATGCTATTTATTGTTCTTGAAGCATGCATAGGAGCTTAATTTTGTTTTAGTGAATATGCTTTTGTCTCTTCGCCTTTAATATTTTTTTGTGGTCACTTCTTACCGATTTGTCTTTAACATGTCATATTTACTTTGATCAGTATTTTGTAAGTATGTATGTTTAGCACAAGTCTTATGTTTACTTGAAAAGTATATACATATATTTTTATGTTAACCTTGTGCTTGCATAATATACTTTACTATTGATTTTCATATTTTAATTATTTTGATTAACTTCTTATGAATCAATTACATCTTTGTCTGATAAAGTTTATTTATGCATGTTTTTGATCTTATGACATTTTTTTTATGATTGTTAATAATACATGAATAATGCATTATCATTCATATATTGCTGATATGTTTCTTATATTTTTGTATAAATATCATTATGGGATATATGAGTTAAGTTCAAGTTTTATATTATTTTGAAAAGTAGTTTCAAACTTGTACTTATCTCATACTTCAGCTATTGATTTCTTTGAACAAATTTATGTTCTTATCTTTATCAGCTTCTTCCTCAAAGCCTCTTTTAATTATGTTTTTTTTTGGCTTTTTGGTTGACATTTTGGATACATGATATTTCTTTTATCTTGATCTTGATAAACCATTCCTTGGGTATTTACTTTTAGGCATTCTGGATTTCGACGATGTTCGATGATACTGCATATATTCCTTTGAATCTAAGTTCTTAATAGTAGAAATCATTTTAGGAACAAGCCGAAAGGGTCCTTCTGTCATACAGGTGTAAATAGCCTGAAGCGACACGGTACACTAGTCTTCGGACTACCGCTAGCTGGGAACCGGCCCCTACAGCTAACCCGAAGTGAGCAATACTTTATAGACTTAAGATTTATTAAGGTGTACTTGTAACTATCGTCTAGTTCTGAATCCAAGGTACTGAACCCAGTCCTCTAGGTTCCAGAATACATCAATGTATCTAGGTTCTACATTTTGATTTACAAATATTTTATATTTTATTGTTACCTAATGATTTTGTAGCACATATGGATAAATGTAATTCATACATCTTATACCATATGCTACATTGTTCTAAGATTTTTTTAAGTCCATAGAATATAATCTTTTTTCATATTGCACTAATTTTTCTTAAATCCTCGGTTATTAAAGAAGAGATTTGTTTTGGGTACAAGCCTACAAAGGGTCTGTCTGTCATCACGACTACGGTCGAAGCGAAGCGGTACTTAAGTGTTCCCCGGTGAACCTCCGTTAGCTGGGACAGTACCCCTACAACTAATCCAAGATTGATCAACGCTTTATAAACTAAAGATTTATTGAGATCTAGTTGCAATTATTATCTAATGGATTTTTGAATTTTAGATTTGATGGATAATATTCTCTTTTTATATTTTCACAAAAGGTAGCATATGTTGATCTATCTTGTCGATTGTGAGATTCTATAGTATAGATCAATTTATGTCATTTTTTGACTTATACGATTATTCATCATGCTAATTTGAAATATTTTTTGATTGTTTTATTTTTAAATGTTCATTTAATGGATATTTCTTCTTTTGTCTAAAGATGATTGTTTTTCGTATTCGTGACTACTCATTGAATATTATGGTATTGGGATTTCATCTTTAGCTTGTGTTATATTCGTAATATTAATGATTTTGAGCTTTATATTATTATCTTCTTATTCAAGTTACTTACTGTCTATAACAGTAATTCTTTGCGGAAAGAAGTCATGCAAATTGAATCTCTCTCTCAAAGCGTTTTTTTTTCTTTAACCTCACGGTTGTCAGGTGGACACCGTGCAATGGCTTTAAAAGGGAAGAAATGAACTTTGATAAGAAGACCTAATATTTTTGAATTAGCTTCCTACTTTCGAAAATATGTCTCTGAATTTTTATTTTAAAATTTTGTCTATATTATTTTTTGGATATAGCCATGTAAAGGTGGAGTAGTTAATTGTTTCAAATCAATTATTTTCCATGACATGCCATATATCTAGAATACACTTTTCTTTGGACATATATCTAGTTATGTTTATTTGTTCAAATGGATTTATTTATGATTTATGGATGCTTTTATTGTAATTGTTTTCGTGATTCGAATCGCCAACTTTCAGTCTGAGGACTAAATGGACGCATTCGAACATTTATAAAGACAGTATTTCATAATAAATTCTGCATTTTTGAAAAGTTTTTTTTGTTTTTTTTTATTTATTGAATCTGTCCGGTACTCAAATTTTATTATTAAAGACAGTTTTCAAAATCTTTTAATGTCTTAAAATATTTCTTTTATATATATATATATATATATATATATATATATATATATATATATATATATATATATATATATATATATATTGGAGATATATTTTGTTTGTTCATCTTTAAACATTTATTCATTGGATATTTCTTTTATTTGCCTAAAGATGATATTTGTTTTGAGTTTGGAATTTTATATGCATTTGAGAAATAAAGGATGCATATCTTGGATATCCCTTAGATCTTGTGATTATTTCTTTTATCTATTTTATGCATATAAATTATTTTTGAACTATATATGCATATTTTAAGGGGGAGCAAATTAACTATTTCAATTATTTTATGCCCTAAATATATGGTATACCTAGTTCATCATGGACATATAGCCTTATTTAAATATCTTGTTGAGTTGTTCATGATATTTGGATTTGTATTGGATGAGAGAATATATGATTTTAATGTATATTTTTTATTCTCTCATTTTTGAGTTTCTAAAAGTTATCCTGCCAAAATTAATTTAATTTGTTGATAATTGTTTTGGAGTTTAAACTGATTTGGCATTTATTATTGAGATTTTATCTCAAAGTTCATGATTATCTATATTTAGACTGATCATACTTTGCGGAGGAGCATTCAAGTCGACTGAATTTCTCTTTCTCAAGTATTTTGTCTTCATTACCTTCATGTTTATCTGATGGATATATATATCATGCTAAGGTAATTGAATTCAACTGCATGGACTTTGGTATAGATTTTGTATAGATTCTAGTATACGTATTTTGATTTCTTTTCAATGATTATACTCTTTATGGAATTGATTCACTAATTTGTATGGGCAAATTATGAATCATATTTTTTTGTGATCGTTGTTAAAAGTCTCATTTTATTTTTGATTCTTTTATATACTAGATCTGCGCATTTCTATTCCTTATGATTTATTTATGACCAATGATTGATTCCTACTATATTGATAGATTTTTTTTTGGTCAAATGTTATTCAAAACATGTCATTTTCTGATTTCTACTTGGTAAACTATGTATTGCTTGATTTCAGTGTTCTTTTGTTATAGTTCAATCAACTATGTTGTGTTTTGACAAGTTTTTATTCTTTAGTTATGCATTTTATGTAATTTTCTAATCTTGTCATTTTACTGTTCTCCTAATCCTTGATCATGATTTGCTTTCCTCATTTACTTATGCTTGAGATCATCTTAGCTTTAATTACGGGGGAGCTTATTTTTTATCATGTCAAAGGGGGAGAAAATAAGTTTAAGTCAGTACACAATATTCTAGTATTATGTGTTTATTAGTGATACATGCATCTATTGTATATATATTAAACTTAAAGGATTTGCCATAATCAAAAAGAGGAAGATTGTTAGCCCAATGATTATATCATGTTTTTGAATATGGCTAATCAATTAAGTTTAACATATAGACGTCACTAATATTCATGTAATCACTATCATGTTGCTACTTACACTTAGCATTGTCCTAATATTAGCATTGTCCTAATGTTCTGTTTCAGTCATATTATTTTGTTTGCCTAACATGTATTTGTAGACATGCTGTAAGCATGATCAAACATGATCAAACCAGGACATATGCAATGGGCCAAAGACGGCGTCATACAAGAAGATTTCTCTGAACCGCCTAACGACCTATCCGGGGCCTCGAATCGGGGATTCCGCTGTCCGGTCAGCGGACAGGGGTCGAGGGGGCAGCGCCCCCCGTCAGGGGTTCGGGGGCGAAGCCCCCGAAAGGTATTCAGATTTTCAAATCTGTTTATCTTTGGATGACCGCCGTCAAAGGAAAAAGGCGTCTTCAAGTTTGCTCAAATTTTAGAAGAACGGCGTCATCAAAGGGCTCTTGGTTTTCCTATTTCATCAATGTAATTTTGCATATTTATTGAGTCTAGAAATACGATGTACACTGCATCGTACTGGCAAATAGGCTACCCAAGAATCGTTTTCAAAATACCGTTTCATTTTGAAAACAAGCCCACTTACAAAAGCCCAAACTACTTCCTAACTGTTTGACTTTTCAAAAGCCCAAAAACCAATTTGCAAAAACCCTGACAGAACTCCAACAGAACTCCAGGAGAATTCGGCCAGTGTTCGGCCCGAATTCGGCCATAGTTCGGCTATAGTTCGGTTAGTGAACATTGCTTTTTGAACTTGGTCTTCCTACAGTTACGGATCCCACCGAGATTTTCTCATAGAGTTCTGTCCGAATTCTGACCGAATTCTGTCAGAATTCTGCCTTTGGAAAAACTATAAATAGAGAAGGATTTCGATCATTTCAATTCACTCCTTCACTTTCATATCTCTTCTCTATAAGCCTACTACTTCTTCCAAAGTATTCTGAGCTATTCATTTTCAAATCCCAAGCCAGTTACAATCCTCTAGTCGATTTGCCAGTGCGGTACGGTCTAGAAGTTTCAGAGTGGTTGTAATCAGAGGCTTGATTGAAGTTACACACTTCACAATTGAAGTTGGTCGATTACTTCGGATCAAAGCTTGCGTTGTAGAAGTTGCAAGAACTTCGGATGAAAACTTGTGGTGATTTTCCATAGTGGATTCAACTGAAAGCTAGAGTTCTTCCGACTGGACTAGTCCTCAACAGAGGGAAACCAGTATACATCCTTGTGTTTGCGTTTGCTCTCTACTCTCTACTTTTCATTTACATATCTGTGATATATATATATTCTGTGATCTTGTTACTAACATTTTTAAATAGTTAATTTCCGCTGCCTACTCTATTCACCCCCCCTCTAGAGTATTACACTTTACAACTCGTTCCTACAATCGGTCCTACAATGCTGGGGTGGTCTATGCTGGTGTTGCTGCATCGGCGGTCCCTTCTGTCGAAACATTTGAGCCTGTGTCATAAACGGGCGTTGTGCCAACGGCCTCACTGCTACCGCTGGCCCTCGATAATGTCCTGCCCCTGGTGCTGGCAGAGCAGGAAACTGTTGTACTGGTCCTCCTGACCTCGAATTCCTGGGACATGTGGTAACCCGATGATCTGGATTCCCACATATCAAATACTGCCCGTTCAATGTCCGACACACATCTCTAGTGTGCCCTATCTTTCCGCAATAAGTACAGCCTGCTGGGGGTTGCTGGTTCTTCCTCTGTTGCTGTTGCTGCTGCCTGGGTGGTGCTGGCCCTCGTATTGCCACATCGTGAATGCGAAAGCCAGGGGAAGGTGTTGTTGTACGGGGCGCTGCTCCCCCTCCTCTTTCAATCTAGCTGTGTGATCTCTTCTGACCTCCAGTCCTTACCGTGATCCTCTGAGTGGTGATCTCATGCCTCCGAGTGGCCGTCAATATCTCATCGAAAGTCTGATAATTGTGCCCCTCTATCAACTGCAAGAGTTCAAGATGAAACCCTTGCTGAAACCTCATATCCCTCTGGCGCTCTGTGGCTACCATTTTTGGGGCGAACCTACTCAATCTGCAGAACTCCGCTGCATAAGCATCTACCGTCTTGTCAGCCTGTCTGAGGCTGATAAACTTCTGTTGTAGCTCAAACTGTGCCACAACTCCATAATACTTCGTCTTGAATCTTGCAGTGAAATCGTCCCAAGCAACAGGACGTCTGATGCCTACTTTCTCTGATTCCCACCAATCACGTGCGAGATCCTGAAGCAACAACTTCACTAGATCCACACGTTCTTCTGCCGGCACCTTAGCTGCTGTCAGAATAGCCTCAATATCCTTAAGCCATGCATCTGCTGAAATGGCATCTTCCGTGCCCTCGAAACGGCGGGGGTTGAACTTGCAAAACCTGGCTGATGCTCCTGAATCTGTCCTCGCCCCTCTTTCCAAAGCTATATGCAATCCTTGGTTAAGTAGTACATTCTGCTCTTGTAACTGAGCGTGCATACGTTGTTGGGCTAACATCTGATGTTGCTGAGTGGCCATCATCCCTCTCATGATCTCCAGAAGAGCCGGTGTGTCCATTTCCGCAGGGGTAGGTGGAACTGTTGGTAGTGGTGGAACCTCCGGATACTGTGATCCAGCTGCTGCTTCCACTATTACTTCTTCTTGGATAGTCTCTTAAGTTAGTACCGGCCCTTGTTGCTGACCAACAAGGTCAGGTTGTCGGTGTTGCTCTTGTTGTTGTTGCCCAATCATGACAGATGCGGACGAGGTGCCCCTAAGAAAAGGGACAAAAGAACAATCAAACGATCGGACAGGAAAGATCAATGAAGTCAAAGGATACCGGAATATCAAGCTAGATTTGAGAGTAACGAATCATGAGATCAAGGGGGAACATGTGTGATTGAGACATCCTATAAATTAAAACACCCCACAAGTCTGAAATCAAACCTGCATGGGCCACCACTAAAACCTTGTCACGCCCCAGAACCAGAATACTGGAGAGCGGGGGAATGACTCAGCCAGCTACGTATTACGGGTAGATGAATATCGTATAATATGATCAATGCTGTCTAAAAGACAAGAGGGTACATACTACATGAAAGTCTCGCTATGGTTACTTCACATCTATTGTCTCAATCATTCAAACAAGAAGCAATAACAGAGAACATTTAAGAATAAGCAATAAGGCGTCCCAAACGCTTAGTCAAAATGTTCTTGAGATCTGGCTTCACAAAACATAGCCAGATGATATAGCAACATATACACAATTGTTATCAGCTGCAGTCTGACTTAATTGTAATTATGTAAAAGTAAGTACAAGACAATCCGACTAACATGTCGGTGCCAAACGGCAAAATATAAAGTAAGTAACAAAACGAGCGGGGAAGTAAGGAACCCACTCGAGTCCTCCTGCGATCATTCCTCTAGTATTGACCATCTTGGAGGTAGAAGTAAGCTGAGTCCTCGGGAACCGGCTCTAAATCTGGCCATGCAAAACCAGAGAGGTTAGACCTCTAATAGCAAGTACCGAAAGAAAGCACGATATGAGGAGTTAAAACCAGTAATAAGAGAATAGGATATATAGATCTCTGCTTGCTACTAGGATTCACATAATGTCACGACACTTTGAACCAACCTCCCAACCAAACAAGGACAGAGGTTGGTCCGTCATGTCTCGACACTCTGATCATCTTAGTTAGTTAACAGAGTAGGTACAGTACACAAACAAATCAGTTTAACCGGCCATACAACTACTACGGCTTGCTACTGTGAGTCCCAAGTTATCCTGGAATTATGCGATAAGGATTTCTCAGTTCTTACAATGGGCAAGCAAGGCTAGTCTATCCAATCAATCAATTGCGCTAATCATGAATTAGACGAGTCCCAGTGGGACGCCCGTCATTAATATACAATATACAATAATATAAGCAGATACCGCTCCCTGCCCGGGTAGCAGACTTATAATATCTGTGGGAACCAGCTGGCCTGTCGGGCACTAATAGTCCCAAAAAGGGCTGCCATGTAAGAACTCGGAAATCCATACTCTCCATGTAATCATTATTTTATTTAACTTAGTAGCCTCTATGTTAAGTGAAATCCCATGTCGTGGATCATGGTCATTCAGAATGAGTACTTTCGTACAAGGTACGATATGCCCAACTCTACAACGATACCCGTGCGGTTAGGTTGTAGGTCTTACATAGCGTAATGCAACAATTAAAACTAACTACGGAATAATCATGCCTTGACCATAGAGTACACATGCTGCTTTCGTAAAATAAATAAATAATTGTAGCCTGCATGTATCTATATGTCAATATTCGGGATTGGCCAATCGATTGCAAATATGAACGTGTCTTATTCCATTTAATTCAATAAGACGACTAGCCAGTCTCTTAGTTCCATCTAGGAACGCATGATCAATAATTAATCAAGTTAACAATCAATGTTAATTAATGCCAAATTCGGGAAATAAAAATTAGGAAATAAATAATGATTGGGAAATAAATAATCTCATGCGCTGCGGGAAATGATTGGGAAATAAATAATCTTATGCGCCTGAGGAATGAAGATTCATGCGGCTGTGGAAAATGATTGAGAAATAAATAATCTCATGCACTGTGGAAAATAATTGGGAAATAAATAATCTCATGCGCCTGAGGAATGAAGATTCGTGCGGCTGTGACTGTTCTTCCTCTCCGAATTTTTCTGAGAACAGAACCATGGAAGCCATTGCTTCCAAGCTCCATAAATCCTTCATTCCAAGCCCAAATATGGACTTCCATATGTCAAAATTGGGTAGAACGAAATTCTCTACAACATGGAACCATCAAAACTTGAAGATAACAAAGTTTACTAGATCAAAACCTAAGAAATCCAAAAATGCATCAAACTTAGATCTACAACAAATAAGCCATAGAAATTAAAAATGATAAGTACTAAAGAGACTTAGAATCAAATAAGGAAGATGATGGAACAATAATAATAGAAATTCATCAAGAAGCAAGTTGGCACTTGCCTTGCTCTCCTAGATTGGTGGGAGAGTTAGGAGGAAGAAGAAGAGTAATGAGAAGAAGTAATGAAGAGAGAGAAAGGGTTTGGAGCTTTAAATGGGGTGGTGGTAGGTGGGCATTTATTTCGGTTCATGATGAACCAACATAATTAAACCAATCTGAGCCGAACCCATAGCAAAGCTAAAGCAGAGTATAAAAGCAAAAAGTAAAGTGCAGAAATGAAATTACAGAAAATTAATTAACATAAAATTAAAGGGATTTAAATACAGAGCAATGCATGATAAATATAAAATATTTACATTTAAATAGTACATGCATTCTAAAAATACGTATTCTGGGAATGGGAAGTGACATCAACTTACCCAATCGAGACTTGTGAACTTAGTGTCACTCAACCAACTTTGCCTTACGACAGTTTCTTGACTTAAACTCCAACGACTCAAGCCAACTTATGCGACTCTATCCAACAACTTAAGACTTGACGCCCCATTTCGTGCCAAAGCACGACGCCTATGTTGAAACCCAATCTTAGGCCCAAACTTTGTATTCTAACTGTACACACATTCAACTCGACTCAATCCAAAGGCATACACGCGAATAGCCGCTATTCTGCCGACATCTATATGAACTTAGCCACTAGCATAACAAGCTATCCTGCGACGTATAGCTTTGTTAATCGGGGTCCTTTCAACGCAAGTAGCTAGCTTCGTTGCAAGTCTCCGCTTAACCCGTGCTAAAACCTTATGCATGACTATACCCTGTTTCCTCCTAGACTGAGTCGGTCCCGTGGTCCCGGGTTACCGCTCGAGGAAACATCGCCCTTGTCGACAAGTTGCCCATGGCCATACAAGACTCGACTCAACTGACATCTCACATAGTCATCTTTCTTTCAGTATCACCCTCTCTTTCAAAACCAAGTTCAAGACTTCTATCCTTGAGATCCCTCGACGATCCACATTCGCGAGTCTTCTCCCTTGATGCAATATCCTTTTTACTAAACTTAGGAATGACTATTTGATATCCCCCTTTTTCTAAACTCACTTTAAATCAACCGTGGCTCGTGCCTTAAACACTAAGTCCGTACATCGTGCCTTAATGCCAACCGTGTTCTATGCATATTACTGCCCGAGTTATACTTTATACGACGGGCCTTGGGATATCTCGTGGGACTATTCAACTCATGAACGCCTATTTGATAGTCCTTGCCTTACTTAACTTTGCAACAACTTGACGAGCAAAGACTGTATCAAGCCTTGCATCATGGGAACGTGTCGTGCACGCATTCGACTTTGAACGACCAAGTCATTGGGTTCCTAGACTTAGGTCACAAATGTTCAACGCACTTAACTCATGGGAAAATCAAGCCTATGCCAAGCCTTGGACGATGGGACCGTGCATGTTTTATAAAGCATTTATGCGGGCGACGCCTATAACTTAGGCTACGTTCATAACTTCGCCTACTCAACCAACTTTCCTTCTTCCAAGCCACGGGACGAAGGATCGAGTATCATTTTCAAAGCACACCATGCACCAACTCTAGGACGACCGTTGGACCTTTTCATATTCTAACTCAATTCGACCCGTCAGAATTATTCCCTTATCAATGTGGATTCGTCTCTTTTATTATCAAGCCTACTTGTGCAAGTTAAAAACATGCAATTTATTATGTGAAGGATAAGATGAGGCAAGTTCACCGAAACTTCCCCACCTGAGCGAGCGGTCGCCTCGACCGAGCGATGCCTCCGATCAAGCCGTTACAAGGCTAAGTCCGAACGCCATCGGCATTTTGATTCCTCCGATTGACTGAGCGGGACGGGGCACTACATCATACACCACAACTCAGTACACTTATCGACTTATTACTTTACTCAACATTCAAGGACTCTCACACGTACTACTCCTATACGTTTTCTCAATCCGAGCCACGCTCGCACTACCGTCATATTTCTTTTAAAACTCTATTTCTAAATCCTTGACACTTTTCCATTCCTCAAGTCTCACTTGATTCAACGTATCACTTAGTTTGGATCGTACACATATTCCAGGCGTCCCCAAAATACATGTATTTTAACCAAGCCTCGTAATAGAGAATCTGCCATCCCCACTCGAGTTGGATCGTACATATATTCGGGCGTCCATGATATACGTGCATGTCAACCGAGCTTCATGAGTGGTGCTTCCATAATTCCTATCGCTCCGCACCGGGACGTCTCCTAATCATTAGGCTATGTCTTTTGGCTAAGGTCATCCATCAGTATTGGAATCATAGTTCCCAAACAACAATATCAACACTGTCCCCATCCTAAGGTCAAACCAAATTGATAGTACGGGGTTTTCTACCCAAGCTTGTATCACTCCGATTTCTAAACATCGAACATAGATCTCCTACACACATCCCAACATTCGTCGTACGGGGTCCGAGTCATTCTGCAAAGCCATCCTACGACAACTCACGTTCAACCAATCCTTGACATGAACATATCGCTCGTTCATCAAGCCATTTCGTATAGTTTATCTCTTCGAAAACGTTCGACATAATCTGTCTATCAATCCTTCCAAGTCAAGCACGCTACAACACAATTTATCGCTAAACCATAATTCATATTTTATATTCCCTAAGTCATTCATCCCAATTCACGTATTCGATCATGAGGTCGTCTAGCTTAACAATATGTTGTGCTCCGATCTCACACGATTCAGATTATCGACGGTGGGCATGAATCATCATGTATGCTCCTGCGGGATAGTCATCCTCATCGGGATGTAACTCTTATTTTGTATCTAGACTAATTCATTCTCAATATGTAGATTGGATCTTTTCAATCCTAAAGTTTACTCAATCGTCAATCATAAGTCCAAACATCCTAGAATTTTCCTTCGCATCAAACCAACAATTAGAGACAATCAAAATTGTCGTATCCTGATTTTTCGAGTCCGATCATTCCCGCGACATGAATCACCATGTCAGCGCTCACGTGGAACGATCGCCCCAAATTCGACGTAACGCATGTGCGAGACTGGAGTTGCGCTCGTGCAAGACAAGAATGTCGACGCTGTGGTTATCCGCATAACCCTCAAGGCACTTCTGTTTTTATCCAACATTCATCTCAATCAAAATCTTAAGTATAGCATCCAACCAAACAATAACACTTGCACGATCGTCATTCGCCAAGTCAGAGTACCTCTGAATTATCGTATATCGATCTTTGATACGTCTCAATACCATCGACGATATGCGTAACCTGACGATCTTCCTTTGCAACTAATTTCGAGTCGTGCGAATGATACCATCGTTCGACTGGATAATCTCCTCGACATTCAATTCAAGTTCGATCATTATTCCTCGAATCATTTACAACATCAATTTTTCTCAAACACAAATTCACGTATTGTTCATCCGTCTATCTTAAGTCATCGACCAACGTATTTCCTAAATTCGCATCATTCCTTGCTAACTCAAATCATCGAGCAACATTCAATCCAGTCCTTAAAGTCATTCATATAACTTCAGAATCAAGCCTTTCTTGCACGCTATCTATCTGTCATGCTAATTTTTCGTATACGATCCGTATCAATATCCTTGATCAAGTCATCCAATCGTACACCCTAACTTTTCCTCAATTCGATTTCACCTACTCACTCATTTTCGCATTTTATACTTCGCATAATCCTCAATCCCGAGCACATTCCGTGCGAGTCAATTCCTAGATTGTTCGACTCAACTCGTCAAATCTCAAGACTATAACTTATTCAACGATACTCAATCTATGGCTTTGCATATACGCGATGCTCGTTGATAGACTCATTGACACCACGAATCCTCAATCGATCGATCGACATCCCTGAGGCTATCGCATACACCACTAAGGGATGAAGTCATTTAACTAATCCTCAACTATCATTCGAATCAAAATCGACTCCTTCAAATTTTTCGTTCGAACCATTCCTCAATTTCCAAGTACGCTCATCTATATCGCAACGACATTATCGTCGCTCGATAGTATCCCTATCGATAGTCATCCCCTGCTACTCAATCAAGTCCAACTCATTCTAGCTCGAAATGTTACGAATCCTGCACTCGACTTCGCTAAGGTCGACGTAACTTTGGTGTATATGCCTAGTCCGACTTAGCCAACCGTGCTTACGTGAACCACCTTTTTGTTTCTTGTCAAATACTATTCTCCTACGTTTTTTAAAATAGTTAGACTTATTGTATGGACATCCCGTGGGACATTTGAGAGAGAGCGCACCAACGATATTACAGAAGCAACAGAGTTTACAAAAACAACAAAGTTAAAGAATTCAATCGATAGTCCAAGGACATAAAGCCGTGCTCTGATACCATTATGTCAAGACCTGCTCCCATAGGAGCGATCGTCCTCGCTAAGGCATGATGCCGCACGAGCCTAGATTGCGCTCGTGCAAGGCGGGTTCTATAACGGCCGATTTCAGCGGCTGCGACGGGGTCGTCGCACAGAAGTCCCATGCAAAGACATTGAATAATAACAGCGGAAATTTTTAAAAACAAAACACAAGCTATTCAAAGAAGCTCTTTATTGATATTGAAACAAAGATTACAAAGGGCGCAAGTCCAAGATTACAAGTCTCTCGAGCTCACTTTTCTCACATTACAAGTTCAATCTGCTCTCTCTCATCTCTCGATACAATACTTGAGCCAACGGAAGCTTCGAAAGACGATGTCCATACATTATGTCCCGTATAAGTCTTGACTCTATGCGGCCGCACGCTTCGAATCGCCAAGGAACTCCATTCCTCGATGCATCCAAGCGAGCTTCGCGCCACGAGCTTCTACCTCTGCCTGTACATGAAAACTATGTGGGTGTCAGTACTCAACTGTACTGGTGAAATGAGCTCCTCGCCTACCCATATAAAACCAACACGTTTGATTTACTTCGTACAACATTGTCCTTTTATGATTCGGAGTTCTTGCAGAGTGGAACCATACAGTACCAGACACGAGATAGATCTTCCAAAGAACAAGGCTTTTTTTCGAATAAGCCAATTTATTTGGGACCCTGCGGATCCATTCTTTTTTCTATTCAAAGATCAGCCCTTTGTCTCTGTGTTTTCACGTCGAGAATTCTTTGCAGATGAAGAGATGTTAAAGGGGATTGTCTTCCTACTCTTGCCTTAGGATCAGTTTTAGAACAGACGCCTTGGCCTATTTTGTGTCTCCAGACCATTCCGTGCTTGTAACAACAACGTTAACATATATCTTGCCTTTAGACTCTTCTCGTACCAACAACAATAACCTATCAAGTGGTGTTTGCCTTCCGGCTTAAAATCAGAGACACAACTACGCGATGAGACTCTATTTCTATGAGACCCTGCTACAAACCATATTGAGGCCGTGCCTCACATTTCAGTGAGACTAAACCACATTGCCGCCTCGTGGACCTTGCTACCTTGGTCACCAACTTACCCAATCGAGACTTGTGAACTTAGTGTCATTCAACCAACTTTGCCTTACGGTAGTTTCCTGACTTAAACTCCAACGACTCAAGCCAACTTATACGACTCTATCCAACAACTTAAGACTTGACGCCCATCTCGTGCCGAAGCACGACGCCTATGTTGAAACCCAATCTTAGGCCCAAACTTTGTGTTCTAACTGTACACACATTCAACTCGACTCAATCCAAAGGCATACACGCGGATAGTCGCTATTCTGTCGACATCTATATGAACTTAGCCACTAGCATAACAAGCTATCCTGCGACGTATAGCTTTGTTAATCGGGGTCCTTTCAACGCAAGTAGCTAGCTCCGTTGCAAGCCCCCGCTTAACCCGTGCTAAAATCTTATGCACGACTATACCATGTTTCCTCCTAGACTGAGTCGGTCCTGTGGCCCCGGGTTGCCGCTCGAGGAAACATCGCCCTTGTCGACAAGTTGTCCATGGCCATGCAAGACTCGACTCAACTGACGTCTCACACAGTCATCTTTCTTTCAGTGTCACCCTCTCTTTCAAAACTAAGTTAAAGACTTCTATCCTTGAGATCCCTCGACGACCCACGGTCGTGAGCCTTCTCCCTTGATGCAATATCCTTTTTACTCAACTTAGGAATGACTATTTGATAGCCTCCTTTTTCCAAACTCATTTTAAATCAACCGTGGCTCATGCCTTAAACACTAAGTCCGTGCATCGCACCTTAATGCCAACGGTGTTCTACGCATACTACTGCCCGAGTCGTACTTTATACGACGGGCCTTGGGATCGTGGGACTATTCAACTCATGAACGCCTATTTGATAGTCCTTGCCTTATTTAACTTTGCAACAACTTGACGAGCAAAGACTGTGTCAAGCCTTGCATCGTGGAAACGTGTCGTACACACATTCGATTTCGCAAGTCATTGGGTTCCTAGACTTAGGTCACAATCTGTTCAACGTACTTAACTCATGGGCAAATCAAGGCTATGCCAAGCCTTGGACGATGGGACCATGCATGCTTTATGAAGCATTTATGCGGGCGACGCCTATGACTTAGGCTACGTTCATAACTTCGCCTACTCAACCAAATTTCCTTCTTCCAAGCCACAGGACAAAGAATTGAGTGTCATTTTCAAAGCACGTCGTGCACCAACTGTAGGACGACCGTTGGACCTTTCCATATTCTAACTCAATTCGACCAGTCAGAATTATTTTCTTATCTATGTGGATTCGTGTCTTTTATTATCAAGCCTACTTGTGCAAGTTGAAAATATGCGATTTATTATATGAAGGCTAAGATGAGGCAAGTTCACCGAAACTATCCCACCTGAGCGAGCGGTCGCCTCGACCGAGTGATGCCTCCGATCTAGCCGTTGCAAGGCTAAATTCGAACGCCGTCGGCATTTCGATTCCTCCGATTGACTGAGCGGGACGAGGCACTACAGGCCCCACCTCGATCATTGAATGGTCAAATACATGGCTAGAGTATGCCACGTACCACGTCAGCTGCGACACATGGAACACGTTGTGCACCCCCTCGAGCGTAGGTGGCAAGTCTAGTCGATAAGCTACTGCACCGACCCTTTCAAGAATAGTGAAAGGTCCGATGTAGCGCGGACTAAGCTTTTCACCTCCGCCAAAGCGAATCGTGTCCCGTGTCGGAGAAATCTTCAGGAACACCAAAGCACCAGCCTAGACATAAAATAAAACTCAGCACACAAGACAAACAAACAATCACAAGCAACACAAACAGGAATTGAAACTAACCTCGAACTCTAACGGTCTCCGGTGGCTATCGGCCCAAGTTCAGAAAGATTGTTATGGAATTGGATGAGTGGTTCCAAGTTCTAATCTTTTGTTTTCTTCTTGAGTTCAGTGAGGGGTTAAACTTTTGGGTAAAGAGTTTGACATAGTTCATTCAATCCTGTAATCCTTTGAGAAGTTATAAATATTATAATTAATTTGTCACGGTGACACGGACAGCGAACCAAATAAAGTATTTGATCTGGCCTGGCGTTCTGGTTAGACCGTGATTCGTTATCTTTTGATTGGTTGGTATAGTTTTCGCTGCAGTCAGTTTCAGACACGTGAATCAAAACGTAACAATATTCATGTCCATATTTGTGCAATTTATAAATAGGTGGAAAGTAATTTTGAAAAAAAGGTCGAAAAGTAATGCAAACAGAGTTTTCTAGTTTTACCTTTCTGATTTCCAAAACCGCTTTCAATATATTAAATTTTGGTATTCCTGAGAGTTATATTTATATTGATGAATTTTACGGCGATGACATTGGCTTCTCTTTATGGCGACGCTAATGGGTGCCAATAAAATATGGGATATTGGTATTGGAACAGTAAACAATATAAGCTTAAACTGTAATCACAGTTCTAGAGTTATGCTTAGCAGTGACAATTGCTATGGGTAATGTGTGTTAGCTTATTTGACTTATTTTGTGGATAAAAAATGTTGATCTAATAGTCTATTTAGAGTAATTGCATAAGTTTTCCCCAGGAGTTTCTTTGAAGTCCAGATGCTCCAAAATGTTAATTAGTATGTTACATATATAATTTGTGGAATACTTATCCATTGCGTGTTGGGAATCAGATACGCCCTCATGCACTCTGATACAGTATCTGAGACGTTGCCGTAGCGGAAACTTAGGCCAACCCACCTGAAATAACCAACCCCCGTCTAACGGACACCAAGCACAGATAAAGACAACTATATGGCGGTGACTACGTCACGTGGACAAATCCCAATCTCTATAACTCAGATGAAATTATAAGATTGACAAAAACTAATGTTGAACCCTTTGCCCTAATAGGTTCAACCCCCTCACCACACTCAAAGAGAAAAGAAAGGGATTACAATTGAAATCGCTCATCAACCCGCAGCAATCTCCCTAACCGAAGTTGACAACCCCTCGAATAGATCTCTTCTTCCTTCTTTCTTGGATGGCGAAGTCCTAAGAGCAAAGTGCGAAACTTTCTCTTAGATTTTCTGTAGACGAGCACCTCGAATCTTCACTTTTGTGCTGTGCTTTGTGCCTCCGCCCTCACCCCATATATATATATATATATATATATATATATATATATATATATATATATATATATATATATATATATATATATATATATATATAGGATGAGAAAAACCTATTTTAGGTCATAATATGATTTCTTAATTAGGAAGCCCTCAAATAAGAATCTTACTACACCTAAAATAGCCCATCAACATCCTATTTTAGATTATAATAGGATCTCTTAAATAGGAAATAAATAAATAAGAATCATATTATATCTAAAATAGCCTAGCACCAATTATGGACATCTAAATCAATTAAATCAAATATTAAATCAGATTTGGACTCTATAAATATGCTATTACCAAATCCAGACTGGACTCCAACAATCTCCCCCTCCAGTCCGATGAGAGGGTGTTGACCCCATGGCTCCTCAACTGGACTCCATGCCTATCATCATGCGACAGAGTTCCTGCTCCCCCATGCCACTGATCTTCGATCCCCCGAGCTGCTTTGTATCTTTCTTCGTCTCCAGCTCCTTGACCGTCACATCGATGCTAGCTGCCATGCGTAGCACCTCTTGCACTACTGGGATCCTGCCGATATCAACAACACGATCAAGACCGAAGTCCCTGACGATCAGTCTCACCGCAAGTCTCGGCTGCCTGTCCCCGACTTCTGTCTTCTACCGGAGAGTATTAACGTTCCGACGAGCTTCTTCATCCTTGGCTGGCCCAACCAAGCAGACGGTGCGGTCCTCCTTAGATTTGAACTCCTGAACCTGCCCACCTTCATGTCTAAACTTGAAGTTTCCCTATACACATGCATCCTCGAGCAGAACATCATACACTGTGCATGCCGTCGATGACCCACAGCTCCCCCTGAACTGTGTGAATGATGATGCTCCTGCCTCAGATTGAGTTTGCTGTAAACCTTGATCTCCGTCTTGGCTTCGAACTGCTGAAACTAATGTCACTCCGTGAAGCTTTGGAAAACCACCCGTTGCCAAATTCTGATCCGTAGAGCAACCCCCACTGGAGACCGACAAGCTGTCATGGGACCGACAGACTGACCCTCAATCTTTGACTCACCACCATCCGTCGCTTTGTCTCGATGAACCGAATCCTCTGTCTCCCTCAAAGCACCTAGAAATCCCTCCTCAATAAGTTTTTGACGAATCACCTCATGTCGAGCACCCTTCGAGTCTCCATCCGGTATCTGTGGCCTACCTGTACAGCTCAGTGGCTTGAGCCTGTACATGCCACAACACAAATCTTCCCAAGCCAACTGTTGGGAATCCTTTGCAAGCATCCAATCTTTGTTCCTAAACAGACTGCAACAGCCATCATCTGTCAGCCTCCCTACCGAAATTAAGTTGTAGCACAAACTCGGTACATGTCGCACACCCTTGAGAACGAGCTTCTCACTGAGCTCCGTTGTCAAGTGCATATTACCGATGCCTACAACTGCAGCCGTGTCCTTGTCGCCCATCTTCACACGTCCAAACCTATCGTTGCGGAATGGCGTGAAGATCCTCCTATGTGGAGTGGCATGATACGATGCCCCCATGTCCATGACCCAATGGCCGTCATGACACATGCCACAAGGTTCCTCTACGTTAGTTGCTGCGATGATGATATCTCCTATTGCTGTGAGATCCTCCTGATCATCCTTGCCTTTTGTCTTCTCAGCTTTGAGCTTCATGCATTTCCTCTTGATATGACCTCTTTTGCCAGTAATAGCAGACCTCCTTGCGGTCCACAATCGCAAGATTCTGAGAACTCCCCCTGTTCTCGCATATAAATTGGGTCTTTCCTTTCCGTAGAAAGTCACCAGAGCGGACTCCTGCGATGATTCCACTTGCTTGCACCGGACCTCCTCATTCAGCAAGCTACTTTTGACTGCCTCCATCGTGACAACTCCTTCAGGCGCGGAGTTGCTCACTGACACCACCAACGTCTCCCAATTTTCTGACAGATAACTCAAGAGCAGTAGGGCCTGAAGCTCATCATCAATCACCATCTTCATCGCAGATAGCTGATTGATGATACCCTGAACCTTGTTCAGATGTTGTGCCACTGGGGCACCCTCCGTGTACTTCGAGTTGACGAGTTGGCGAATAAGAAATGCCTTATTGTCAGCAGTCTTCGTTTCGTACAGCGAATGCAGCTGCTCCCATAATGCTTTTGCTGAACTCTCCATGGACATGTGGTGAAACACTGAATCATCCAACCATTGGCGGATGAATCCAACGACCTTCCGATCTAGTCGTTTCCAGTCTTCAGCAGCTTTGTCCATTGGCTTTGCGTTGTCGCCCTCCAACGGACCATACAAGTCCTTGTACCAGAGTAGATCATCCATCCTTGGCTTCCAAATTGCCCAGTTTTTTCCCTGTGAGGTGATCATACGAGTGTTCATCTGCTCCGTAGACATGGTTGCTAGAACCTCCAAAACTCTGATACCAGATGTTGGGAATCAGATACGCCCTCCTGCACTCTGGTACCGTGTCAGAGACGTTGCCGCAGCAGAAAATTAGGCCAACCCACCTGAAATAACCAACCCCCGTCTAACGGACACCAAGCACAAATAAAGACAAGTATATGGCGGTGACTACGTCACCTGGACAAATTTCAATCTCTATAACTCAGATAAAATTAAAAGGTTGACAAAAACTAATGTTGAACCATTTGCCCTAATAGGTTCAACCCTCTCATCACACTCAAGAAGAAAAGAAAGATATTACAATTGAAATCGCTCACCAGCCCGTAGCAATCTCCCTAACCGAACTTGACGACCCCTCGATTAGATCTCTTCTTCCTTCTGTCTTGGATGGCGAAGTCCTAAGAGCAAAGTGCGAAACTTTTTCTTAGATTTTTTGTGGACGAGCACCTCGAATCTCCACTTTTATGCGGTGTTTTGTGCCTCCACCCTCATCCCATATATATAGGATAAGAAAAATCTATTTTAGGTCATAATAGGATTTCTTAAATAGGAAGCCCTCAAATAAGAATCCTACTACACCTAAAATAGTCCATCAACATCCTATTTTAGATTATAATAGGATCTCTTAAATAGGAAACCATCAAATAAGAATTCTATTATATCTAAAATAGCCCAGCACAAATTATGGACATATAAATCAAATTAAATCAAATATTTAATCAGATTTGGACTCCATAAATACGCTATTACCAAATCCTGACTAGACTTCAACATGTTGAAAGTCCCTTATTGCCTTGAAATCTTTAGTTAATAACATTTGGATCCCAAAAAGTCGTCCATTAGGCTCCAGATTATAAATGTGGTAGAACAAATTTCCTAAAAGTTTGATGTGTCTAGAAATAAAATTTTCCATCAATATAGAATTCATGACAATATTGTACTTATCCGTATATCAAACGAACATCAAACAGAAGCTAAAGGTATTCCATTCTTTATGTTTTATTCTATAGACCATTTAAGATTTTGTTTGAGAAGTAGCATAGTCGAAGTGGAGTATATACAATTGATATCCAATTGGACGTGAAACCTAAGCTGCTGCCATACCAATTTTGGAGTGTAAGACTCCTCCAAAGACCTAAGAAGATTCACATGCGAGAAGCCTGTGCAAATATGCTTATATATAATGAATATCTTGAAAAGGATGGGTGTAGATATGTAATATACGATGTATTCACGTTTGGATAGGTTTTCTGAAAACAGTTTTCAGAGAATATGTTATAAAGTAGTTTTCTGAATGTACAGATTCTAAGTTTGTGTTTGGTTACTTTCATCTGGAAAATAGTTTTATGAAATAACGATAAAATTTCTGTTTGGCATGCCAATTTTAGAAATATTTTAAATAAAATTTTATAAATTAATTCTGATTGTGTTGTGTCCAAAATTTTTGTGTCCAGCCAGACACATTTCGTGTCCAGCCTCTAGGTCCGCCTCCGGCTCTCGAAGGGGTTGGAGAAGCCGCCGTAGGCCTTCGTATGCACCGATCGACGGAGGAGGAAGAGTTCATCTGCTTTGACAAGGCCATCAACGTAGAAAATCTGCTCCGACTAGACGTGGCGGAGGAGGGCGAGGTCGCCGCCGGGCCAGGCATCCATGGCGAAGGGACGGAAGGAGGGGGTGGCTGAGTTCACTGAGGCTATCTTCGTTTGTAGTGCTGCTGTAATGTCCCGCTCCGCACGGTACATTATGCTGAGTCGTTGACTCAAAGAGTCGTGTTGACCGAATGAAATGTATCGATGCAAATCGATACGAGAGCTACGTTGTCCCGAGCAACGTATCGAACTAAGTCGATATGAAGAGTTGCCTTGTCCCGAGAAATGCATCAATGCAAATCGATGCAAGAGTTACATCGACCCGAGGTACGCATCGAGTAATATCAATGCAAGTGTTAAGTTGGCCCGAAGGATAAGTGAGTTGAATATGCTCGAAGATTCTAAGAAATCGAATCGACCAAGGCGCAAGTCCGAATCGACACAAGTATTGATTTTAGTTGCTTTCATGTGCAGGCTATACATTTACGCTAAAATGTTAGAGGTCGATCTTTTGCCTTATTCAGTAAGGGGTCCGCGAAAGCAAATTGTTGCCTTGCGACGGACTGAGACGTTGGCACAGTAAGCCAAAATGGACGTATAATTCAATAAAGCACGAAGTACTCGAATGGCTAAGTCAGGAGAGTTTCTCGTGCAACAAAGTTATAAAATCGAGCCGCAACGGCTCGACGAAAAAATAAGGCAAATTGACTCAAGGTGGGGGGACATTGACTCTCTTTCCTACTCCTTCATGCCTAAGTAAAATATATATCATTGTATGATGAGTTAACCTATCAACGCCACGGGCGTGGCTCGATAGAGAGATAAATATAGTGCGTGTCGAACACTAGATAGAACAATTAAAATGAACCGTACAACAAATGTACGAGTCGCTACGGAACATTGAATATCGCTAAGGCGAGCGCCTCGAAGCGCAAGCCATAAGAACATGGGATAACTGTATCGACGAGTGCCCCAATGCATAAGTCATTCCGTGCCCCCGTGCACGAGTTAGCATGCTAGAACATTGAAAGACTATATCGGTGCGAGTGCCTCAGTGCACGAGCGATAGAACATTGAATACCTTATCGAGGCGTGCCTCAGTTGCACGAGTCAGAAGGATGGTACATAAGTATAACACGTTGAATACTAAGGCGTAGAACAAGGAAACGCGGCTTCGAGGCGTGCATTGAATGCACGATGTAAGAAAAGATGGCGAATGTGCGCAGCTGCACAATACTTACAAAAGATGGCGTCGTTGCGACGAGGAGAACAGTTGTGGCACGAATGTGGCATAACTGTCGCTGCGGTATGGTGCTTTTGAAATGTCCATGGCCTTCGGGGCGTTCGTTGAGGACTTTGGGGCGTTGTGCCAATTGAAATAGATATAAGCGAACTTGCTTGGTTGTATGAAAGATAAGATGCGTTGCATGGTCAAATGGACTTAAAGACGTATTACCCGTGCACGGGTGTTATCTTCCCTCGAACGTTGATCACCAGGGCGCTGGGACCGTTCGGCCTAGGAGGGACTGCGATAAAATCGGTTTTATTGGTGCACTTCATTTAGACGGGTAGCGACCTTCTAGTGAATGTGATAAGCCACTTACTCAAGTATTTCGGGGGTCCTCTGATTGTTTGGTTAGCAACCGCAACAGAGTGATCATCGTCTTACATATTCGATTCGATAAATATAAGTCTATTCTAGCCCGGAAACCTAGTGACCTTCATATAGTTAAGGGTGATGGGTTTAAAGTGCAAGGTATATATATATCATGCATATATAGATCCTAAATAGAGGGCACTTATAATATGACAGGAAAAGCTGATAGGCGTATTCACCTTGCGTCGGTGCAAGGGCGAGTGCGTCGATATTGGTAAAGTCGCGCCACAAAACAAACACGAGATTGCTTGCCTGTTTACTTATGCGAATTGAATGACATGCTTGCCATGATAACATGCTTACAGTCTTCGAATATGCCATGAACTCATCCTAAGGAGAACATAGAAAGAGAACTAAATTGTATGTTTGCATGAATCAATACAATACTAAATGTCGGTTTGTTAAGTGGGTTTTTGATCAGTACAGCGAGAACGAAAGTACTAATCCCCCACTAGTTTGCTAGCAGGTTCAGGGATTGGTCTGCTAGCGTTGGAGCTTCGCTTGAACGCGTTGAGGCTTGGAATGTCGAAGCGTATTGAGGCGTACAACCGCATTGACGCTCAGATATGCAACATGATTGATGCGGCCGAGATATAGAAGGCATGATGTATGGAACGGTTAAATCCTTTATGGACAAGAGAGAACCTGAGTGTTGTAGCCAATCTGGCATATATTATTAGGCTATCGAAAGCCTTTGTAATCTCGTTTCGAATATCAATCAAGAAAATTGTTTCGTATACTCTATTTTCCTTTCGTTGTCAATATCAACTCGAAGATACCATTTGAGAACTTGTCATCTTGCCTTGCACGAGCGCAACTCCAGGCTCGTGCGGCATCACGCCCCCTGCGAGGACAATGATTCAGGTAATTTCGGGTCGGGGCGTGACAAATTGGTATCAGAGCTCTAGGCTCAATTTCCTCTGGACGCTTGCTTCATTACCATTCTAAAAGTTGCCCACCACTAATCGAAATCACTCTTGACTCTACTCGATGTTGCACTGGATGTTCCATACAATATATCTAATACAAATCATGTAATTTTGCCGCGTGTTGTTTTGGAAATTACATGGTGTTTGTTGGAAAAGTCGTGAAAGGTTTGTTGCTGTAAGTGCAACAAGTTGCGAGATGTGAAGTCAAGGATTTGTTGCTACGGATGCAACACGTCGTGAATTAAAATTTGAGATGTTCGTTGTTTGCAACGATCGATATGAGAAATATTGGTTGCATCAATACAATAAAAGTCGTGGAATGTTGCTGCAGCAATTGCCACGCGTTGATTGTAAATGATGCGTTGAAAAGAAAATGAAAGTTGATATGGAATGTGTCGAACGGATTCACATATTGATTTCGAATGTGTGTTGCGATGAAAAGTGATAAGTCAATATCGAATGTGTTGAACGGATTTGAGCATTGACTTGAAAGTCGGAAATAAATTATTGCACGAGGTGCAACAGATGTCAAAAATAAATCATTGCACGAGTGCAATGAATGTCGAAATTAAGTCACTGCATAATGTGCAATGCGTATCGGAAGTAAATTATTGCACGTGGTACAATGCATATCAAAGTGAAATCCCTGCACGAAGTGGAACTGATATCGAAAATGAATTGTTGTACGAGATGCAACGGAAAGAACTAAAATCATCAATTGATAGAAACGAAATCAGTTCGGTTGCGCACCGAGCTTGTGTTGGCAAATGAATGCATTGGCCGAAATGTGTCAGATCTTGAATTATCAAAAAGTTACGTTGTGATCAAGCATGATCACTGCAGAAATCGTGAGTCGAAATAAAATGTTGGTTCATACGGAGTATGTTGCAACGGAAGTAACTTGATTTTTGAGTGGTATATGGCATACCACCGATGCAATGAATGGCTTAATTTCGAGTGGTATATGCAATACCACTTGTGCGATAGGTTGCATCGACGTATTATGAGAATTACAGAAGATTCGTCCGCAACGGACAGGATAGCACCGAGACTCGATTGAGAATTTGTATGACGGTATGTTGATGCAAGTGTTCTTCGATGATCGGTTAGAATGGTAAGGCGGGACTTGTATCATTGAATGATACATCGATTGAAAATTTGTCTGTCGGTCGAATGACAAAAAACTAGCAAAACGATTATGCCTTGAGGCAACAATCGGTTCGACGGGATAGAAAACTTGAAACGTTATAATCGAACCACACGACTTGCGAGCTCGATAAAAATGTTGGGCGATACAAATTATGATCGAATCGCACGACTTGCGATCTCAACAAAAATGTTAAAATACGCGAATGGTAATCAAATCGCAGGACTTGCGATCTCGATGAAAATATTAGCCAATGCGAATGGTAATCGGATCGCATAAATTGTGACTCGGTGAAAGTTGGTTAACGCGATATTCATGCCTATGAAGATAGATTGGTTATGTTGCGACGAAACTCATTTGAGTAAGACTGAAAAATACGCAAAACACTTAGAGGGCGTGATAGTATAAATCGAGGGTTCGATATTGGATAATCGGTAACTCGGTTACGCGATCAAAGCAGAACAGAATGCAATGAATCGAGAAACGATCGAGACGTACAGAAATATTTGTGGAGAACTTGGACGTATGCGATGTAAGTTGTCGACGTTAAAACAGAATCAAAGTTGACCCATACGCTATCGAAATTGATACGACGTATCGAGATCGATACATAAGGAAACGTAAGCACGATGTGAGAATACAAAATAGAGTGCGCCTTGTGCTATCAAAATTTTGTAAGTAACAATACGAGAAGGAACAAATTGGTTGATCATGAACTTCATGATTGATCAAGACGAGACTATAAGTCATCGACGATTGCTCGATGCGTATAGCATCTCGTGTGTCGACAGCAAAATAAGAGACTCGAACTCGATACGAGTGGATGTTTCATAAATTGCGGAATCATTGACGGCAGTGCATGACTTTACTCGGAGGATAGTTGTGCATCAGTTGTGCCGATAGAAATAGTTTTGTCTGAAATTGGGTAGTCGCATAGAAATCGTCGGAACGTGATTTGGCTCCGAAATAAGAGATAGCAGGTTCGTAGTAAACTGTCCTTCGGTGATGATCCACAATTATCGAGCGTAGCTTCGGGGCAGCTGACCCTAGAAGACTTGACCGCCAAGTCAAATTGAATGTGCAGACCGTAAGATGACCCATGCGATGTCGTATATAGAATTGCATCGATAACAAATGTTACGTGGTGCATGTTGACGATAAGTCTAGGCGATCAAGAATTTTTGGAAAACCTTTCGATTGAGAATGATATAGATAGATTTTGAGTATTCGTCGGATGAATACTTGAATGGTTATGTTGGTCGACGATCGAACTTGAAATTCACCAACGAACTTGGTGATTCGGATAGACGATTGTGAGAATCGTGCTATGCACGAGAGAGAACGATAAGGAAATGACTTACGAGTTGTGTCGTTAGATTTGGATTCGCCTAGCAATTGAGCTTACGTGAATCGAACTTATATTCGATGTTGCAAGACGGATAAGTTGGAAATTTGCCTAGTGAATTTCTACTCGTTAGGAAATCGAATGTAAGACGCATCGTAAAGACCTTCGTATTGAGGTGAATCGTTGTTTGAGCACCGTCATCGCGATATAAACTTTTGAGTTAGATAGATTGTGGCCTTTGTGCAATGTCAATTTAAAGTTACGTCGGAAGAATTTGAGCATAGTGTCTAGGTAAGTCACCTAGCGGACGCAGTCTTGAATGTTGATATTTTTGCAAGTCAACAAAAGAGAATCATGTCAAGATAAGATGCGAAGTGAAACAACGGAAATAGTTGGATAGCGACGTCGAACGCAAGGCGTTGTCGAGACTCGTTGTGACCGGATGCCCGACGGCTTGACGCGACGCATAGGATTGATAGTCCAGATGAAACTTACGAAGTAAAAAATGTGATTTTTGAATCGCATCGTGTACCTTGACTTTTGTTGGACGATCGCGTATGTATCAACATACATGTGTGCTAGAATTTGTGAGAACAAGCACTAGAATCAAGTTCGATCGAGAGTACGAGATGGCAACTAATTGAGAATAAGAAGTTACATGTTAGCGTTGTTCCGATATCTTACAACTGAGCTTGGCTAAAATACATATATTGGTGGGACGCCTAAAATATGTGTATGATTCCAAACTAAGTTGTATGATCCAAACGATAGTGAGACGAGATCGTGGAACGATCTGGTGAAACCATTGGAGTTTAGTATTGGTTTCGGTTCGAGGATGAACCTTGTTTTGAGTGATATATTATGTAATGTCTCGCTCCGCACGGTACATTATGCTGAGTCGTTGACTCAAAGAGTCGCGTTGACCGAATGACATGTATCGATACGAATCGATACGAGAGCTACGTTGTCCCGAGCAACGTATCGAACTAAGTCGATACGAAGAGTTACCTTATCCCAAGAAATGTATCAATGCAAATCGATGCAAAGAGTTACGTCGACCGAGGGACGCATCGAGTAATATCAATGCAAGGGTTAAGTTGGCCCGAAGGATAAGTGCGTTGAATCGGCTCGAAGATTCTAAGAAATCGAATCGACCAAGGCGCAAGTCCGAATCGACGCAAGTATTAATTTTAGTTGCTTTAATGTACAGGCTATACATTTATGCTGAAATGTTAGAGGTCGATCTTTTATCTTATTTAGTAAGGGGTCCGCGAAAGCAAATCGTCGCCTTGCGATGGACTGAGGCGTTGGCACGGTAAGCCAAAACGGACGTATAATTCAATGAAGTACGAAGTGCTCGAATGGCTAAGTTAGGAGAGTTTCCCGTGCAACGAAGTTACGAAATCGAGCCGCAACGGCTCGGCAAAATAACAAGGCAAATTGACTCAAGGTGGGGGGATATTGACTCTCTTTCCTACTCCTTCATGCATAAGTAAAATATATATCATTGTATGCTGACTTAACCTATCAATGCCACAGACGTGGCTCGATAGAGAGATAAATATAGTGCATATCGAACACTAGATAGAACAATTGAAATGAACCGTACAAAAAATGTACGAGTCGCTATGGAACATTGAATATCGCTAAGGCAAGCGCCTCGGTACGCAAGCCATAAGAACATGGGATAACTGTATCGACGAGTGCCCCAGTGCATAAGTCATTCTGTGCTTCCGTGCACGAGTTAGCATGCTAGAACATTGAAAGACTATATCGGTGCGAGTGGCTCAGTGTACGAGCGATAAAATATTGAATACCTTATCGAGGCGTGCCTCAGTTGCACGAGTCGGAAGGATGGTACATAAGTATAACGCGTTGAATACTAAGGCGTAGAACAAGGAAACACGGCTTCGAGGCGTGCATTGAATGCACGATGCAAGAAAAGACGGCAAATATGTGCAGCTGTACAATACTTACAAAAGATGGCATCGTTGCGACGAGGAGAACAGTTGTGGCACGAATGTGGCATAACTGTCGATGCGGCATGGTGCCTTTGAAATGTCCATAGCCTTCGGGGCGTTCGTTAAGGACTTTGTGGCGTTGTGCCAATTGAAATAGATATAAGCGAACTTGCTTGGTTATATGAAAGATAAGATGCGTTGCATGGTCAAATAGTCTTAAAGACGTATTGTCCGTGCACGGGTGTTATCTTCCTTCGAACGTTGATCACCAGGGTGCTGGGACTATTCGGCCTAGGAGGGACTGCGATAAAATCGGTATTGTTGGTGCACTTCATTTAGACGGGTAGCGACCTTCTAGTGAATGTGATAAGCCACTTACTCGAGTATTTCGGGGGTCCTCTGATTGTTTGGTTAGCAACCACAACGGAGTGATCATCGTTTTACATATTCGATTCAATAAATATAAGTCCATTCTAACCCGAAAAGCTAGTGACCTTCATATAGTTAAGGGCGATGAGTTGAAAGTGCAAGGTATATATATATCATGCACATATAGATCCTGAATAGAGGGCACTTATAACATGACAAGGAAAGCTGATAGGCGTATTCACCTTGCGTCGGTGCAAGGGCGAGTGCGTCGATATTGGTAAAGTCGTGCCACGAAACAAACACGAGATTGCTTGCCTGTTTACTTATGTGAATTGAATAACATGCTTACCATGATAACATGCTTACAGTCTTTGAATATGCCATGAACTCATCCTAAGGAGAACATAGAAAGAGAACTAAATTGTATGTTTGCATAAATCAATATAATACTAAATGTCGGTTTGTTAAGTGGGTTTTTGATCAGTACAGCGAGAACGAAAGTACTAATTCCCCACTAGTTTGCTAGCAGGTTCAGGGATTGGTCTGCTCGCGGCGGAACTTCGCTTGAACGTATTGAGGCTTGGAATGCCGAAGCGTATTGAGGCGTGCAACCGCATTGACGCTCGGCTATGCAACATGATTGATACGGCCGAGATATAGAAGGCATGATGTATGAAACAGTGAAATCTTTTGTGGGCAAGAGAGAACCTGAGTGTTGTAGCCAATCTGGCATATATTGTTAGGCTAACGAAAGCCTTTGTAATCTCGTTTCAAATATCATTAAAGAGAATTGGTTTGTATACTCTGTTTTCTTTTCGATGTTAATATCAACTCGAAGATAACCATTTAAGAACTTGTCATCTTGCCTTGCATGAGTGCAACTCCTGGCTCGTGCGGCAATACGCCCCCTGCGAGGATGATGATTCGGGTGATTCCTGGTCAGGACGTGACAGCCGCCGCTCACCTGAGTTCGCCTAGGGTGCGGTGGCGACCTAGGCCATCGCCTGCCGTTGCTGGCTTGCTCCGACTGGGCACGACAGAGGCGGGCGAGGTCGCCTAGGCCATCTTCGTTTGCCTAGTCCATCTCCGTTTGTGGTGTCGTCGCTCGCCTGAGTTTGCCTAGGGTGCGACGGCGACCTAGGCCATCTCCTGCCGCCGCTCGCTTGCTCCGATTGGGTACGACAAAGGCGGGCAAGGTCCCCTAGGCCATCTCCTGACGCCGCTCGCCTGAGTTCGCCTAGGGTTTTCTTTGACTTTTTTTTCCATGAGGGAAAAAATAAGGGAGGAGAGAGAAGAGTTGGTGATTTGGGGGTTGGTGCGCCCACATCCACAAAAATGATTGAGAAAATAACTTTCCATTGTTTTCTAAACGCTGAGTTCAAACACTCGGTTTAGAAAAAGAAATTGGGAAGTGTTTTCTCAGTTTATTATGCCAAACACTATCTCAAGATGAGTCAACGTTTAAACGCAAAAAAGGGCGGAAAAAAAGAAACCAAACAGTCCCTAATCCACAAACAACACTGGCATCGCTACACACATTTAGCAACATAATCAATGATGCGACTCATATTTGCTAGTGACAGATTAAAATTTTGTTGTTGTGCATTGTTGTCTCTACCATCTTCCTTGACGACTACATACACGTCGCAAATAGAACAACTTAGAAGCTTAGTCTTATAGCAACTTCATGAATGATCATATGGCAAAGACTGTCGTATCAGCAAAATTAGTAACATCTAGCAACGTTCAACAACACTCACTTTTATCGGTTAGGGATAGTTGTAACTTCTTGAAAGTAAAACTTTTAACATATTGTAATGCAATTAATAATGTCACTTTCAAAAATGTGTTTAGATTGATGATTTTTTTGACCGAGTTTCATATCAATTTTATTTGGATGACAACATAAAAGTATTGGTTGTGTGTGTATGTGTCCACACGCACATGAGCAAAAGCTCATGTTTCTCACCACTTTTAGTCCCACATTGGTTGGGCACTAAGAAGGAATGGTGTATATATTAACTTCTTTCATTTGCTCTCTTGTGGAGTTGTGTGGGGAATCCCTTGGGCCACACATGCACGCCGCCGCAGCGGTTCGGGTCGGCGAGCACAATGGTGCAGGTACACGTCGACATCTGCGGGCGTCTAATGTCGATCTGATTTTCTCTTCAGGTTCAGGTTGAGACCCTAAAAATCTTTTTGCCCATCTTAATTTTTGACCATTTGTGAATCATAAATATTTGAACATTGGACAGTAAACACCTATTTTACACATTAATCCAAACGTTACACATATTGATTTTTTACATTAATTCAAACGTTACACTTGATTTCCTACATTAATCCAAACGTTTCAACACGTTTTTTTATGTGCCTTCATCTAGCTTCATTACGTCCTTAAGTTCAGCCATCGGTTACAAAATTTTATGCCTATATAATGACCCTTTCTTCTTCTTCTCTTTGGACACAGAAAATCTTTAGGGAAAATCTCTCTCAATTTCTTCTCATGCCAAAGTTTTTTTTTTTTTCACATTCTCGCTCTAGGCAGTGCTAAGTCAAGGTCAATCTTTCCTAGTTGTGTGCGATGATGGAACATCGGTAGAGTGGGGATTTTACCACTAGGAGCATATTCAGAAAAATTCACACATATATCCAGATTAAATCTTAGGGCAGTACTTCGTGCGCGACTTCCCCGGAGGTCGGTAACCTTTTATTTTTGTTTAATTTATTTGCATATTATTAAATAAAAAATATATAGTACAAATAGATCCAACAAAAAGTAGAAGTAGGAATCGAAAGTTTAGATTTCGAGATGGCAACATGAAACCAAAAGTGCAACTAAACTTATCAATTAATTAAAAATAAATTATTAACAAAAAATTATCAAAGATGAATTATTTAAAATTAACATAACTTAATTAACAAAAATAATAATTTTTAACCTTGATTAATGTAAAATTAATTGCCATTATTTTTTAAATCAACGAAAAGCTAATTGATAACAAAAATGTAATTAACAAAACATAATTAACAAAAAATAAATAAAAATTACCAAAAATAAACTAATGAAAAACTAAAAAAATATAATAAATGAAATTAACAAAATATATAATTATTAAAAATTTAAAAATTAAATAATGAAATTTTAATTAAAAAATTGAAACATAATTAACGATAACTCTAACGCAAAATAAATTAACAATCTTAATTAACATAAAATATAATTGTCATTAATTTTTTAATTAGGAAGTAATTAACGTAAAATATAATTTCTAAAAGTTTTTTTTTTCTATTCAGTTAAAGATAAATTAACAAAAATCTATTGATTAATGAATAAATTAATCCAATTGAATTAATAAATAAAAAATTAGCCACAAAACTCTTCACTTTCAATAAGTTCCACTCATTTTCTACTGCAAGCTCAAAAACTCTCCACTTACAACAAAAATTTTCACTTTCATTACACTTGCAATGGCTAACCAAACACCATAACTATTGTAATGTAAGTGCATATACATTGAAAGTGTATTGAAAGTGTCAATGCAAGTACACTTTTAGTGCACTTACAATACACTTATAAGTTACTTTCAACACAGTTACAAAAAAAGTGTTAACTTGCAAGTCTCCAAATAGCTCAATACAAGTACACTTTCAATTCACTTACAATACACTTATAAGCTACGCAAGGTGATCTCAATACAGTTACAAAAAAAGTGTTAAGTCTCCAAATAGCCGCTGTTGTAGAGAGAGAGAGAGAGAGAGAGAGAGAGAGTGTCACCACCACTACTATATGAGAGAGATGGAGAGAGAGAGAGAGTCACCACCACTACTATGTATCTTCAATAGGAAGAAAAAGAGAGCAAAACACCAAGAACTAGACTACAAATTTGCTTAAAGTTGGCTACCAAGAAAAGAGAATATGTACATGCATGCCATCATTAGTGTACTAGTAAGGAAGAAGGGTGGTCCTCAACCAAAAAAGAGTCTGCTATTGTAATGTATACAAAAGTAACTTTACAAACGTTACCATTGCCTCAGCTTTTCATGGCTAAGCTAGGCCCCATGGGAGAGACAGAAGCATGTGATGTGAAGAAATTTTGCTTGGATTCACTTGGTGCTCTCCCATTCATGTTGAGGAAGGGCTAATGTGTACATATCTGTTGCATGCATCCATTCAATTAATGCACGTATGCCTTGACATGCAAATCTATGCATGAAAATTAATTGAAGCCAACCACGAGTGTTGAAGCATTGCATGATGTTGGGCTAATATAGTTATGTGTACAGTATTTTCATGTGTGTAATGCATTTGTTGCATGCATCCATGCAATTTTTCTTTGTTTTCTTCTTAGACCATCTCCAGTTTCTATCTTCCCTTTCTATGGAAGAAATCTATTTTAAAAAAAAAAACTTCTTCCAAAGATAGTTTCTACCATCATTCTATCCTATGTGGCAATGATGTAGGATGAAAATTTTCTATGAGAATTTTTAGGGTTTCTACATGTAGAAATCCTCATAGAAATTCTCCATATTTCATGACAATTATTATTGGGCTCCACATCATTAAATTGGTCTTTTATTTTGTGACACCTAGGATAGAAATGGAGAACCATTAGAGAGTATTTTTTGTATGTACAATTCCTATGTAGAAACTCTTCCAACTAGGATGTAAATTTTCTTAAAATACAATGCCAAGTAGGATAGAAACTCAATTTTAGAAATCACCATTAGAGATGGCCTTAAATCTGGCTTGGTTCGTGGTAGGAATGGAAAAAGGAAAGTTATATTACTCTTATGTTTGAGTGCCAAAGAGATTGATAAGTAAAGGAAAATGGTTCCCGATGGAAAGAAAATTAGAGAAAAAAATAATTCTATCCATCTAAGCAAGAATTCGTTTTCTTACTTTTAAGTATTCACTTTTTCTTCCAATTTTCTTGACATTTTTAAATACCAAAGAAAAAATTGATGTAAATTGTAATTTTTCAAAGGAAAAAAAAAACTAGATAATTGATTTTCTTTCCTTTCCTTTCCTTTCCGCTAGCCAAACTAGGCCTTTATTTCTATCCCTTCCTCTCCAATCCCAACTTCTTGCTAAACTTGACACTAGTTAAGTACATAGATACATGTGTGCATATTTGGACCAAAACAACCAAAGCGAACCAAATGAAACCAAATTGGTCGGTTTTTAACCGAACCGATGGTCCTGTCGGATTGGTTTGACCGGACCATCTAAGAAAATGATCGATTTGGTTCGGTTCACGGTTTGATCTTTCAAAAATTCGCTTAAACCAAAGAATCAAACCAATATCAGTTAGTAACCGTATAAAACTAGGTTTATATCCGGTCCAACTTATCTATCTCATGGTTTGGAGTTATTAGACTTTGGAATATGGAGGCGGTTGTTAGAATTTTTTATGCCCTGTCGATTCATGAGATGTAGAATATAAATTAAATTGCAGAAGCGTACCTGAATCCATTGCTAGGCTTGATGGATCTTAAAGTGGTCGTCCTTTTGTGGGGTTCGATCTTCCAACTTGCTACGACGCTTAATGACAAAGATGAATCCAAATTCTTTGTCCCTTTCTTTCTGTTGATGGGGATGCAGAAGAGAAAAAAGAGAAACCTCTATTTTAATGGCCGTATAAGTTGGAGACCATAACCCTAATAAATAAATATATTTATATGCTTTGATATTTCTAATTTGGTCCTCATCAAATTAGATTTATCTCCGGTTTCTACACATTAATTCCATGACAATTATACCCTTAAGCCAATTTTTCAAATAGACTACTTTAATTTGACTTAATTATTTAGATAGCCGAACACAATTAATTTTACATGTGTGGTCCATATTATTGAATAATTCCAACAGCGGTTGCTCATTTCTCTGACTCCCACTCTCCTTAACTGTGTAAACATGTGTTACCTGGAGTGACAGCTCCAGGTCTCTGTCGGCCACTCCAATTAACATATAGTTAATTTTCATCTTCAATTCATAGATATATTAAGATTAGGATTTATTTTCAAGAATCTTTTGGATTTGTGGAAGAAATTTACTATGCAAGTGATTTACTTAGAAGATTACTGTCCATTTTCGTTTCTCATATAAACATCTTCCAGACAGGAGATGGTTTGAATTTATTTTTGTGTAAATTTACTTTGTGAAATACTTTTATATACTTGAATTTTTTTGTCTGATCAAACGATCAGTCGAACCGAACCAGGTCGATCGGATTCAAAATCGAACCGACGAATTGATTGGTTTGGTTCGGATATGATTATTTTTAATTCGATTAACTTCGATTCGAATTTGGTAGTGACCAAATAGATCGACCACTGACCGATGCACACTCCTGCATAGATACATGGTTTAGTAAAAGGCATAAAAGTTTGCGGCAGCTATTACTATTTGCTTTTTGTTACATTAATTTGACATAGAGATCTATTATAGTTTCTTCCAATATGTGACCAATATTATACACTTATATAAGTTTTATACCCAAGCTATATAATAAGATAAATGTTATTTTCCATTGTAAATAGCCATAGTTAACATAAGGGAAGTTTATGACTCGTTTGGTTCACCAAAAGGAAAGGAAAGAAAATCAATTCATCCTCTTTTCTTTGAAAAATTATAATTTCTATCGATTGAAGTTTAGAAATGCCAAAAAAATTGAAAAAAGAAGAAGTTAATACTTCAAAGGTGGAAAAGTAAATCTTTGCTTGGATGGAAGTTGGATGGATGAAACTATTTTTTCTTCTAATTTTGTTTCTTTTATTGGACTTTCTTTTTTCAACTCATTTTCTAACTCCATGATTCCGCAAACCAAACCAAAATAGACATCCACAAGTAAAGCCATCTGGCACATCTGCACATATACTTGGATACTTGTAGCTTAATCTTGTTATTTACAAGACACATTGAAACTTCCACATGCACTCTCAAACTCTATTTACTATAATGCAAGTCTATGCAGAGCATTTCTATGCTTAACATCTACGTACGTATCCTTTGCCAATTGCCACCCCAGTTTAAATTAGAAGTGTACACCAATACCACCAATTCACCGTAACCATCATCATCCCCGCAGACCCACATCCATCCTGGCTGTGGCCCCCTGCTGCTACAGCTGCAGCTCCTCTTGAGGGAAATGGTCAAGGAAGTTGTACTGCAACAGTGCCTGCAAGTTGAAGAAGCTGTCGACGTCCTGATGTTGGACAAAGGATGCACACCCCATCTGCTGCTGCTGCTGCAGCAGCAGCTCGTTGCTGCACCCACCATCAGCAGCTGGCATAGCCTGCTGCTGCAGCTCAATCAGAGGGGGTGGCGAGAAGCAGCTGCCAACCTTCTCCTCCTGTAGCAGCAGCTCTTCGTGACTCTCCATACTGAAGCTAGCTGCTGCCTCCCCTTTCTTCTTGTTGAACACTCTACACAGCACCCAGTCCTCCTGTACAATTAAATTACAAGATGGACTGGGTTAACTAGAAATAACAATATTGTATGCAACAGAATCCCAAATTACTGTTTTAATCATTCCATAATTTCTACGGAAATGATATTTTGCCCGCGTGTCATGTAGCCCACTAGCTCCCCCCTGCTAGCTCGGATCCGCCATCAGAAATTCCTCCAATGGGACGGGCCAAAACTGCAGGCCAGTGCTGCGGACAACGAGCAGCGTCCTAACTTTTATTTTAAGTGAAAGTGATCGGTGCAGTCAAGTTCTGTTTGCATCCATCTGTCCCAATTATGTATCAAGACTGATCGGTGCAAGTTAACGTAGATACGCAATGGACGGGTGGTCCATGAAAGTTACGTCAGCCGGAAACCAATTAAGCGGATCCGATAGCGATTGGAAGTCCTTTAGACCCATGTGTAGCTCTATATACCAGTGGAGTAGAAGCATATAGTACCGAACATGTTATCAAGCGTGTCAAGCTTCATATAAAGAAGTATATATCAGCATCCACACGATACATACAGGAATACAAATATTCTCTAAGTAGATAAATATGATAGAGATTGAAACATGATATTATCTCTAAGTGTGTATATATATATATATATATATATATATATATATATATATATATATATATATATATATATATATATGGGGTGTTGACTATTGTTGACAAGGCAACTTTAACTAGGCCCCGTAAATATATAGAAGTTGTATTGATAATTTGATGTATGCTCTTTCTTTTGGTAGATAGTTGTAGTCTTGTAGATTTTACAGTTCTTTTAACATGAATTAAGGACAACAAAAATTGTCATGTATAATAAGTTGTATCCATTACCATTGGACAAGAAATTATATATCTATACATATGATTGATTGTTTATTTTTATATATCTATACATATGATTGATTGTTTATTTTTATTTTTATTTTTATTTTTTGTCGTGTATAAGTACTAAATATAAAGTATATGGTCCTTATTTTGAACATTTGTGTACCATAATCCCTAACATATCTTTCTTATGTATATCAGACGATATTTAGATGTTTTGTTAGGAGCAGCAATTAGATGTTTCATTTCGCTAAAACTCTTTATATATATATATATATATATATATATATATATATATATATATATATATATATATATATATATATATATATATATATATTGTGCTTTGCACACATTTTATACTACTGGAAAAAGCAAACAATAGTCAGTAATCTTAAATTTGTTTATATGTAACCTAATTGTCCATGTTGAAATTAATAAACAATTTTAATCAGTAAACATGAATAATGATATTTTTGGGGAAAAAAAAAACTTTTACGGTAAAGTTTCAACTTTTTATATTATACCGTAGTATAGATTAATATACCTTAGGTGGTGTATGTGGATTCTCCATGCGGAACTCATGCATCACCCAAGCAGTCTTGATCCCGTTGGGCGCTCTTCCACTGTAGAAGACCAACGTCTTCCTCATCCCCACAACTGCACGCGTTCTAGGCTTGTACACCGTGCGATCCTTCCCCGTCGCCTTCCAGTAGCCGGACTTTGTCGCCCTATTTGTACGCAACCCGGTGGCGTACTTGCGGTCTCGGAAGCTGAAGAAGTACCACTCGTTGTCGCCGAGCTTAGCCACCTCTGGTCGAGACCATACATACAAGATCAGTATCAGCAATAGTGCATAATTCAATTACATTTCGGATTCTGATAAATGCATGTATCAGAAGTTGTTAAGATTAATATGTAGATGTTGACTGCTATTCCTCACTTGACAGTACCATATTTATGAAGATGAGGACAAGCCATAATTAATTGGAACTTTCTCCTCTACAAGAAAACGTTTTTGTCTTGGTGTGTGTTAATTCGGAGAATGATGCAGTGAATATGATATGCTACTGTTTGATGAATATACACAGAAGTATATATGTTTCCGATGAATAGGATTGATTCAGAAAGAAGATTCATACAGGAGGCCCACCTCAATAAATACATAAGAGTATTGATTAGAACAAGGCGTAATGTTTGGACAAATTAATGATCAGTATAGTCTAATTAGTAGGAATTAACTACATAACCAACTACAAGGAAAATAGCAATAGCATGTAATCTGAAAGTATATATAAACTAATGGGCTGATGAAGATGATTCTTCTGTATATACCAGATATAATGTTGCAGACACGAATTCGACATGACATGACACGAACACAACGCCACATGGACTGTCCACGAACAATGAACATATAATCTAATAATTCTGTTTGCATAATTTTCTTAGACGCGAGTATATTGGAAATAGATGTAAATGCATGATACTTTGTCTAGTCAATATGAACTGATGGAAATCCTGTGAAAACTTGCCCTAGCCAAGTTTCTAAGTTGTTGATCAAGAGTTACTTCCTTACCTATTAAGCATGTTCTTGACAAAGAGTTTGTAATTAGCCTACATATTAATCACCAACAATCATTTGACTAAAGGAACAACATCAACCATGACTGATCAAGAGGCTACACTAAAAGAAATTTAAACGAAATAAGATTATTATCAAATTAATAAAGCGAAGAAAAAGAAGAAGGAGAAGGATATCCACACCTGGTAGCTCCCATGGCTCGCGAGTGTGCAAGTCGACCTCCACCATGGTTCCCCCAGAGACTCTGTCATGAGTAACCTTCTTGTGGAGGTAGTGGCAAACCAGCTCCTCGTCGCTTGGATAGAACCTGAAGCCTGGAGGAAGAGTGGACTCTATGTCCCTTAACCCCATAATTTGGTCTATAGATGGAAATAGAAGGGGAGGGAGGGATTGGTGTGATAAAGGTGGATAGGGGTTGTGCTCAAGTACTGAAGATCCTTTCTATGTTAGGTTTTTGTTGGGTGTAGGGAATTCAATGAAAGCTCTAATTCCTATAGGGATATACATATGACACATATGCTACATATGTGTATATATAGGGAGGGACATACAGCAATGGTGAGAAGCTATTGGTGAATAAGTTGTGATATAGTTGGGTCTTGAAAGCTGCCCATGGATGATTAAGAGGGGATATATACAAAAAATGGTTTATCGGGGCCTGTCATCTCCGTGGAGGAGGCGTGCGCTCGTGTCGCAATCGCTGGGAAGATGCTAGCGTCCTCTCGAGCCTTGTGCTGCAAGATCAGCTCCTGGAGAAGAACCAGGGTCACAAGAAATCCCGTTTCTGTTTTCTCTCGTCTTAATTAAGTAATTAATGAAAGATGACACAGACCACTTGACCGGATGGTGTGTCATATTAATCATTAACGGAACATTTCAAGGATATTAAGGTTGTTATCTTTAATTAGAGAATTCACATGATCATGACTGGTGGGATCAAATTAGAACAAGATGTTTAATTTATGTTTCGGAATAAGAAGGATTTCTTATAGATTGTGTAAGAAATAGATTGTGCTCTCCTTGGGTGATTTGGAGAATGTAATTATCTTCTGTTGGCAATACAGAAGAAATTAAGGCGCATATATACATACTCCTTTGTGTTCAACTTTCGAACACAAGTACATAACCTCTCAATATTTCTAATTTGATGATACTCCTAATGTCCATTTTAAGCCAGGTCACCGACATGTATCAACACACTTGAATCCATGGAAGAGGAAAGAAAAAACGGAAAGAATATATGAATCTGGGGGAATTACTGATACAAGGATTCACATGTTCTTCTGCCGATTGTGTCTAATTCGGCCACGGGAGATCAAGAGAGATCCACTATTTAAGGACTACAGGGCTATACAAGATCCACAATGTCGAGAGAGAGAGGCCTTATATTTATGGGGCATATTCGAATACAAGATCCACAATGTTGAGAGAGAGAAGACTTGTTTGTTGCATCACGAAGAATACATATATGAATATCACACACACACACTTCTTCTTTTTTGAAAGAAGGTAAGTTTATTGAAGGAACTCCATATACATCACACCACTTTATGTAGGCACTCAAATTTGCCCCATAGCATTTACATCATGTTCCATATTATGTATAATCCCTATATCTAAGGTGATTAACCCCTCAAATATACCCCTATTTCACTCCCTCCAAATGTGCCAAATCGCAGCCAACAGCATGATCCGTGCGTCACGTAACCAGTTTGGTACTCCCTTCTGTCTTGAGTTTCTGATCTCCACCAAGACTGCGTCCAGGTCTCTTACTCCCTCTACTTCTCAAATTCAGTCTCCTCCCTCTCCTCTCTCTCTCTCTCTCTCTCTCTCTCTCTCTCTCTCTCTCACACACACACACACACACACACACACACACACACCCACACACACACACGTATCATACAAGGGTTGTAGCCCATTAGGAACACCTTTGGACATCGAGGGGGACGGCCGGGTTCGAGCCCCCAAACGCAACCCACAATAGAACCTACTATATATATATATATATATATATATATATATATATATATATATATATATATATATATATATATTAACATATTTATATGTTAAGATATGATTAGATTTAGGATTAGATTCCTTCCTTCTCCTATAAGGGTACGAACTTTTTCTCCTATACTGATATGAATCAGTTCTCAATCTATATATACTTGTATGGTTTTTTACATTTTTAATCAATATTTTTTATTTGTTTCATGGTATCAGAGCCTAGGGTTTTTCAATTCTAGGGTCGTTCAGATTTCAGATAATAAATATTGTTGATTATTTTCAGAAGTCGTAGCATCACCACATCGAGCAGTCCAGATCTTTGATACCAAATAAATTCCTTCTCCAACCACGGCCGTAGTAGACCTTCAAGAAGGTGCCATGTCTGAGGACCAAACCCACCTCGTACCGCCCGAAGACATGAGCTGGAGGAAACTAAAAATAATCAAGTAACTAATTCGGACTACACCACTTAAAGTTATAGAAACAGTTGCACCCTTCTTGTGCTCATGATTGGACACCCTTCCTGGAGTTATAGAAACAACTTCGAAAGTTTCTATTTTCCAAAAAAAAAAAAATGCATGTATCTAAGAAGTTTCGAGATTTCCTACATTCTTCCACTTCTGAAAAGTCTCTTGCTCCCACCTTCATAACTTTTTCTCGTCCTCTATGTACCTATTACAGGAAGCTTGATCATTTTGCTACTACCTGCTATGATCGACAACGGTCTGGCATGATTTGTTCTCACTGTCATAAACCTGGTGTAATATGCCCCGCTCCGCACAGCACATTATGCTGAGGCGTTGACTCAAAGAGTCGTATTGACCGAATAAAATGTATCGATGTGAATCTATACGAGAGTTACGTTATCCCGAGTAATGCATCGAACTAAGTCGATGCGAAGAGTTGCATTATCCAAAAGAAATGCATCGAATTGAATCGATGCGAAGCGCTGCGTTGCCCCGAAGGATAAGTGCGTTGAGACGGCTCGAAGATTCTAAGAAATCGAGTCGACCAAGGCGCAAGTCCGAATCGATGTAAGTATTAATTTTAGTTGGTTTCATGTACAGGCTATACGTTTACGCTGAAATATTAGAGATCAACATTTCGCCTTATTCAGAAAGGGGTCCGCGAAACCAATCGTCGCCTTGCGATGGACTGAGTCATTGGCACGGTAAGCCAAACCGGACGTATAATTCAATAAAGTACAAAGTACTCGAATTGCTAAGTCAGAAGAGTTGGCCGTGCAACGAAGTTATGAAATCGAGCCGCATCGGCTCGGCAAAACGACAAGGCGTATCGGCTCAAGGTGGGAGGATTGACTCTTCTTTTTACTCCTTCATGCCTAAGTCATAATGTATCATTGTATGCTAAGTTAACCTATCGACGCCACGGGCGTGGTCCGATCGGAAGATAAATCGTAGTGTGTGTCGAACACTAGTTAGAACAATTGAAATAAAATGTGCATCAAATGCACGAGTCGCTATGGAACATTGGATATCGCAAAGGCGAGCACCTCGGTGCGCAAGCCGCAAGAACATAAAATAACTGTATTCGGTGAGTGCCTTCGTGCACGAACCATTCCGTGCCTTCGCGTACGAGTTAGAAAGTCTAGCACATTAAAAGACAATAGGCGAGCGCCCTAGCGTGCAAGCCACGAACATTGAACACTAAGTCATAGAACATGGAAATACGGTTTCGATGCGTGCACCAAGTGCACGATGAGAGAGAAAAGATGATAAATGTGTCGAAACATGCCTACGTGCACGAGATCATAAAAGATGGTTTCGTTGCGAAAGAATACAGTTGTGGCATGAATGTGGCAGAACTGTCGGATATGACATGATATCTCAAAAGGTGTTCGGGACCTTCGGCTCGTTTGGTTGACGGACATTGAGTTGAGGCATGATGTCATTGAACATTGAAACGAAGTACGAGATGTAAGAACATAGAAAGTTAATAGAAGAAATATGAGATGATAAAGTCTGAGTCTCAGACTCAAGACTGTGTTTGGTTGTTTGAATAATAGGGCGTTGCATGGTCGAATGGACTTGAGATAATTGTGATAATCTTTCATGCACGGAACGTTCCCTCCGAACGGGCTGTGCTGGGGCACCGAGACCGTTCGGCCTAGGAGGGATATAATCTTTGATAGGCGCACATCCGTAAGACGATTAGCAACCGCTTAGCGAGATGTGAAAAGTCACAAATGATGGTAGGCATGCAGTATGTTTCGATTGTTTGGGATAGCAATCCAACCCGTGAAACGCTGGGCTGCCCAAATTCGAGAAAAGAAAAGGAAGAAAGAAAAGAAAAGAGAAACACCTTTAGTCCATATTGGCGCGAATACGCCAACGACCTTTTCATATAGTTAAGGAACGATGGGGTGAAAATGCAGGCACATTTGTATCCTGCGCACATAGATCCTGCTTAGAGATGCACTTATAACATGACAGGAAAGGAATGAGGCGTATTCACCTTGCGTCAGTGCAAGGGCGAGTGCGTCTATGCTGATAAGAAGTCGCACCACGAAACAAACATGAGATTGCTTACCTATTCAATTTGAATAACATGCTTGCCATGATAACATGCTTTACGCTTTCGAATATGCCATAAAATTGACCCTAACGAGAATATAGCAAGATCATAAGCTAAGTTGCATGATTGAACATAAATACTAAAATATCGATTTAAAAAATTGGTTTTTTTCGTCAGTACATGCGAGGACGAATGTACTGATCCCCCACCAGCTTTCATGTTGGGTGCAAAAAATGGATTGCTCGCGGCAAAGCTTCGCTTGATCGCGCAGAGGCATGGAATGTCGTAGAGTTTGAAGCGTGCGATCGTATTGACGCTCGAACTTGCAACATGATTGATACGACCGAGATATAGAAGGCATGATGTATAGAACGGTGAAATCCTTTGTGGGCAAGAGAGAACCTGAGTGTTATAGCCAACCTGGCAAATTCAGTTGGGCTATTGAAAGCCTTTGTAATCTCAGTTCGAATATCAATAAAGAGAATTGTTTCGTATACTCTGTTTTTTCTTTCGTTGTTAATATCAACTCAAAGGATAACCATTTGAGAACTTGTCATCTTGTCTTGCACGAGCACAACTCCAGGCTCGTGCGGTATCACGCCCCCTGCGAGGACGATGATTCAGGTGATTTCGGGGTCCGGACATGACAGATTGGTATCAGAGCTCTAGGCTCAATTTCCTCCAGACGTTTGCTTGTTTCAATTCCAAAGTGTTGTCCACCACCAATTGAAATCACTCTTGACTCTAGTCAATGCCGCACTGGATGTTCCATACAATAAGTCTAATACAAATCGGATAACGTTGCCGCAAGTACTTTGAATTTACATGAAGTTGCAGAGAAAGTCGTGGAAACGTTTCGTTGCATTGAATGCAACGAGCCATAAAATATTAGTTGCTGCAAGCACAATAAATTGTGAAATTCGATTTGAGATGTTGTTGCAATATAGCATGTTGAATGAAAAATGAAACGATGCATGAGGTGCAATGGATTGTGAATATTGGTTGCACCAATGCGGAAACTTAAAAGGAAATGCATTGCAGAAAGTGCAACGAGTTTATTGTGAATATGCATTAAAATGAAAGTGATAAGTCAATATCGAATGTGTTGAACAGATTTGGGCATTAACTTTGAATGTCGGGAGTAAATCGTTGCACGAGGTGCAATGAATGTTAGAAATAAGTCATTTGTACGATGTGCAATGCGTGTCAGAAGTAAATTATTGCACGTGGCGCAACACATATCAAAGTAATCGTTGCACGGAGTACAAAGGAGATTGGAAATAAATCATTGTACTAGATGCAACGGAAGAAACTGAAATCATAAATCGATAGAATGAATCGTTCAGTTGCACATCGAACTTGTGTTGGCAAATAAAAACATTGGTCGAGTTGTGTCAGATTTGATCTAATCAAAGTTACGGTTGTGATCAAGCACGATCACTGCAGAAATCGTGAGTCGGAAGAGATTGTTGCTCATAGTGAGTATAATGGGAGGGAAATGATTTGATTTCCGAGTGATAAATGCCATACCAAGTATGAGATGAATGACTCGATTCCGAGTGGTATATTATACCACTTGTGGGATGAATTACATCGACGCGTTGTGAGAATTGCAGAAGGTTTGTCCGCAACGGACGAAGAGTATCGAGACTCGATTGAAAATTTGTATGACGGTATATTGATGCAAGTATTCTTCAAAAATCGGTTGGGACGATAAGACGAGACTCGTATCAATAATGATACTTCGAATGGAAATTATAAGTCGGTCGGACGACCGAGACTAACGGAACGATTATGCCTTGAAGCAATAATCGGATCGACGAAAAAGGAAAACTCGAACTTACAAATGAGTCGCACGACTTGCGATCTCGATAGAAATGTTGGGCGAGGCGAATCGAATCGCATGACTTACGATCTCGATAGAAATGTTGGGCAAGGCAAAATATAATCGAATCGCACGATGTGCGACTACGGTGAAGAGTTGGTTGATAGGGTAAATTGTGCCTAAGAGATAGTTGGTTACGTTACGACGAAACTCATTTGAGTATGACTGAAACACGCAAAACCTTAGAGGACGTGATTGTATAACTTGAGAGTTCGATGTTGGATAATCGGTAACTCGGTTACGCGATCAAAGCAAAACGGAATGCAACGAATCGAGAAATGATTCGAGACGTACGTAAATATTTGTGGAGAACTTGGACGCATGAAGTTGTCGACATTGAAAGAGAATCAAAGTTGACCCTTATGCTATCAAAACTGATACGACGTATCGAGATCAATACGTAAGGAAATATAATCACGATGTGAGAATATAAAATGGAGTACGCCTCACACTATCAAAATTTTGTAAATAATAATACTAGAATGAACGAACTGGTTGATAAACTTTGTGATTGATCAAGATGAGACTATACGTCATCGACGATTGTTCGATGCGTATAGCATCTGTGTGTCGACCGCAAATAATATAGACTCGAACTCAATGCGGATAGGCTTCATGAATAGCAGAGTGTCACGACCCGCACCCTAGAGTAAGGGCACGAGACGTGGGTACGTCCAGCTACGCCGCAGTGTCGGCTAGAACGCTGTCATAGGTCACAACATCTAACAATATAATACTAAGCAGTTTATACTCCCCGAATGGGGGTGACATGATAGAAGTAAACTCAATCACAACTAAGAAAGAAGAAGCACATATGATATAGAACTCAAGAAAATACAGATGAAAAATAGTCTAAGATAACATCTCAGCAATATCCAGAAATACATGGTCTCAGCTACTGAATATGAAAGAATATATACAACTCAGAATCTCCAGACAGAAATAAAGTCTAGCTAAAACAGTCTCAAGACAACATAAGTAAGATAGGGCCTAACTAAGCTAGTCTAGGCAATGGGGTAATGTCATCAGCTAGAGCTGGGTCCTCCTGAGAGTCCAGCTCACATGTGTCGTCTAGGGCTGCCCGTAGAAGGTGTCCACACAGGCCTCCTCGTCCTCTGTAATATTTTCAACAGGTCCAGTCAGGACAGGAGCGAGCACAATACATCTCAACAGTTCATAGCAGGTTAGAAAATATAATCATGCAGTAAAGTAAGATACAAGTATTGAAAGAAATGCATTATGTAAACAGAGAGGGAACTGTAAATAGAAATATCTACTATAAATAGAGACTAACAGTGGCTAGTGAGCCAGAGTACAATATAGACATGTAAATGGCATAGGAGATTCTGATGCTACACTATGGAAAGATTCTGATGCTATACTACTTGGATAATATTCACATGTCTACTTCTACTCCCCGTACCCCCAATCAATACACAAGGATCCAACCAGGTTATGTTATGATTCCATGCAAAGGCCCCCGAAGGGTGATACATGGATGTCCCATAAATGGAGATTCTAGGAGATTCTAGGAGACCCAATAAATGGGATAAGGATTCAAGGAAGACTCTGTGATCATGTCACAAGTGATCGATAAACCAATGAAGCATAGTGATATGCCATGTAAGTGAAACGCACAGAACATGAAGTACCGATGCTCCCTGAGGATAACATCTCAAGAAGGGATCCATATAGTACCAATCCGTGTGACCAACATGACAGTATCAAGTAAAGTAATTTAAAGCAGGATATAAAATGATCAGAGAATGTACTCGCCTGGTATCTGAGTGTCCGGATGAAATGTACTGTCCGAGGAGAGGTGTCTGGCTCCTAATCAGAACAGCACAAGTCACAACAAGTCCAAAATGGTATAATAAAGTCCTACTATGCATTCTACATGATTCTAGGTCAATCTAGACCAAAGTCAACTCTTGGTCAACTCTGGTCAACCCTAGAAGTCAAACTAGGTCAACTATGGTCAAACTAGGTCTAACAAGTCTAAATTAGTCTAATCAAGTCTAGCTTAGTACTCATACACAATCACAAGGTCAAAACCAACATCACACATACACAATTCCTATACACATATATCTATGTACCCTATAGATATATAGGCACACACATATTGGCATAGGCTAAGTCAACATATCATGGCATATCTATTTGACATTTTATTTAGCTATAAAACTTATACATTATAAGAAATTAAGGCTAGCATATACATTACATTACATATATGATTTACTACATATATATGCATTACATATATATAGAAGTTGCATACATTATCATAGCTTTATATATATAGGTTCAATACATCTAAACATTAGATATACATAATACATTATACATATATAGATATACATACATATATATATCAAAATATATATATATATATATATATAATATATATATATATATACATACATACATACATATACATATTCAATAAATATATACATATACCTATTCAATATAATATATATACATACATATGTATTTAGAGAGAGGGCATGTGTGTGTGTGGGGGGTACTGTCAATACAGTTAGAAGAATAGGAAGGAAGGAAACCAATCCATGTATTATAACAGCTCAAAAATTAGACTGTAAAAGGAAAGGAAGGAAATCAATGCATTTCTCAAATCCCAATTTTTCAGTCCCAACAGTTTTCAGGTTTTGAAACACCCCATTTCGAACCCAATATACAACCAAATCAACCCAAATTCGAACCACAGTTAGATTATATAGGAGTACCATATTAGGGACTAAAACTAATCATTAACAGTATTTAATTAGGTTAATTTAACTGTCAAAACTTATATTTAAAAATTGGACAAAAGCAGGAATTGGTTCACAGTTTTCAGAAATTGGCAAACAGAAAATTGATAACTAATAAACAAATTAATATGTAAAATTGTGGTTGGTAATTAACATATAGTATGTGTTTGTGTCAGGGGGAGTGATTCGTGTCCACAAAAGTGGACACGATGTGTCCAAGCACAGAAAACCATATGTATCAGAAAACTGTGATTGGCAGGCCTCGTACGGCCATGTCGAGCCACATTGGACTCAAAGCACAACACAAGGGACCATGTGCTTGAGTCTAGTGCTAGGTTAGGTCTAGGTGAGTGTGTCAGTGTCCACGAAGCGTGTCCACAACGTGTCCAAAGGAGATATGAACAGCGTATCAGTGCACAAAAACCCGACTGATACAATCAGTAAATTTCCAGTGCGGGCAGGAGAACGTGTCCGACATGACACGAAGGGTCGTGCCACTTGGGAGTGTCGTGTCAGATACTGCCCTAAGTGTCCTCAAAATCCTACGTGTCTTCGTGCTGTGTCCAGTGAGGAATGTACCCCGAGTAGCAGGACACGCAGACCGTACGCGCGCGCGTGTGCACCCTCGTGTGCACGTGTCCAATCCGACACGATGCGACACGAAAACACTCCCAGTCCAAAAAAAACATGTAAGCAACATCAAAATATAATTTTCTATTCATTTACTTTTCCAAAACTAAATCGAAATGCCCATTGGGGCATTTCGTCAAACACTTAGGTCTAGGGTCGGATACGTGTCCGATACGGACACGAAATGGGTCCACCTGGACACGAAATCAATTCCTATGGCTAGGGGAACCTAGGGCTAGGTCTACATGCAAAGAAATCTAGAAATTATGGAGTTTATATAGATTTACCTATTGGTGACCAAATGCAAGAAAAGTCTCAAATGGGGGGGGTTCCTCTTGCTAGCAAACTTCTCCAAATTGATATGAATCTGAGAATAACACTCCACAACAGCAAGAACACTATATTTAGAACCTATTTAATTGGTTTGAGGGAAAAAGGAAATAAATAGGATTTTATATGAATTAATAAAGATGGGATAATACCTCTTTCCAAAACTTGTGAAATTCTAAGGAGGCTAGCCCTAATGGAGAAGATTATTTATAGGGGGATTCCCTAGGTTAAGTGGCCGGCCAAGTGAGTTAGGCTAGGGTTAGGTTGGCTAATGGCTAGTGGATTGGGCTTAGTCATTAATCAATAGTTCAAATCACAAGTCATGACTTGTGTCTAAAACTTCCTATTCTAATCTCTATTTCTAATTGATTTTAATAACTAGAATATGGTTAACTTAAATCAACCTAGAGTCTCATAATCTAACCAAGTCCAAACTCAACTGGGGTTAGTTTACCAAGTCAAAGCTAGTCAAAGTCAACCTAGTCAACCTTCATTCAAACAATTCCAAAATAAATCCTAAAAATTCCCATAAATCTTAATAAATTCTAATAAATTCAAATAACCCCAAAAATGACAAAAATACCCTCAAACTAGAAATATGGTAGTGACACAGAGTCATCGACGGTAGTGCATGACTTTACTCGGAGGATAGTTGTGCATCAGTTGCGCCGATAGAAACGATTTTGTCCGAAATTTGGATAGTCGCATAGAAATCGTCGAAACATGATTTGGCTCCAAATAAGATATAGCATGGTTCGTAGTAAACTGTCTTTCGGTGATGATCCACAATTATCGAGCGTAGCTTCGGGCAGCTGACCTAGAAGACTTGACCGTCAAATCAAATTGAATGTTGCAGACCGTAAGATGACCCATGCGATATCGCATATAAAATTGTATCGGTAACAAATATAGTGTGATGCATGTTAATGATAAGTCTAGACAATTTTTAGAATCGTGCTATGCACGAGCGCAAGTGATAAGAGAACGACTTACAAAAAATGTTGTTCGATTTGGATTCACCTTGCAGTTGAGCTTGCGTGAATCAAACTTATATTCGATGCTGCGAGAGGAATAAGTTGGGAATTTGGCTAGTGAATTCCTACTCATTAGGAAATCGGACGTAAGATGCATCGTAGAGACTTTGAGTCAAAGCGATTGTTGCCTTGAGCACCGTCGCCTCAATAAAACTGTTGTGTCGAATAGATTGTGGCCTTTATGCAATGTCAATTTAAAGTTACGTCGGGAGAATTTAAGCCCGATGTCTAGGTAAGTAACCTAGCAGGCGTAGTCCTGAATGTTGATGCATTTGCAAGTCAACAAATAAAATTGTATCAAAATAAGTTTCATAGCCAGACTTCGGAAATAGTTGGATGGCGAATTCGAACGCAAGACGTTACGGAGGATCGTTGCGATCAGATATGCGATGACTCGACACAACGTATAAGATTGATAGTCCATACAAAATATACGAAATTAGAAATGCGATTCTGAATCGCGTCGCGTGCAGTGACTTTATTGAATGAATCACGTATGTATCGAATATGTGTATGCGATAAAATTTTGAGAACCGTTGTTAAAGATAAGTCCGATAGAGAGTACAAGATGGCAAGCATAGGATTGAAATTACCTGTCAGCTGTGTTCCAATTTGCCACCACTGGAATTGGTCAAAATATATATATCCTTGGGATGCCTTGAATATATACAAATCCAAATCGAGTATAATATAAAATTCAAATCGAGCTGCAGGAAAGACTTCGAAATGTTAATGAAAAGCTTGCAAGATAGTGTAAAACTAAACAACATTGGTGGGACGAGATCGTGAAATGATCTATAAAATACTTAATTGGAGTGTTGATTTTGGTTCGAGGACAAACCTTGTTTTTAGTGGTACATTATGTAATGTCCCGCTCCGTACGACGCATTATGCTGAGGCGTTGACTCAAAGAGTCGCATTGACCGAATAAAATGTATCGATGCGAATCGATACGAGAGTTACGTTATCCTGAGCAATGCATTGAACTAAGTCGATGTGAAGAGTTACATTGTCCCAAAAGAAATACATCGAGTTGAATCGATGTAAAGTGCTGCATTGTTCCGAAGGATAAGTGCGTTGAGACGGCTCAAAGATTCTAAGAAATCGAATCGACCAAGGTGCAAGTCCGAATCGATACAAGTATTAGTTTTAGTTGGCTTCATGTGCAGGCTATACGTTTACGCTAAATATTAGAGGTCAATATTTTGCCTTATTCAGAAAGGGCTCGACGAAACCAATCGTTGCCTTGCGACAGACTGAGTCATTGGCACGGTAAGCCAAATCGGTCGTATAATTCAATGAAGTACAAAGTACTCGAATGGCTAAGTCAGGAGAGTTATCCGTGCACCGAAGTTATGAAATCGAGCTGCATCGACTCGACAAAACGACAAAGCATATCGGCTCAAGGTGGGAGGATTGAATCTTCTTTTTACTCCTTCATGCCTAAGTCAGAATGTATCATTGTATGCTAAGTTAACCTATCGATGCCACAGACGTGGTCCGATCAAATATAAATCGTAGTGTGTATCGAACACTAGTTAGAACAATTGAAATGAAACGTGCATCAAATGTGCGAGTCGCTATGGAACATTGGATATCGCAAAGGCGAGCGTCTCGGTGCGTAAACCGCAAGAACATGGATAACTATATTTGGTGAGTGCCTTCGTGCACGAGCCATTTCGTGCCTTCGCGCACGAGTTAGAAAGTCTAGCACATTAAAAGGCATTAGACGAACTCCCTAGCGTACAAGCCACGAACATTGAACACCAGTCATAGAACATGAAAATACGCTTCGATGCGTGCACCAAGTGTACGACTTCAGGGAAAAGATGATAAATGTGTCGAAACATGCCTACGTGCACGAGATCATAAACGATGGCTTCGTTGTGAAAGAATACAGTTTGTGGCATAAATGTGGCAGAACTGTCGGATATGACATGATGTCTCGAAGGTGTTCGGGACCTTCGAGTCGTTCGGTTGACGAACATTGAGTTGAGCATGATGCCATTGAACATTGAAACGAAGTACGAGATGTAAGAACATAGAAAGTTAATAGAAGAGATACGAGATGATAATAAATCTGAGTCTCGGACTCAAGACTATGTTTGGTTGTTTGAATAATAGGACGTTGCATGGTCGAATGGACTTGAGATAATTATGATAATCTTTCAGGCATGGAATGTTCCCTTCGAATGGGCTGCGCTGGGGCATCGGGACCGTTTGGCCTAGGAAGGATATAATCTTTGATAGGCACATTCGTAAGACGATTAGCAACCGCTTAGCGAGATGTGAAAAGCTACAAATGATGGTAGGTACGAGGTATGTTTCGGGTTGTTTGGGATAGCAACCTAACCCGTGAAATGCCAGCCATGCAAATTCGAGAAAGAAAAAAAGAGAGAAAAGAGAAAAGAAAGAAATGAAAAAAAGAGAACACCTTTAGCCATATTGGCTCGAATACGCCAACGACCTTTTCATATAGCTAAGGAACGATGGTTGAAAGTGCTGGCACTATGTATCCTGCGCACATAGATCCTGCTTAGAGATACACTTATACATGACAGGGAAGGTATGGGGTGTATTCACCTTGCGTCGGTACAAGGGCAAGTGCGTCTATGTTGGTAAGAAGTTGTGCCACTAAACAAACACAAGATTGCTTGCCTGCTTGCCTATTCAATTCGAATAACATTCTGCCATGATAACATGCTTTATGCTTTCCAATATGCCATAAAATTGACCCTAAGGAGAATATAGCAAGATCATAAGCTAAGTTGCATGATTGAACGTAAATACTAAAATGTAGGTTTAGAAAGTTGGTCTTTTCGTCAGTACATGCGAGGACGACGTACTGTTACGTCCCGCTCCCGTAGGAGCGATCGTGCTCGCTAAGGCGTGCCGCACGAGCCTAGATTGCGCTCGTGCAAGGCAGGTTCCATAACGGCCGATTACAGCGGCTCGACGGGGTCGTCGCACAGAAGTCCCAAGCAGAGACATTGAATAATAGCAGCAAAAATTTGAAGCAAAACACAAGTTATTCAAAAGAAGCTCTTTATTGATATTGAAACAAAGGTTACAAAGGGCGCAATGCCAAGATTACAAGTCACTCACTCTCTCATCTCTCAAATACAAGTCTTGAGCCAGCGGATGCTTTGGAAGGCGACGTCCATACATTGTCCCGTATAAGTCTTGACTCCATGCGGCCACATGCTTCGAATCGCCAAGGAACTCCGTGCCTCGACGCATCCAAGCGAGCTCCGTGCCACGAGCTTCTACCTGTGCCTGCACATGAAAACTATGTGGGTCAGTACTCAGCTGTACTGGTGGAATGAGCTCCTCGCCCATCCATACAAAACCGACACGTTAATTTACTTTGTACAACATAACCCTTTTGATTGCCTTTCTACTCTTATCTTAGGATTATTTTATGACTGACGCCTTGGTCTATTTTGTGTCTCAAGACCATCCCGTGCTTGCATCAACGTTAACATATCAAGTCGTGCTTGCCTTTTGGCCCAAAATTAAAGACACAACTACTCGGTGAGACTCCATTTCCATGTGACCGTGCTACAAATCCATCGTGTCGTGCCTCACAACTCAGTATGACTTAACCATATCACCATCTTACGGCCCTTGCTACTTTGATCACCAACTGATCCAATCAAGACTTGTGAACTTAGTGTCACTCAACCAACTTTACCTTGCGACGATTTTCTGACTTAACTCCAACGACTCAAACCAACTTATGCAACTTATATACCGATAACTTAAGACTTGATGCTACATCTCATGTCGAAGCACGGTGTCTTCGTTGCAGCCAATCTTAGGCTCAAACATTATCTTTTGATCATGCACACTTTCGACTCGACTCATTGATATAGTGAACATAATACTCGACTCAATTCTAAGGACATACATGTGGATCGCCATCCATACCGACTCATCTATATGAACTAGTCACTAGCGCCCAGCGTTATAATGGACTCCCTTTGTAGCTTTTGATTAGACGGACGTCCCTTGCCAGCGCGAGTAGCAAGCTTCGCTGCAAGTCCCCGCCTAATCCGTTCGCCATCCAGCACAGCTACGAATGTCTACCATCGAAACGGTTCCCATAGGCCGCCTGGGTCGTCGTTCGAGAAACTATTTATTTTACCTTGTACAAGTTGTCCAATAACCATGCAAGACTCGACTCGAACTCATCTCACACATCAATCTACTTCTAGTGTTACCATCTCTTTCAGGGCCAAGTTCAATACTTCTCACAGTTGAGACCTTGCCTCGATGACCCAGTCGCGAGCATTCTTCTTTCTTGTCCTATCATTTCATTCAACTCAAGAACAACTATTTGAAGCACTTTTCCAAACTCAATGATTCAACCGTGGCACGTGCCTTAAAATACTAAGTCCGTGACATTGCGTCTTAAATCAACTTGAACTCTATGTGACACCACCGTCCGAGTCGTACTCTATATGACAAGCCTTGAGACCGTAAGACTATGTGGTTATACTCCATCGTAGAACTCATAGGACCGTACTTGTTACTACTCTGATAGCCTAACATAACTTACCTAACTTAACTTTGCAACAACTTGACGAGCAAAGGCTGCGTCAAGCTTTGCCTTGATGGAATGTGCCGTGCACGTATCCGCTTGAACAAATAAGTTATTTGGTTGCCTAGACTTATGCCACAAGTTGTACAATACAGCTTAACCAATGGGGCGGGCAAAGGCTAGCCAAGCCTTGGACCATGGATCGTACATGTTTTATCAAGCATTCATCCGGGCGACGCCTATGACTTAGGCTACGTTCATTACGTCGCCTATTCAACCAATTTTCCTTCTCCCAAGCCACGGGACGAAGGGTCGAGTGTTATTTTCAAAGCACGCCGTGCACCAACTCTAAGCCGACCGTTGGACCTTTCTATTTTCTAACTCAATACGACCCGTCAGAATTATTTCCTTAGCTATGTGGATCCGTCTCTTTTATTATCAAGCCTACTTGTGCAAGTTGAAAACATACGATTTATTATGTGAAGGCAAAGATGAGGCGAGTTTACCGAAACTACCCACCTGAGCGAGCGGTCGCCTCGACCGAGCGATGTCTTCGAGTAGCCGTTACAAGGCTAAGCCTGAACGCCGTTGGCGTTCCGATTCCTCTGATTGACTGAGTGGGATAGGGCACTACATCATATACCACTCAGAAAAAGTTTTGTCCTCGAAACTAACTAAGTACTTACTCATTGACTTATAACTCGAACGTTCAACGACTCTCGTACATATTTCTTTTTTGCATTTCCCAAATCTGAGCCACGGTCGTGGTACTATCAATCCTTCCTTCAATACGATTTCAAATCTTCGACACTTTTCCATTCCTCAAGTCTCAGTTGAATTCAACGCATCATTTGGTTGGATCGTGCATATATTTTAGGTGTCCCCAAAATACATGCATTTCAGCCAAGCCTCGTGATAGCGAATTCTGCCATCACCACTCGAGTCGGATCGTACACATATTCAAACGTCCTTAATATACATGTATGTCAACTGAGCCTTGTGAGCTGTGCCTCTACAATTCCTATCTCTTCGCACCGGGACGTCTGCCTAACCGCCAGGCTATGTCTTTAGGCTAAGGTCATCCATCAGTATTATAATCATAGTTCCCAAACAACAATATCAACATCGATTCCATCCTAAGGTCAAACCAAATTGATAGTACGAGATTTTCTATCCAAGCTTGCATCACTCTGATTTCTAAACATCGAGCATCGATTCCCTACACACATTCCAACATTCGTCGCACGAGGCCCGAGTCATTCAACAAAGCCATCCTACCTACCGTAGTTCACTCAACCAACTCTTTGACATATCAATATCGTTCGTCCAACGACCCATTTCACATAGTCTATCTTTTTGAATTCATTCGGCATAATCTACCTATCCATTCCTTCCCAAGTCAATCACGTTACGACATGATTCATCGCTAAACCATAATTTACATTTCGTACTCCCTAAGTCATTTATCCCAATTCATTTAATCGATCACAAGGTCGTCTGACTTAACAGTATGTTGCATCCCGATCTCACGCGAGTCGAATTATCCACAGTGGATATGAATCACCATGCACACTCCTGCAGAATAATCATCCTCATCGGGACGTAACTCTTATTTTGTGTCTAGACTAATTCATTCTCGATATGTGGATTGAATTTTTTTCAATCCTCAAGTTTACTCAATCATCAATCGTAAGTCCAAACATCTTCGAATTTTCCTTCGCATCAAACCAACAAGTCGAGACAATCAAAGTTGTCACGTCCTAATTTTTTTGAGTTCGATCATTCCTGCGACATGAATCCCCACGTCTGCGCCCACGCGAAACGATCGTCCCAAATCTGACGTGACGTATGTGCGAGGCTAGGGTTGCGTTCGCACAAGACAAAATGTTGACGCTATGGTTATCCGCGTAACCATCAAGACACAATCATTTTTATCCAACATTTATCTCAATCAAAATCCTAAGTATAGCATCCAACCGAACAATAACACTTGCACGATCGTCATTCGCCGAGTCAGAGTACCCCGAATTATCCCATATCGATCTTTGATACGTCTCAATACCATCGACGATATGCGTAACCTGACGATCTTCATTTGCAACCAATTTTGAGTCGTGCGAATGATGCTATCGTCCGACTGGATAATCTTCTCGGCATTCAAATTCAAGTTCAATCATTATCCCTCGAATCATTCACAACATCAATTTCCTCAAACTGATTTCATGTATTGTTCATCCGTTTATCTTAAGTCATCGACCAACGTATTTCCTCAATTCGCATCATTCCTTGCTAACTCAAATCATCGAGCAACATTCAATCTAATCCTTAGAGTCATTGCGTAACTTCAAAATTCAACTTTTCATGCACGCTATCTTTCCATCGTGCTAACTTTTTCTATACGATCCACCTATCGATTTTCTTTATCAAGTCATTCGTTCGCTACACCTTAACTTTTCCTCGATTTGATTTATCTACTCAATCGTCTTTGCGTTTCATACTTGCGCAATCCTCAATCCCGTGCACGTTCCGTGCGCATCAATTTCTAAGTTGTTTGAATCAACTCGTCAAATCTTAAGATTATAACTTGTTCAACGATACTCAATCTACGGCTTTGCATACACGCGACGCTCGTTGATAGACTCATTGACACCCCGAATCCTCAATCGATCGATCGACATCCCTGAGGCTATCGCATACACCACTCAGGGATGAAGTCATTTAACTAATCCTCAACTATCATTCGAATCAAAATCGGCTTCTTCAAATTTTCCGTTCGAACCATTCCTCAATTTCCAAGCACGCTCATCTATATCGCATCAACATTATCGTCACTCGATAGTACCCCTATCGGTAGTCATCTCATTTACTCAATCGAATTCAACTCATTCTTGCTCGAAATATTACGAATCCCGTACTCGACTTTGCTAAGGTCAACACAATCCTTGGTGTATATGTCCAACCCGACTTAGCCAACCGTGCTTACGTAAACCATCTTTTTTTATTTTATCAAAACTGTCCTCCTACATTTTGCAAAATAGATAGACTTATTGTATGGACATCCCGTAGAACAATTGAGAGAGAGCGCACCAACGATATCAACTTGCGAAAGCAACGGAGTTAAAGAATTCAATCAATATTCCAAGAACGTAAAGTCGTGCTCTGATACCATCATGTCACGCCCCGCTCCCGTAGGAGCGATCGTCCTCACTAGACGTGATGCCGCACGAGCCTAGATTGCGCTCGTGCAAGGCAGGTTCCATAACGGCCGATTACAGCGGCTGCGACGGGGTCGTCGTACAGAAGTCCCAAGCAGAGACATTGAATAATAGCAGCAAAAATTTGAAGCAAAACAAGTTATTCAAAGAAGCTCTTTATTGATATTGAAACAAAGGTTACAAAGGGCGCAAGGCCAAGATTACAAGTCACTCAGCTCTCTCAACAAAGGTTACAAAGGGCGCAAGGCCAAGATTACAAGTCACTCAGCTCTCTCTCATCTCTCAAATACAAGTCGTGAGCCAGCGATGCTTTGGAAGGCGACGTCCATACATTTTGTCTCGTATAAGTCTTGAATCCATGCGACCACACGCTTCGAACCGCCAAGGAACTCCGTGCCCCGACGCATCCAAGCGAGCTCCGTACCACGAGCTTATACCTATGCCTGCACATGAAAACTATGTGGATTTAGTACTCAATTGTACTGGTAGAATGAGCTCCTCACCCACCATACAAAACCGACACGTTAATTTACATTGTACAACATAATCCTTTGATTGTCTTTTTACTCTTGTCTTAGGATTATTTTAGACCGACGCCTTGGCCTATTTTGTGTCTCAAGACCATTCCCTGCTTGCATTAACGTTAACCTATCAAGTCGTGCTTGTCTTTCGGTCCAAAATCAAAGACGCAACTACTCGGTGAGACTCTATTTCCATGTGATCGTGCTACAAATCCATCATGCCGTGCCTCGCAACTCAGTGTGACTTAACCATATCGCCGCCTCGCGTCCCTTGCTACTTTGATCACCAATTGACCGAATCAAGACTTGTGAACTTAGTGTCACTCAACCAACTTTGCCTTGCAACGGTTTTCAGACTTAAACTCCAATGACTCAAACCAAATTATGTAACTTATATGCCGACAACTTAAGACTTGACGCTACATCTCATTCCGAAGCACGGTGTCTTCGTTGCAGCCAAATCTTAGGCCCAAACATTGTCTTCTGATCGTACACACTTTCGACTCGACTCATTGTTATAGTGAACACAATACTCGACTCAATTCCAAAGGCATACATGTGGATCGTCGCCCTTGCCGACTCATCTATATGAACTAGTCACTAGCGCCCAGCGCTATAATGGACTCCCTTTGTAGCTTTTCATTAAACGGACGCCCCTTGCCAGCACGAGTAGCGAGCTCCGCTGCAAGTTCCTGCCTAACCCATGTGGTCATCCAGCACAGCTACGAATGTCTACCATCGAAACGGTTCCCATCGGCTGCCTGGGTCGTCGTTCGAAAAACTGTTTATTTTATCTTGTACAAGTTGTCCAATGACCATGCAAGATTCGACTCGAACTGACGTCTTATACAGTCAATCTACTTCTAGTGTTACCATCTCTTTCAGAGCCAAGTTCAATACTTCTCACATTTGAGACCTTGCCTCAACGACCCAATCGTGAGCATTCTTCTTTCTTGCCTTATCATTTTATTCAACTCAAGAATAACTATTTGAAGCACTTTTCCAAACTCAATGATTCAACTGTAGCCCGTGCCTTAAAATACTAAGTCCGTGACATCGTATCTTAAACCAACTTGAACTCTATGCGACACCACCGCCCGAGTCATACTCTATATGACGGGCCTTGAGACCGTAAGAGTATGTGGTTATACTCGCCGTAGAACTCATAGGACCGTGCTTGTTACTACTCTGATAGCCTAACTTAACTTTGTAACAACTTGACGAGCAAAGGCTGCGTCAAGCTTTGCCTTGATAGAATGTGCAGTGCACGTATCCGGCTTGAACAAACAAGTTATTTGGTTGCCTAGACTTATGCCACAATTTGTGCAATGCAGCTTAACCAATGGGGCGGACAAAGGCTATGCCAAGCCTTGGACCATGGATCGTGCATGCTTTATCAAGCATTCATGCGGGCGACGCATATGACTTAGGCTACGTTCATTACTTCGCCTACTCAACCAACTTTCCTTCTCCCAAGCCACGGAACGAAGGGTCGAGTGTCATTTTTAAAGCACACCGTACACCAACTCTAAGCCGACTGTTGGACCTTTCCATATTCTAACTCAATACGATCCATCGGGATTATTCTCTTAACTATGTGGATTCGTCTCTTTTATTATCAAGCCTACTTGTGCAAGTTAAAAATATGTGATTTATTATGTGAAGGCAAAGATGACGAGTTCACCGAAACTATCCCACCTGAGCGAGCGGTCACCTCGACCGAGCGATGTCTTCGAGTAGCCGTTGCAAGGCTAAGTCCGAACGTCGTTGGCATTTCGATTCCTCCGATTGACTGAGCGGAACGGGGCACTACACGTACTGATCCTCCACCAGCTTTCATGCAGGGTGCAGGAAATAGATTGCTCGCGATGAAGCTTCGCTTGATCGCGCAGAGGCATAGAATGTCGTAGTGTTTGAACCGTGCGATCGCATTGACATTCGGACTTGCAACAGGATTGATACGGCCTAGATATAGAAGGCATAATGTATGGAACGATGAAATCCTTTGTGGGCAAGAGAGAACCTGAGTGTTGTAGCCAACCTGGCAAATTCAGTTGGGCTATTGAAAGCCCTTGTAATCTCAGTTCGAATATCAATAAAGAGAATTGTTTCGTATACTCTATTTTTCTTTCGTTGTTAATATCAACTCAAAAGATAACCATTTGAGAACTTGTCATCTTGTCTTGCACGAGTGCAACTCCAGACTCGTGCGGCATCACGTCCCCTGCGAGGACGATGATTCGGGTGATTCCGGGTCGGGGCGTGACACCTGGTCCCTCAGTGGATAATCTTTTTCTCTTTCAGCCACATTTAAAAACTCAGCTCTTCAAGCAGACAAAGACAAAGGGTTTTTCCTCGACTTGCTCTATGGTACCTCAGGCATATATTGTTGATAGTACATAGACATTGGAATCTTCTTTCCCCTCTCTCGCTGCGACAAATATTTAGCATCGTCTTATTCAGTTAGAGCTCCAGCACCAGCATATCTTTGTATGAAACCCGTAAAATTTTACACTGCATTTTTTTTTAAAATTGTTTTGCTAGATAAATTTGTGCTAGAATAATATTATATATTATTTATGAATTTATGAAAATTATTTTTAAAATAATTAAACATGGATTTTGTATGCCAGGCCCAGACCCGAACCCGATTTGAGGCATAAATTTTTTAAATTAATTTTTTAGGATTTTAAAATATTAGTTGTAATTTTTCTAAAAAGAAATTATATTAATTTTTATTCATACTTTGATAGCCATATTTTTAAGCCTCAACCTATTAATTATGAAGCCTTAAAACCAAGCCCTTGTATCTATGCCTAAAGCCCATTATCCTTAAACCCATACCCAAGCCCAATTTCTTCTTAAATCTTAGCTTATTCATTTTGTAGGAATGAATGAATGTTTCATTCACTAGCTCATTTATCAGCCCATTCATTCTGTAGGAATGAATGTTTCTTTCATTAGCTCTAAATAGATTTATTCTTTGGTTTGAGCTTATTCATGCTGTAGGAATGAATGTTTCTTTCATTCTGTAGGAATAAATGAATGTTTCTTTCATTAGCTCTAAAAGGATTTATTCTTTGGTTTGAGCTTATTCATTCTGTAGGAATGAATGTTTCTTTCATTCTGTAGGAATAAATGAATGTTTCTTTCATTAGCTCTGAATGAATGTTTCTTTCATAAGCCATGTTGGCCATTTATCTCCATTCCCATGGTAACTCCCCTTCTTTCCTTCCTATATAAGGCCCCTACTCCAACCATTTTCTACACCATCCCACCTTCTTCTTCTTTCCCAATCCCTCTAGCCTAGCTTCTTCAACAAATTCCGGCGATCCCCTTCCCTGGCCGAACCCCCTCCAGCCCGACGCCACCCCTTCAGCGCTCCCGAGGCCGAGTGCCCTTTGGCCGACCCCGCGCCCCAGTCCAGCCGCCCGCCCGTTCCCGGCAACCCGATCTCTTTCTGGCCGTGCGCAGCCCGTCCCGAGTGGCCAGTCCCGTGTGGGCGCGGCCGTTGTCCGATCCCGAGTTCGTTCCGCGGATTTGCGTGTCCCGAGTCCGAGGCAACCTTTCGATTTCGTCGATTTGGGTAAAATTCTGGATAGTCATAATAGTTCATCCCTCCCGTGTCTATTGAAATAAACACGTAAAAATAGTAAAATAACTATTTTTATAGAATCCCCCCTGCTGTTGTTTGTTTTGACATAAACACGTAAAAATAGTAAAATAACTATTTTTATAGAAAACCAATATTGTTTTCTCACATTAAATAAATTAGGAAAAATTACAAGTTATTATTTAAACAAATTTCACGTTTTTCTCATTTAAAGAAAAATGTAGTTTTATTATATAAATTATAAAAATACCAAGTTTTGCAAATAAACCGATAAATACAAAGTTTTTCCGAAATTAAATATAAAATGATCTTTCCCTCATAATTGAATGTAATGCATTAGATAATCGATTTGTGTTTGTGTTAGTATAAATAAAGAATTAAAATTGACTAGGACAAATTAGAGATTGAAACTAGCACATCTAGTATGGCAACTTTGGAAATCTAAGACCGACTTCTCGATTGTAGGATTTCGAGGACAAGTCTGAAATTCATCTCGGAGTCATTACCCTCATTCCAGTCAAACCAAGGCAAGTACAGTTTGTGGTAGTTTACAATTATTTAATAATTATTTTATTGCAAGTTTAAACCACGATGCAACACGGAACTCTCTCTGAGAGCATTGACTGTTTAACTGTTGGGTACTGGGGGAGTAGTGTAATGAGTATGACCACATCCAAAATAGTATAATGACTGTGTTAGCTTACCCTCATACACACGGAATAAGCCATATCGTATCAATAGGATACAACTGTACAACCCAATCCGGTCATATTCATTGCCTATTCACATCACACTGTTTTAACTGCTGGAAAATTATTTATTTCAAAATTGTTTAAAAGTGCATAACTCCATTATTATTTCAATTGTTAAAATCATGAATTGTACTTGCTCCCTCCTGACTGGAGACTATATTTTTAGGTCCTATTGATGATGCAGAGCTACTGATTAGTAGCTATTATGATCCTGAGTTGTATCCCGTTGTGCTACCAGATGATGCTGGACTTGGAGATGACGAGTCTACTTTTTAGTTGTTGTCATTTACTATTTTCAGTTGTTGTTATTAAAAAAACTATTTATTTTATCAGTTGTAACTTTGTTGGACAAGTTTTTAATTACCGAAATATTAAAGTTGTGACAATTAGAATTTGTTGTTGATTACCTGCATGAGTATTACAGCTTACTGCGCCGTCTCAACAACGGTGCAGGCTGGACATGATCCGATTCGACCCAAGAAATTGGGACCGGGTCGTGACATATTTTTAGTGGTGGCCCATGCAGGTCTGATCAACAACTTAGGAAAATATCTAGAAACATTTAGAACACTAGAACATTAATTTGTCACAACATAGGACCGTTATATATCATAAATATTTTTGCTTGTTATAGATTGGTAGGCTACCTTGCTTATGTTTATATCCTAAACCTTCCAGAGAATGGCCACTGACAAGACCAACCCTGCTGATGATGGGGTATCTTCACCCTATCATACCCCACCTCCCCAATCAAGTCCGGATCCTACACCTCGACAGCTGGCCGACCGTCCCCATAACAAACCAGCGGATCCTACATCTTCCCAGACGGAGATGCAGCCCCCTGCAGTATTGCCCACTCCAGCTGCCCCACCGGTACCTGTGGACCCCACCGACCTCATAGGTCTGCTACGAGGAGTGCTAGAAGCCCAGAGAGCTCAAACGGAAGCTCATCAAGAGCAAACCGCGATTATGAGGGAAAGCATGGAGAATGCTCATAACATGGCGATGGCTGCACTGGAGAGAGGAGAAACAGCTCAACATGAACCAAGGCCTGCCAAGGTGGGCGATATTGAGAGTTTCAAAAAGCAGAACCCTCGACCCTTCAAGGGAACTGAGGGAATCGTCTATGCCGATGAATGGCTCGATAGCATGGAGCGTCTCCTAAGCGTCGCTCGACTTCCAGAAGACCTCAAGGCCGAAGCAGTGGGACTCCAACTGCAAAGTGTAGCAAGCACCTGGTATCGGAACGAACCCCGACTCCAGGACAAGCCGCTTGACTGGGACACCTTCAAGAGGTTGTTCCAGAGGAAGTTCTTCCCAACATCAGAGTTACGGGAGATAGAGAGGCAATTTCAGAACCTGAAGCAAGAAAATATGACTGTTGGAGAATATGCGGCAGAATTTGGCCAACTCAGTCGTTTTGCCAAGAACTTGGTAGCTGACCCTGATGATCGTGCTAAAAGGTTCAGATATGGGCTGAGAGAGGAGATCCGTACCCATGTGATCTCAGGCGGTGCTAAAACTTATAAAAGGATCCTGGAGCGAGCTCAAGATATAGAGAAGAGTCAACCCACTCGCTCAAAGAGGGATTATCCTGGAACTAACAACTTCCAGGGTAATCAGAAGAAGCCCAACAACAATAACAACAACCGGCCTCCTCACCACCAGCAGCAAAACCAACAGGCGAGGAACAATGATAGAGCACCTCAAAGGCAGATCCCTGTCTGTGATTTTTGCAAGAGGCCAGGACATCAGTCAAACATCTGCAGGAAGAGGCTAGGACACTGCCTAGTCTGTGGGTCTGCCACCCACCAAGTAAAGGACTGCCCCTCGTCGATGCACCGGACTGGAGCTACTCAGCAGAAGGGTCCACTGCCCACTCAGCAACAACAATTTGGGCAGCATCAACAGAAGACTGGGCGAGCTTTTGCCCTAGCAGCAGAGGAACAAGAGCCAGAGCAGGAACCTACAGCTGATGTCATCGCAGGTTTCATTTATGTGCATTCCTATCCTGCCTTAACTTTATTTGATTCGGGTGCATCATATAGTTTCATATCCACAAAATTCATCTCTGCACACCACATAGATACGGGCTTTAGCAAGAAGATATGTAGAGTTATAACCGGTGGAGGACCCCTACCCATCACTGAGACCTGTAATTGCCCTATCACCATATCAGGCCACCAATTCATAGCACCTTTGCTTGTGATGCCCTTACCCAATTATGATGTAGTCCTCGGGATGGACTGGTTGAGTAAGCAGCATGCGTTGATAGACTGTCACAGAGGATGTGTAGTTTTTAGCCCCACCGGGAGAGCCGGAGTTTAAAATCTCTCGAACTTCGGAGGATATGGAGTGTGTTACCTACACCTCTATCACAGAAGAACCCGGACCTCCCTATCCTATCATAGAAGAATTTATGGATGTCTTCCCTGATAGTCTTCCCGGGTTATCCCCAGACCGAGACATAGAGTTTACCATTGACCTAGTCCCCGGCTCTTTCCCTATTTCTAAAGGATGCTACAGAGTCAACCCGAAGGAGGCCCAGGAGATGAAGGATCAGATCAATGAACTGAAGGCTTTGGGATTTATCCGAGACGGAGCTTCACCCTAGGGAGCACCTGTCTTGTTTGTACCCAAGAAGGATGAAACTGTGAGGATGTGCATCGACTACCGGGCGCTGAACAATATCACCATCAAGAACAAGTACCCTCTGCCCCGGATCGATGACTTGTTTGATCAACTCAGTGGAGCCAAGGTGTTCTCGAAGATAGACCTCAGATCCGGCTACCATCAGATCAAGGTCAGGAAGGAGGACATTCCTAAGACGGCGTTCAACACCAAGTATGGGCAGTTTGAATTCTTGGTCATGTCGTTTGGACTGATGAATGCTCCTGCTGTGTTCATGAACCTTATGAATAAGGTTTTCCATGAATACCTAGATCAGTTTGTCGTTGTCTTCATCGATGACATTTTGATCTACTCGAAGACTGAGGAGGAGCATGAAGAGCACCTCAGAAAAGTTTTGGGAACTTTGAGGAAAAAGAAGTTATATGGTAAGCTATCCAAGTGTGAATTCTTTCTAGACAAGGTAGATTTTCTTGGCCATGTTGTCACAGGAGAAGGAATTTTGGTGGACCCTAAGAAGATAGCTGCTGTTGAGAAGTGGTCTACCCCAAGCTCAGTTGCTGAAATCAGAAGTTTCTTGGGCTTGGCTGGCTACTATCGGAAGTTTGTGAAGGATTTTGCCAAGATTGCTGAACCAATGACGAAGCTCACTCGAAAGAATGAAGAGTTCATCTGGACGGAAGCTTGCCAGGCGTGCGTCGTTTGAGGAACTGAAGAAGAGGCTTACAACAGCACCGATACTTGCGCTACCCGCAGGTACCGACGGTTTCTCAATCTGCAGCGATGCCTCTGGAAAAGGACTGGGTTGCGTTCTTCAACAACATGGAAAAGTGATTGCTTACGCATCTAGGCAATTACGGACTCATGAGAAGAATTATCCCACACATGATCTGGAGCTGGATGCAGTCATCTTTGCATTGAAGCTATGGAAGCATTATCTATATGGAGAGAGAGTGGAAATATATAAAGACCATAAAAGCCTGAAATATGTTTTCACTCAGAAAGAGCTGAACATGAGACAAAAAAGGTGGCTGGAACTGATGAAAGATTTTGACATCGACCTGCAGTACCATCCGGGTAAGGCTAATGTAGTTGCAGATACACTTAGTCGATACCCAGTGGCGATGTTCTTGACTAAGGAGCGGCACTTGCTGGAGGACATAGAGAAACTTGGTCTGGAGATTGTACTGCCTGAGGAGAAGATGAAGGAACTGGGACGAGAAGCTATTATACCTGGAGCAGACTCAACCATAATGCAGTTGCAATTGCGTTCAAGTCTGATGGACAAAGTCAAGGAGACACAATTCCAAGACGAGACGCTTTGCAAACTCAGAGATCAAGTGCTGGCAGGAATACTTGAAGGATTCTCTATCGCCAGTGACGGAGCATTAAGGAATAGTACGAGGCTGTGTGTACCATCTGGCGAACTGAGGAATGAGCTTATGCAAGAAGCACACCAGTCGCAGTATTCTATACATCCTGGAGCCAATAAGATGTATCGAGATATGCGTACCATTGTTTGGTGGTTTGGAATGAAGAAGTATATATCCAGATTTGTGGCTAGATGCTTGATTTGTCAACAAGTGAAGGCTAGCAGACAGAGACCCACAGGACTTCTACAGCCGCTGGACATTCCGGAGTGGAAGTGGGAGCATATAACAATGGACTTTGTGTCAGGATTGCCTCGATACCAAGGAGAAAAGGACGCCATTTGGGTTATTGTGGACCGACTGACTAAGTCAGCTCACTTTATCCCCTTCAAGGTTGGTTTATCCACTGAGAAGTTGGCGGCACTGTATATGCGGCACATCTACCGGATTCATGGAGTACCGGTAAGTATTGTATCTGACCGAGATACTAGATTTACCTCTCACTTTTGGAAGAGTTTGCATAACAGCTTGGGAACCAAACTGAAGTTCAGCACAGCCTATCATCCCCAAACTGACGGACAATCTGAGAGGACCATCCAGACGTTAGAAGATATGCTGAGATCTTGCGTCTTGAAATTTGGAGGGTCTTGGGAAGACCATTTGTACTTGGTAGAGTTCTCTTACAACAATAGTTACCAAGTTAGCATTGGTATGACCCCATTTGAAGCTCTTTATGGACGTCATTGCCGTACTCCACTTGCATGGGACGACGTAGGAGAAAGAGTACTGCTGGGGCCAGAGATGGTGACTGACGCAGCAGAGAAGGTGAAGGTGATCAGGGACAAACTCAGGATTGCCTAAGACAGACAGAAGCATTGGGCAGATAGCAGTCGTCGACCACTGGAGTTTGAAGAAGGAGATGGTGTCTTTGTGAAGATTTCTCCTACCAGAGGAACTATCCGATTTGGCAAAGCTGGGAAGCTGAGTCCCAGATATATCGGACCATTTGAAGTTTTGAGCCGAATTGGTGAAGTAGCGTATCGGTTAGCTCTACCAGCTAATCTCGAGGGCGTGCACAACGTCTTCCACGTTTCGTAGCTCAGACGCTACATCCCGGATCCGAGTCACATCTTAGACCATTCGGAGCTGGAAATTGGACCCAGCCTTACAGTACCAGAGAAGCCCGTGGCAATTTTGGACAGAGGCGAGAAGAGGACCAGGACTTCGATGACTCCCATAGTTAGAGTTATATGGAGGCACGATTTCCCAGGCGAGTCTACCTGGGAGCGAGAAGATGAGATGCGGGAGCAGTACCCGTATTTGTTTGAGACCTGAGGTATTTCCCTACCCTATCCTTTAATTTCGAGGACAAAATTTTCTAAGGAGGGAAGGTTATGAAACCCGTAAAATTTTACACTGCATTTTTTTTTAAAATTGTTTTGCTAGATAAATTTGTGCTAGAATAATATTATATATTATTTATGAATTTATGAAAAATTATTTTTAAAATAATTAAACATGGATTTTGTATGCCAGGCCCAGACCCGAACCCGATTTGAGGCATAAATCATTTTTAAATTAATTTTTTTAGGATTTTAAAATATTAGTTTTAATTTTTCTAAAAAGAATTTATATTAATTTTTATTCATACTTTGATAGCCATATTTTTAAGCCTCAACCTATTAATTATGAAGCCTTAAAACCAAGCCCTTGTATCTATGGCCTAAAGCCCATTATCCTTAAACCCATACCCAAGCCCAATTTCTTCTTAAATCCATTAGCTTATTCATTTTGTAGGAATGAATGAATGTTTCATTCACTAGCTCATTTATCAGCCCATTCATTCTGTAGGAATGAATGTTTCTTTCATTAGCTCTAAATAGATTTATTCTTTGGTTTGAGCTTATTCATTCTGTAGGAATGAATGTTTCTTTCATTCTGTAGGAATAAATGAATATTTCTTTCATTAGCTCTAAAAGGATTTATTGTTTGGTTTGAGCTTATTCATTCTGTAGGAATGAATGTTTCTTTCATTCTGTAGGAATAAATGAATGTTTCTTTCATTAGCTCTGAATGAATGTTTCTTTCATAAGCCATGTTGGCCGTTTATCTCCATTCCCATGGTAACTCCCCTTCTTTCCTTCCTATATAAGGCCCCTACTCCAACTATTTTCCACACCATCCCACCTTCTTTTTCTTTCCCAATCCCTCTAGCCCTAGCTTCTTCAACAAATTCCGGCGATCCCCTTCCCTGGCCGAACCCCCTCCAGCCCGACGCCACCCCTTCAGCGCTCCCCGAGGCCGAGTGCCCTTTGGCCGACCCCGGCGCCCCAGTCCAGCCGCCCGCCGCCGTTTTCGGCAACCCGATCTCTTTCTGGCCGTGCGCAGCCCGTCCCGAGTGGCCAGTCCCGTGTGGGCGCGGCCGTTGTCCGATCTCGAGTTCGTTCCGCGGATTTGCGTGTCCCGAGTCCGAGGCAACCTTTCAGATTCCGTCGATTTGGGTAATATTCTGGATAGTCATAATAGTTCATCCCTTCCGTGTCTATTGAAATAAACACGTAAAAATAGTAAAATAACTATTTTTATAGAATCCCCCCTGCTGTTGTTTGTTTTGACATAAACACGTAAAAATAGTAAAATAACTATTTTTATAGAAAACCAATATTGTTTTCTCACATTAAATAAATTAGGAAAAATTACAAGTTATTATTTAAACAAATTTCACGTTTTTCTCATTTAAAGAAAAATGTAGTTTTATTATATAAATTATAAAAATACCAAGTTTTGCAAATAAATCGATAAATACAAAGTTTTTTCGAAATTAAATATAAAATGATCTTTCCCTCATAATTAAATGTAACGCATTAGATAATCGATTTGTGTTTGTGTTAGTATAAATAAAGAATTAAAATTGACTAGGACAAATTAGAGATTGAAACTAGCACATCTAGTATGGCAACTTTGGAAATCTAAGACCGACTTCTCGATTGTAGGATTTCGAGGACAAGTCTGAAATTCATCTCGGAGTCATTACCCTCATTCCAGTCAAACCAAGGCAAGTACAGTTTGTGGTAGTTTACAATTATTTAATAATTGTTTTATTGCAAGTTTAAACCACGATGCAACACGGAACTCTCTCTGAGAGCATTGACTGTTTAACTGTTGGGTGCTGGAGGAGTAGTGTAATGAGTATGACCACATCCAAAATAGTATAATGACTGTGTTAGCTTACCCCTCATACACACGGGGATAAGCCATATCGTATCAATAGGATACAACTGTACAACCCAATCCGGTCATATTCATTGCCTATTCACATCACACTGTTTTAACTGCTGGAAAATTATTTATTTCAAAATTGTTTAAAAGTGCATAACTTCATTATTATTTCAATTGTTAAAATATCATGAATTGTACTTTGCTCCCTCCTGACTGGAGACTATATTTTTAGGTCCTATTGATGATGCAGAGCTACTGATTAGTAGCTATTATGATCCTGAGTTGTATTCCGTTGTGCTACCAGATGATGCTGGACTTGGAGATGACGAGTCTACTTTTTAGTTGTTGTCATTTACTATTTTCCAGTTGTTGTTATTAAAAAAAACTATTTATTTTATCAGTTGTAACTTTGTTGGACAAGTTTTTAATTATCGAAATATTAAAGTTGTGACAATTAGAATTTGTGTTGTTGATTACCTGCATGAGTATTACAGCTTACTGCCGCCGTCTCAACAACGGTGCAGGCTGGGCATGATCCGATTCAACCCAAGAAATTGGGACCGGGTCGTGACACTTTGTTAGCTCCTATGCATCTTCTTTTTATGCCTTTATTGGTATGTCTCTTTTTGGATATTAGACTGGTGCTTCTCATCATATGACTTTTGACATTAGTCTCTTATATAGTTCTACATCTTTACCATCCCATTTTTCTACTTTAAACGCAGCTGATGGTTCTTATTTGATCATCCTTCAATCTTGCTTCATTATTTTTGACACTTTGAGTCTTCCTTTCATTTTACATGTTCTCCATCTTACTTTATACCTTATATCAGTTAGTAGCCTTTATGAGAGTGGGTTTATGATTGTTTTTTTACTCCCTCACATGTTATGTGCAAGTTCCTCGAACGGGCTAGACGATTGGTCATGTTCATAGAAAGAGGCGGCTGTACAGACTTTGAGTTTCTTCATTTTCTATTTTCTCAATCTTTGATTTCTAGTCATGCTGCCAACTTATGGCACAGTCGCTTAGGTCATATTTCAGAGTAAATGGAGCTCTTTGGCATATTTCTTTCTCTCCTCTATCCATATGTAAGGGTTGTAAGTTGGTAAAACACTTAGCCCTACTCTAAATCTAATAATATTTTTGAACTAATTCATTCTGACATATAGGAACATGCTCTTATCCCGTCTATGACTAGTTTTTCATTAGATTTATTGATGATCTCGTTATACTTGGTTCTATCTTATGCATCATCATTCCAAAATCCATACAATTTATAGACGTTTACTACTGTAATTCATACTCAATTCGATGCTCGGATTAAGATTTTTTTTCTCTGATTTTGTTCGTGAGTCTTTCTCTACTATAATGAGATCTACCTCGCAATCTTACGACACTCTTTTCCAGTAGTCATGCCCTTACACTCATGATAAAATGGCTTAGGCGAGCACAAATATCATCATATTCTTGAGCCTATTCATGCTCTCTTGTTATCCTCTTATGTTCCTCAAAAGTTCTGGGCCGAAGCCATTCTTACTTCTGTTAATCTTATCAATATCACTCCATCAATTTTGTCCGGTCAGACACCTCATAAGAGTCTTTTTTGTGTCCTCCTTATTACAGTATGATTCACACTTTTTGGTGCAATTGTTTTATTTTTATTTTTCTTTTTTACTGAGCGTACGAAGTTGTTATTCGATCAGCCAAGGGTGTCGTACTCGATTTCAGTTTTGAGCACAAGGAATATCGTTGTTATGATCCCTTGCCTCATCGTCTTCATATATCTTTCTATGTTATATTTACAGAGAACTCTCATTATTTTATTGTCCCATCTCTGGATGTTCCTTTCTTGTTCCCTCCAGCTCCATCGTCTAGTGTTATATTGATCCTACTCCTTTGCTTCTCTTTTCTACTGTAGCTCCTCCTATGATGCCTTTATTGCTGCCTTATGAGGATCTTCAACATATTGTACCAGTCTTTGCTGCATCATCTTCTCCACCATCTACGCCTCTACCAAAATCTCTCTGCCACTCCCAACGAACTCTCCGACCTCCAACTCATTTTACTTTCGACTGTTTCGATCTACTGGATAAGTTTGGTTTTGTTATCTTAGTCTCATATTCTTCACAGTTCCATTCCTTCCTTACTGATATCCATATACTAATTTGATCTCACCAGTCACATGAACATGACTGGTGGGATCAAATTAGAACAAGATTTTTAATTTAAGTTTCGGAATAAGAAGGATTTCTTATAATTGTGTAAGAAATAGATTATGATCCTTGGGTACTTTGGAGAGTGTAATTGTATTCTGTTGGCAATTAATACAGATGAAATTAAGGCATATGTGTGTGTGTGTGTGTGTGTGTGTGTGTGTGTGTGTGTGTGTGTGTGTGTGTGTGTGTGTGTGTGTGTGCTCCTTTGTGTTCAACTTTCGAACATAAGTACATACTCCTTTGTTGCATTTTGAAGAATACATATTTGAATCACACACACACACACACACACTTTTTAAAAAAATAAGTTTTATTGAAGGAACTCCATATACATCAAACCACTTTATGTAGGCACACAAATTTGCCCCGTAGCATTTACATCATGTTCTATATTATGTATAATCCCTATATCTATGGTTATTAACCCCTCACATATACCCCTATTTCACTCCCTCCAAATGTGCCAAATCGTAGCCAACAGCATGATCCGTGCTTCACGCAACCAGTTTGGTACTCCCTTCTGTCTGGAGTTTATAATCTCCTCCAAGATTGCATCCATGTATCTTACTCCCCCTACTTCTCAAATTCAACTCAAATACACCAAAGGTTGTAGCCCATTGGGAACACCTTTGGACACTGACAATACAAAAATATTGGTATTTAGCGACGGACAATTCCGTCGCTAAAAACGTATTTTTCGTCGCTAAACCTATTTACCGACGGATTACCGACGGAAACATGACGTCGATAAACATAATGTCGCTATAACAAAAACATCGGTAATCCGTCGCTATAGCGACGGATTTTCGACGAAATTATCGACGAAATATAGCGACGGATTAACAACGAATTTTAAACGTCGGTAAACACAGCGACATATTAGCGACGGACTACCGACATTTTTAGTGAGCTAAAATACTAGAATTTCGAGAAGCTCAGTGACGAAAATTACCGTCGCTGACTCGTCTGATACAGTTTTGGTATCAGACAGAAGCGCAGCGACGAAAATTTTCATCGCTGAGTCATCGCTAACGTAAAAAAAATTTAGTTTTTCGTCGCTAATTCGTCGGAAATCAGTCGCTAGCCTGAAAAATTTCTAGTTTTTCGTCGCTAATTCGTCGCTGGTTAGTCGCTAAACTTTTTATTTTTACCAGATTAAATTATTCCAGCTTTGCTCAAACCTGTGAATATAGATGTACATTACATTCAAATGATATACATTAAATATAACCGCAATATATAAAAAATTAACCTAAACATATCGATCAAACAGTCAAATATGTTCAGTAATACATAAAGTCATCCAACAGTCGCAATATAGTACATATACAAATACGTTCAACAGTCAAATGATACAAACACGTCCAACAGTCGTAATATAGTACAAATACAGAAATATGTTCAGTAATATATAAACTCATCGATCAAAACCCCCTAAAGTTTATACAAACTCATCGTCAAATACAACCAAAAAATAAACAGAACTTAAACTGATGGTGGAGGAGGTGGCAGAGGCATAGCCGGCCGTCCGCATGAATATATCTGCCCCAGGACCAAAGTGATGATCCGATGTACGTCCTGGGCAGAAACGTTTGGAAGAGTCGACGGCATGACAAGAGGCACTGTGGTCGGAGGAGGAGCCGGTGTAGTAGGCGCCGTGGTTAGAGGAGCAGTCGTTGACGGAGGCACTATGGTCGAAGCAGGAGCCGGTACAGTAGGGGCAGCATCAGACCTATTTGTAGAAGCATGGAAAAGAACAAGAAAAGCCCATGCGGCCTCAGACAGAAAGACTCTCATGCGGCTCAGGAATCCATTAGAAGTTCATGCGGTTCAAAATTCCTTCAGAGCCTCATGCGGCTCGGATAGCTCCATGCGGCTCAGGAAGGAGCCACGTGGCCCTAAGCAGTTTGCCTCTACAGCTGGCCATAAAGCAACTGCCTCATTAAATGCCCTAACGGTTGCTCTGACAGAAAGGCGAAGTGACAACTTTGACATAAAACTGAAATAATAGCTCTGACATGATGGCGTGCTCCTAGGAAAAAGAAGAAAATCATCTATATAGCTGGCATGATCCGCCAAGTCCCAGAGCTCCCTATGCGGCTGCCACCCCTATGCGGCTGCCATTTTCATGCGGCTGCCCTCTTCATGCGGCTGCCCTCTTCATGCGGCTGCCTCCTTCATGCGGCTGCCCTCTTCATACGACTGCCCGCCTCATGCGGCTGTCTCCTTCATACGACTGCCACCTTCATGCGGCTGCCTCTTTCATACGGCTGCCTCCTTCACGAGGCTGCCACCCACATGCGGCTACTACCTTCATGCGGCTAGGATCGTAGGGGCCACCCGTATACGGTTCACTTAGAGACCGCACTCATGCGGCTCTGTTAGGACATCCCACTCACGACAGTTGAGACACGTGACGGTCCTCATGACTGTTGAGATACGTGGCGGTCCTCATGACAGTTGAGACACGTGGCGGTCTTATCCCCTCGGAGTTATGGCTGCTAACAAATCATAACAACCCAGATTTGATACAATCATCTTAATTACCCGGAACAAATCAGATTTATTACAATTAAGCAGATTGAACACGTGGCGAGAGATCCGAGCCTGCCATGAAAAAACATAAAGATTTGTGGCAATCAGTATTAATTGCCCATACGAATTTGGTGCAATCAAAAATTAACTGCCCAGATATGATGCAATCAAGATTAATGGTCCAGATTATTGGCCGTCGACTTTTCAAGGGACAATTATTGCAAACCCTAATGATCACACCCCACTCCTATAAATAGCAAGGTGTCATTCCCTTGCAAAGGAGATTCTCTCCACCCGGCTGGACATACAGAGAGACAAAGGCACGTACAGAAGAGTCTTCCCACACATCCCGAGAGCATTTCTTCATCAGAGCCAAGGCTACGTCCGATCGTCCAAGGAGTAAGGCAGAGCTGCCGTCGCTTTCCCGAGCCTCTATCATCACCCCCCAGAATTAAAAATAAACAATCGTACTTAGAGTGCTGTACCTAGGTTTTCATTCCTAGGCTTTCTTTGTGCGAGCGAGTTTGTATTGTGAGTCTAAGTTCAGTCCTCCTATAAAATTGTTCTGCACTTTTACAATCAAAGGCAAAAACGATGGCGACTCTGCTGGGGACTTCCCTCCGACAAAGACTCAAGATGGAGTAGTGCCCATCCCAGAGCAAAGATGGAGGTCGCTAATCTTCCACCTCCACGAGACCAGGCTGCTGGTCTAGTGCCCCTTACCACATCACGGAGGGAAATCATGTGGGTCCATCCGGACTTGGTACCTGAGGTGACTCAGTCCGCACCTCCCTTCACCAGCAAGAAGAAGAACGGGAAAGTCAAATTATGCCGCACAATATCGGCAGAGGTCGAAGAAGCTACTGTTGTTGTTACCCGCTCCGGCGCACAAACACAACCTCCATCGGGTAACTCGGCTGAAGACCATCAGCCGACAGCTGCCGATGCTCCAGGACCTTCACAGCCTTCGACGACCGACAAGCCTAGGCTGAAGGAGACTCGCTTTGACAAACCGCTCCGAAGAGAGACGCCTTATGGGCTGGAGAGGCCATACAACTTTGACATCTTGGCACAATTGGCCAACACACCAGCCAAATTATCGCTATACGAACTCCTGAGACTCTCCAAGGATGTTCGCGTCGCACTAAGCGAGGTACTCCAGAATGCCGACGCATATCTGGCTCAATCCAATCTCACTGGAGAAAGCTCGCCTGCAGATCTCCAGGACAGCGCTTGCACAGGCACAATGCCCAACATCGTCTTCACTCCGCAGGATATGCTTATCAAAACCAACCTACACGATCGCCCTCTGTATTATACTGGGTACATTGGCGATATCAAGGTGGATCAGATGCATATTGATCCCGGTTCTTCTATAAGCATCATCCCGAAGAGGCTACTACACCATCTGCACATCCCAATGCATCGCCTGACACTGACAAACATCGCCATCAGCGATTTTAATTCAGACAGAAGCTATCCGATCGGGAAGATTCGCTTGAAGTGCCAAATCAGCGACCTTCAGTCAGAAGTGACTTGTTATGTCATAGATGCGGACACTTCCTACAATATTCTCCTGGGGCGTCCTTGGATATACGATTACATGATCGTGCCCTCCACACTGCACCAGTGCTTCAAGTACGTCGACAAGCACGGCTTCGTAAGGACAGAATTTGCCGACATCGATCCTTTTAAAGGGGTCGAATCCTACTACTCAGATTCATGCTTGTACGAGAAGTCAAAAAAGCATCTCGCCGAAGGAGATACTCAAGCTCAAACTGAGGCAGCAACTGGATCAGAAGAACCTCTGACGATCCACCTCCAAGCCCACAAACCTGGCATAACTGTGCCCCTTACAGCCACTCTGCGTAAGGACGTAATCAGCCTCTCTGCACAGGAGAAACAGATAATAATCCGACTGCCAAGATCTGGCCAAGCGCCAAGACCCACGACAGAGCCACTGACAATCAGGTTGCCTAATGCTAGCCAGCAACAAACAGAGGAGCTCCATCCCTCTGTCAAGCCGATGACAATTCATCTTCCCAGAATGAATCGGCAGCCGAACACTAAGCCAGGAGCTGCTAGCCAGCCAACAACTCCCCGCTCAGCACCGAGCACCAAACTGGGGGTGGCTAGTATGCCAACGACTCCACGTTCTGCTCCACCGGTGGAGCCCCTGATGATTAAGCTGCCCAAGTCATCCTCTCAGTCTTCATTTACACAGGGGGTAGCTGAAGAAGAGTCAGAACTGGCCAAGTATATGGCTGCTCACACTAATGTTCCATCCGCAGATGATGTAATCCTACTGGAAAAGATACCTTATTTTATCAATAAAGGGCTATCTTTGAACTACCTCGAGCTTAATAAGCTTTGTACAATGTATGCTATGGAACACGGTATAGGAACTCACCTGCACACACAGGTAACAAATGTCTACACCGCAAACCAACTTACTCCAGTAGAAGACGCTTACCACATAATCGAGGGAGAAGATCATCCAATCATCTTCGGCCGGAAGAATGATCCACAACCCTTCAGGATAGAAGAAGTTGATCTCGAACCCGACATCGGGAGATTGCCCTTTTATCTGTATAGTTCCTAATCCAAGTACCTCATGCAAAAACAAGGGTATGATCTGGAAACTACACCAGGCTTAAACTATGGCACTGGACGACGGTTATCCTTACAATTGTCGGTCCCGGCTGGTAAACCACGAGAATATTACAACAGAACCAGATGTGGGCTAGGTTATGTTACACCGGCAACGACCCCTGAAAGCTCAGACGAGGAATGCGATTGGCATTCACACTCAACCGGATCACCCACTTTCGATTCGGATGTCAGCATCGGGGACATGCTCAGGCAAGTCTGGTCCGTCAATATGGCATTTGCCGACGCCTACGAAGAAGTTGAAGAAATTCCTAAACTTCTTGAGTTAGAGCCGTGGGCACAACAACTAGATGTGCAATGGGAGAAGCGGTTCGAACAAAGAGAGCCTCCCACCGAGGATAAGGTTGTACAAGTCGATCTCGGTGATGAGTCCTCTCCAAAGCCCATCTTCGTCAGCAAGAATCTGACAGACGAAGAGCGAGAATAACTCCTACAACTCGTCAGAGAATACATCGACGCGTTCGCCTGGAGCTACGAAGACATGCCAGGACTGAACTCCGAAGTTGCACTCCACAAACTCAACATCCGTCCGGATGCAAAATCTGTCCAACAGTCAAATGATACAAACACGTCCAACAGTCGTAATATAGTACAAATACAGAAATATATTCAGTAATACATAAACTCATCGATCAAAACCCCCTAAAGTTTATACAAACTCATCGTCAAATAAAACCAAAAAACAAACAAAACTTAAACTGGTGGAGGAGGTGGCAGAGGCATAGCCGGCCGTCCGCATGAATATATCTGCCCCAGGACCAAAGTGATGATCCGATGTACGTCCTGGACAGGAACGTTTGGAAGAGTCGACGGCATGACAAGAGACACTATGGTCGAAGAAGGAGCCGGTGTAGTAGGCGCCGTGGTTGAAAGAGCAGTCGTTGATGGAGGCACTATGGTCGAAGCAGGAGCCGGTACAGTAGGGAAAGCATCAAACCTATTTGTAGAAGCATGGAAAAGAACAAGAAAAGCCCATGCGGCCTCAGACAGAAAGAGCCTCATGCGGCTCAGGAATCCATTAGAAGTTCATGCGGTTCAAAATTCCTTCAGAGCCTCATACGGCTCGGATAGCTCCATGCGGTTCAGGAAGGAGCCATGTGGCCCTAAGCAGTTCGCCTCTACAGCTGGCCATAAAGCAACTGTCTCATTAAATGCCCTAACGGCAGCTCTGACAGAAAGGCGAAGTGACAACTTTGACATAAGGCTGAAATGATAGCTCTGACATGATGGCGTGCTCCTAGAGAAAAGAAAAAATCTTCTATATAGCTGGCTTGATCCGCCAAGTCCCAAATCTCCCTATGCGGCTGCTATCCCTATGCGGCTACTATCCCTATACGGCTGCCACCCCTATGCGGCTTCCATCTTCATGCGGCTGCCCTCTTCATACGGCAGTCTTCTTCATGCGGCTGTCTCCTTCATGCGGCTGCCCTCTTCATGCGGCTGTCATCTTCATGCGGCTGCCCTCTTCATGCGACTGCTATCTTCATGCGGCTGCCCTCTTCATGCGGCTGCCTCCTTCATACGGCTGTCCTCTTCATACGGCTGCCCACTTTATGCGGCTGCCACCTTCATGCGGCTGCCTCCTTCATGCGGCTGCCTCCTTCACGAGGCTGCCACCCTCATGCGGCTACTACCTTCATGCGGCTAGGATCGTGGAGGCCACCCGTATGCGGTTCACTTAGAGACCGTACTCATGCGGCTCTGTCAGGACATCCTACTCACGACAGTTGAGACACGTGGCGGTCCTCATGATAGTTGAGACATGTGGCGGTCCTCATGACAGTTGAGACACGTGGCGGTCTTATCCCCTCGGAGTTATGGCTGCTAACAAATCATAACAACCCAGATTTGATACAACCATCTTAATTACCAGATCAAATCAGATTTATTACAATTAAGCAGATTGAACACGTGGCGGAAGATCCGAGCCTGTCATGACAAAACATGAAGATTTGTGGCAATCAGTATTAATTGCCCATACGAATTTGGTGCAATCAAAAATTAACTGCCCAGATATGATGCAATCAAGATTAATGGTCCAGATTATTGGCCGCCGACTTTTCAAGAGACAATCATTGTAAACCCTAATGATCACACCCCACTCCTATAAATAGCAAGGTGCCATTCCCTTGCAAAGAAGATTCTCTCCACCCGGCTGGACATACAGAGAGACAAAGGCACGTACAGAAGAGTCTTCCCACACATCCCGAGAGCATTTCTTCATCAGAGCCAAGGCAACGTCCGATCGTCCAAGGAGTAAGGCAGAGCTGCCGTCGCTTTCCCGAGCCTCTACCGTCACTCCCCAGAATCAAAAATAAACAATCGTACTTAGACTGCTATACCTAGGTTTTCATTCCTAGGTTTTTTTTGTGCGAGCGAGTTTGTATTGTGAGTCTAAGTTCAGTCCTCCTATAAAATTGTTCTGTACTTTTACAATCAATGGCAAACACTATTGTGCTCAGAACTCCACTCATCTGCCCCACCTGACCCTAGAGGGACACCAGAATCTGTATAATCTGTCACAAGGTATAGGTGTCGACAGTATCGTCGGTCTGTGGAGGTAGAGGTGGTGGAGATAGAGGAGCTCTGAAATAAACGGACGGCTAGGATGCCAACGATCCGGTACCGTACACACTGTCCCCTTTCCCTCTACCAACGGCTTGTATCCACAAGTCGTTCCACACAGCCGGCGACGTTCCCTGACTAGTCCCAGCTCCCTCGGCAGTCCCTCCCTCACCGACTCGACTCTCTAAAGTCTCATATCTCCTATATTTATATAGGTGAATAGATTTAAAGTTAATATTGGTATTTTAGTCACTATTAAGTACTGTTATGGTTACGTTCTCATACGTCTCTTAAACTATTCTTTGATTTATAATGGTACTTAGGGTTATGATTTAGAGTTAATATTCATATTAGAGTTTGGACTAACTATTTCGGTAAACTAAATATAGTTAAGTACGTAAAGACGAAAAAGAAATGTAATTAGATATAGGACTCAAAAAACTTACATAGGCTTTGGTCGTCCAATGATCTACGAGCTTTCCATCCTTCTTTCGCTTATGGGTATGGTCAAAAACTTTAGAAAAGTCGACGGCGTTCGGATCTCCGCCTTCCTTGGCGACCTCTCACACTGTAACAATTAAACATCAATTTATAACTAGACAATAAATTTAAACAATTGAAGAAATAATAAATAAGAATACTTACCAGCCATCGATAATGCTTTGTAATTGGGATGGATCCACCAGTGTGGTGACCACCCTTAGCACGAACAGCCTTTGCCTTCTCACACTTGGCCTTATAGGTCGGAGTGTCCATCTTCTTCTTCATCTCCTCCCAGAATTCCTCCTTCAACCACTCCTTACAAAGAGCACTATTTAGTAGAGTCAGCACCTTCTGGTCGTTGACCATATCCCTCAACCTCTTATTGGCGACGGACTTGTAGCACTTCCGGATCGCCTGATCTCTATACGCCGACCACCAATACAAATTCTGCAAATAAGGACAAATAAAAATAAATGAGCAAATATTTAAGAAATATTGTAAATAAATACGATATTATATAGACATACCTCAAGCATCTCGAGCAAAATGAATCGTCTATCAACTAGGATGTCCCCGAAGTTCAGATAGGGACCATGGAATTGACGACGCATCAAATCTTCCAAATCTCTACCAGCCTGGACCGGAAAGAACTTAGAATAAACAAAACAATATACGATTAGATAATAAATAGAGTATGAATAAATGTGTCTACGAACACTAATATACTTACGTCGTTCCATCGGCCCATAGCTCGGTACGAGTGATGTTGGCTGGCCGCTCTGGCAGAGTAGGAGGGTCTACAAATCCTGGTCGACATATGTACACTCCACGGTCGACCAAAAGGCCAGGATATGGGTTTGTCGCAGTAGGAGCGACAGGTGTAGTCTCCGGCGTAGAAGACGGGAGGACACCAGCACCGGTAGGAGTAGATGCTGAAAGAATATTGGCATGGTTGAACGGAGTATCGACATGGTTAAACATATCATAGAACTCCTTTATAACAGGATTCGGATCCTCCGGATCAAAACTTGGACTGGCACAAGCCGCATCAAATACCAACTCACGTGCCAAGTTTCGATGTCGATATTGGAAGTGGTCTCCAAGAGTGGGGTCTCCCACCTTCGTATTGAAGGAGGACTGATATTGCAGAACCAAACGTTCTCCTTGAGCCGTCCACTCATTGTAGTTCGCTACGAAATCCTTCTTGTAGAGGTGCTCTCTCACGTTATCTACCTCTCTGAATGGTATATTACGACAATTGACACAAGGGCACTTTATGAGTCTTTCGTCCATGAAATAAGGTTGGCTACTGGCGTATCTCAGAAATTCTTCGACGCCTACCTTGAAATCATTCGTCAAACCAATCTTGCTCTTATGTCGTCGATTGTACATCCACGAACGGTTAACTACGTATCGATTCATTATTCAAACCAACTCTGCACCAAGTACCATATATATTGTAAATACAAGTAAAAATTAATATAGTACCTAATTGTAACAACCAAAGTTAACAGTATCAGTATCGAAATCAGTATCACACCATTCCTATGAGTATTGATATCAAAGTCGGTAATATCGACCATTCATATGAGTATCGATATTGAAATCGGTATCAGACCATTCGAAATTTGAATCGGCCTATAGGATTAGTATTAGCCTATAGAAATTAGAATCGGATATCCTTATCGGGTTAATATCGACCGTATCGGGTTAGTATCGGCCTATCGGATTAGTATCGGTCTATCAAAATTGGAATCGAATATCCTTATCGGGTTAGTATCGGCCGTATCAGATTAGTATCGGCCTATCAGATTAGTACTAGTATCAGCCTATCAAAATTGGAATCGGATATCACTATATCAAAATCCAATATTAACGGATTCAATATCTTAATGTCCGTATCGGGTTCGTATCGGCCGTATCGGGTTAGTATCGGCCTATCGAAATTGGAATCAGATATCCTTATATCATAATCCAATATTAACGAATTCAATATCTTAATGTCCGAAAATATTCGGATATCCAATTCCAATTTTATGAATCTCGAATAATTTACAAAAACCCAAAACCCTAGCTACTATATTGTGTATGTGTCCGTGTCCGTGTCCAAAATCCTAGCAAATACATTATGTTCGTGTTCGTATCCAAAACCCTACCTATAATATTTACACAATTAAATTACAATTTCATAATTTTTATGTCAAAGTATATGTTAATTAAACACCTAAAAAAAATTATACCTGAAGGAAGAGGAGGCTGTGTCAGAGATCAACGAGGAGGAGAGGGGTTCTTTTGCCGCCACCGTCGTTCGAGCCGGAGAGGAGGGGGTCGGGTGTCGCCGCGTGAGGAGGGGGTCGAGGGTCGCCGCGTGAGGAGGAGGGGGTCGGGGGTCGGGGAACGGTTGCCGAAGGACAACGGAGGATGAGGGGGTCGGAGGTCTGGGGTTGGGGGTCGCCGCACGAAGGAGGAGGAGGTTGTCGAGGGAGGAGGAGGGTTCGGGAGTCGATCGTCGAAAGGGGTCGGAGCTTTAGGGGGAAAACGAAAATTTGGGTAAAAATTTGAGAATGAGAAAGAAAGAGTTACTTATTTACTTTTACTCGTGTCCAGCGACGAAATTGTCCGTCGCTATTTACTTAGCGACGAACTAGTGACGGATCTACCGATGTGTTTTAATACTATATTTTACATAATATATCAATTGCTAGTCAGTCGGAATTTCGTCGCAGATTAGCGACATTTTGACTTTCGTCGGTAAATTCAGTCGCTAATTAACAGTATTTTTGTAGTGCGAAGGGGGCGGCCGGGTTCGAGCATCCAAACGCAATCCACAACGGAACCTATTATAATAATCCATATATATATAACCCATATATCTTAACATATTTATATGTTAAGATATGATTAGATTTATGATTAGATTCCTTTCTTCTCCTATAAAGGTACAGATTCTTTCTTCTAAACTGATATGTTTCCGTTCTAAATCTATATATAGTTGTATGGCTTTTTACATTTTTATCAATACAATCAATATTTTTTATTTGTTTCATGGTATCAGAGCCTAGGTTTTTCACTTCTAGGGTTGTTCATATTTCAGATAACCAATATTGTTGATTATTTTCAGAATCGTAACATTGTCACATCAAGCAGTCCAAATCTCTGATACCAAATTAATTTCTTCTGCAACTGCGACCTTAGTAGACCTTCGAAAAGGTGCCATGTCCGAGAACCCAACCCATCCCGTACTGCCCGAAGACATGGGCTGGAGGATATTAAAAATAATCAAGTAACTAATTCGGACTACACCACTTGGAGTTATAGAAAAAAGTTTCTATTTTCCAAAAAAAAATGCAAGTATCTAAGAAGTTTCGAGATTTCCTATATTCTTCCACTTTCGAGAAGACTCATGATCCCACCTCCATAATTTTTTCTTGTCCTATGTGTATTACAGGAAGCCTGATCATTTTGCTACTACCTGCTATGATCGACTATGGTCTAGTCTGATTTGTTCTTAGTGTCATAAGACTAGCATCCCTCAGTGGATGATCTTTTTCTACTTTATCCGCATTAGAAAACTCAGTTCCTCGAGCAAATAAAGACAAATGGTTTCTCCTCGACTCGCTCTCTGGTACCTCAGGCTCACATTGCTGATTGTACATAGACATTGGAATCTTCTTTCCTCTCTCTCGCTGTGACAGATATTTAGTATTGTCTTACTTAGTTAGAGCTCCAGCAACAGCATGTAGTCTTTGTTAGCTCCTATGTTTCTTCTTTTTATGCCTTTATTGGTACGTCTACTTCTTGGATATTAGACGCTGGTGTTTCTCTTCATATGACTTCTGACATTAGTCTCTTATAAAGTATTACATCTTTACCATCCCATTTTTCTACTTTACACATACGCAGCCGATGTTTCTTATTTGATCATCACTAAATCTTCCTCCATTATTTTTGACATTTTGAGCCTTTCTTTTGTTTTACATGTTCCCTATCTTACTTAATACCTCATATCAATTAGTAACCTTTGTGAGAGTGGGTTTGTTATTGTTTTTTTATCCTTCACATGTTATGTGCAAGTTCCTCGCACTGGCTAGACGATTGGTCATGTTCGTAGAAAGGGTTGTACAGACTTTGAGTTTTTTTATTTTTACTTTCATGCTGCCAACTTATGTCACAAACGCTTAGGTCATATTTCATAGTCTCGCCTAAAGAGTTTATTCCAAAATGGAGCTCTTGGGCATGTTTCTTTCTCTCCTTTATCCATATGTACGGGTTGTAAGTTGGTAAAACACTTAGCCTTACTCTAAATCCAATAATATATTTGAATTAATTCATTCTGACATATGGGAACATGCTCTTATCTCATCTATGACTAGTTTTTCATTAGCTTTATTGATGATCTCGTTATACTTGGGTCTATCTTGTGCATCATCATTCCAAACTCCATATAATTTATAGGACGTTTACTACTATGCTTCGTACTCAATTCAATGCTCGGTTAAAAAAAATCTATGATTGTGCTCATGAGTATCTCTCCACTACAATGAGATCTATCTTGCAATCTCATGACACTCTTTTTCTGTTAATCATATCAATATCACTCCATCCATTTTGTTTGGTCGGACACCTTATGAGAGTTTTTTTGTGTCCCCCAGATTACATAATGCTTCACACTTTTTGGTGCACTTGTTTTATTCTTCTTTTTGACTGAGCGTACGAAGTTGACAGCTCGATCAGCCAAGTGTGTCTTACTCGATTTTAGTTCCAAGCATAAGGGATATTGTTGTTATGATCCCTTGTCTCATCGTCTTCGTATACCTCGCTATATCATATTTATAGAGGACTCTCCTTATTTGACTGTCTCATCTCCGGATATTCCTTTCTTATTTTCTACAGCTCCATCGTCTAGTGTTTCCATTGATCCTACTCATTTGCTTCTCTTTTCTAGCTAGTGCAGCTCCTCCTACGATGCCTTTATTACTGCCTTATGAGGATCTTCAACATATTCTACCAGTCTTTGCTATATCATCTTCTCCACTATCTACATCTCCACTAAAATCTTTCTGTCATTCCCAACAAACTCACCGACATCCAGCTCATTTTACTTTCGACTGTTTCGATCTACTGGATAAGTTTGGTTTGCTATCTTAGTCTCATATTCTTCACAGTTTCATTCATTCCTTACTGATATCCATACTATATGAGAGCAAAGTTATTATTAAGAGGTTGTTAAGTACGTCCCTGAGTAGCCGAGGTTATAACAGAGCAATTTCAGGCATTTTAGCAGATAGACACTTGGGATATCATTCCAATTCTAAATGAGGTCCAGCCTGTTAGTTACAAGTGGGTCTTCATGGTCAAGTATCGACCATATGGATCCATTGAGCGACACAAGGCTCACCTTGTTGTCCGGGGTTTTACACAGGAGCTTGGTATTGACTATGATAAGACCTTTGCCCATGTTACTATGATAATCACGTACAGTTCGTACATTACTGGTTGTTGTTGTTGCTCGTCAATGGCCACTCTATCAGATGGATATGAAGAATATATTTCTTCACGGTTCTTTATTCGAGGTTGTTTATATGCATCCCCTCTAGGGTTTTTTACTCCTTTGGTACATATTTGTCTCCATCATCATGCTATCTATGGTCTCAAAAAAGCTTCCCGAGCTTGGTTTGAAAGTTTTCGGAGTGCTATTGTGAGGCAGATTTTCAGCAGCAATTCTCAGAATCATTCTCTGTTTGTGCGATCATCACCACATGGACAAATTCTTCTCTTACTCTATGTGGATGACATAATTTTGACTAATGATAATTTAGCAGGGAATTGCAGCTACTCAGAAGTACATGATCATCCGTAATTTTAGATGAAGGACCTTGGACATCTTTACTACTTTCTTGGACTCGAGATTGCACAAAGTGACAAAAGGATACTTGTTTCTCAACAAAAATATACTTCAGAAATTATTTTGTCTGCAGGTCTATCGAATAGTCGCACAATTGGTACTAAATTTGGAGCTGCATGTGAAGCTTCGTCCCACAGATGGTGAGGCTCTCACAAATCCTACTCGCTACAAACTGCTAGTGGGTCAACTTGTGCATCTTTATTTGACCAGGCATGATATTTCTCATGCAGTTAGTATTGTTAGCCAGTTCATGTTTGTAGCTCGATCAGGTCACTATGGTGCTTTACTTACGATTTTCAATACCTTCAAGGCTCCAATACGTGCTCATTATTCATGTCTTCTATATCTACTCTGCAACTTCGAGCATTTTCTTATACAGATTAGACAGGAGAACCAACCACTAGACGGTCTACTAAGTATTTTGTTTGTTTCTTGGTGATTCATTAATTTCATGGCGAAGCAAGAAACAAGTCTTTTGTTTTATATTCTTTTTACTGGGACAGAGTACAGAACTATGGATGCCACCACCATGAAGATCATTCATGTTCAGAGGCTGCTCTCTAATATATGTATTGCTCCTACAGGACCTATGTATCTTCACTGTGATAACATGAGTACTATACATATTGCAAACAATTTGGTTTTTCATGAACGAACAACTAAAGCACATTAAGATTGATTGTCATTTCGTTCGTGAACATTTTTTGGCAGACACTATTTCTTTGCCATTTATGGCTTCCGTTGATCAACGGGAGATTTCTTTACAAAGTCATACCACGTATTATGGTTTCAATTTTTTGAGAATATTTATATCATACAACAAAGTTCTATATTTACACAATATTATTCGTATAATATTGAGAATTGTGTTTCTTGTACTGTAAATAGAATACTTCTAACTATAGTTATACTTGTATTGTTTATGCAATTCTCTATTATGTCGTGAATATTAGAAAAAACTGGTAGCAAATACTGTTAGCGATATTTTAATATTTCTTGTTAGAAAATACATTGTAACAGAATATATTCAAGTTTTTTTTTCCTAGCTAGAACATAAAATCAATTGTTAAACTTAGTACAAGTCTTTTTCTATAACTGTTTTAAATTGACATATTGTTGTAAACATTTTGTACAATATTGTGTACAAATAGAAAACCTTCCTTGTAGTCTTAATCTACAGTCAGTTAAATATTCTTTGCTTTTGCATATACCAAACAAAGACTATTACACTTGTGGCATTATGAATCCTTTTAAACAATTTAGATAAAAGAAAATTGTTTAGTAACATTGCAAATTCCATTGAATCTAAGTTTTAAAGTAGAGATTAAATTGGGTACAAGACGAAAGGTTCATTCTCTCAAAAAGGGTGTAAATAGTCCTAAGCGACACGGTATTTAAGTATCTTCGGACCACCGCTAGCTGGATCCAGCCTCTACAGCTAACAAAAGTTGATCAAAACTTGATAGACTAAAGATTTGTTAAGATCGATTAGCAAAAGTTCACCCAAACTATTGTTCTTTTAAGTGAGTATTGATTCAACACACTTCTTTTTTTGCAGAACTTTAAATTATCATATTTGTAAACATGATTGGTAAAGTAGAATCTTCTAGTGTCAAGCCAGCAAAATCCATTGGTTCCTACTTCAATAGGTAGCAGAGTCAAATGAGATTTTGGCTCAGTTCCTTAGGGATGATATTAGCTATTGATGGATCCACAAAAATAATAAATGATTTTGATGTCACTGAGTGAGACGCAGGAATACTAAAATCCTCTAGCTCAATTAAACATAAGACCCCTAAAAAAATAGATTATCATTGTTTCCATAGCGCTTTGTTTGAGTCATTATATGACATACTCTTTGAATATAAAAGTGCTAAAAAACTCTGGAACGCTGTAGAAGAATAATGTGGTTGTGATGATTCTGTAACTGAAAAGTTTAATTCCTCCACATTTAATAGGTATTTTATGGTAGACAATAAACCTATAAATAACCAAATCCATGAATGCCAAGAATACCTTAGACACATCCAAGCCATGGGTACCATTTTCTCTACTGATAATAAAATAGCATGTTTGATAGATAAGCTCACTCATTGGTCTAATTATGCTAGTGATCATGAGACCTTACTTTTTCTCAAGTCCTAAATGGCATTAGAATAGAAGAACAAATTAGGTTAAAGTATGAACCTAAGTCTGAGTTTAAGGCTAAGATAAACCTTATAGAACATTAGGATAAACCTAGATATAACCCTCACAATTCCAAGAGAAATTTCTTCGAGAAGAAGAATTGTCACGACCCGCACCCACTGTTAGGGTACGAGAACGTAACAACGCCCAGCCTACGCCGCAGTGTCGGCGGTAGAACGCTGTCCTAGGTAAGTCATCTAACAATATCAAGTACCTGTACAGTTTATACTCTCCGAGTGGAGGTGACAAACAGAAATAATCTCAATCACATCTAGGTAGAGAATGAAGAACAGATAGATAGTAACTCAAGGAGAACCATAGCATAGATGAAATAAGACTAAGTGTCTAAGATACATAACATCCAGAATGTCAACTCATAATACAAGACTAAGAGTCTATACATGACTCAACATCTCAAAATACAACTCAGATGTGAGACAAAAGTAAATATAGAAAAGACTGCCTAGGCTAAACTGGTCTAGACTACTGGAACAACATCCTCAGCTGCAGGTGGATCCTGCTGAGGGTCCACAACATAAGTATCATCTAGTCCTGCTCCATAATAGGTAGACACCAGGGCCTCCTCCTCATCCTCTGTAATATTTTCAACAGGTCCAATCAGGACGGGAACGAGCACAATACATCTCACGCAGTGCATAGAATGATAGGAGATATAAAGCATGCAATAGAGTAAAATACAGGAACTGCTGAAGGAAGATACATGTAGCAAAAGAGATAGCTGTAAAGGAAATATCTACTGTATATAGAGGACTAGCAGTGTCTAGTGAGTCAGAGTAAAATATAGACATGTGAAATGGCATAGGAGATTCATGACTACAGCTAGAAGTGATTCATGACTACAGCTACTGGGGTAATATCCACATGACTATTTCCACTCCCCCATCCCCAATCAATACACAAGGATCCATTCAGGTTATGTTAAGATTCGTGATAAGCCCATAATTGGGTGATACGTGAGTGATTCATGAAGATTCATGGAGGCTCGGTGATCATGAGAGTACATGAGTCACTAGCTGATACATGAAGATACATGAAAATAGAAGCATGAGATACATGATGTAAGTGAAACACACATGACAAAAGTACCTGATGCTCCCGAGGGGGATAACATCTCATGAAAAGATCCATATAGTACCAATCCGTGATAACAATCGTGTCAGCATCAAGTAAAGTAAGCTAGAGCAAGAATATAAATCCTGGCAAATATGAAACGGTCAGAGAATGTACTCGCCTGATAACTGAATGTCTGAAGAAGATATACTGTCTGAGGAGAGGTGTATGGCTCCTAATCAGAGCAATACAAGTCACAATGTATCCACAATGGTAAAAATAGAGTGTACAATGCATACTACATGATTCTAGATCAATCTGGTCAAAAGTCAACTCTTGGTCAACTCTAAAGTCAAACTAGTCAAAGTTAGGTCGACACTAGTCAACTAGTTTTTAGGTCATTCCTAGTCATTTCTAGGTTAACTAGGTCACTTTCGACCAAATGTTGACTTTGGTCAACCCTTAGTCAACAAGGGTCAACACAAAGGGTTTTGGGTCATTCAGGGCTAGCCCCAAGCCATAGGCTAGTAATCCTAGGCCATAGGCCATAGGCTAGTATAGGGTTTCTATATAACCTATAGTAGGAAACATATACATATATATATATATGATATATATAGATATATGAATCTATCTAATACCCAATACCCAATATAGGAATATCATATATAATACAACCACACACATATATATACATATATGTATCTAATACTAATACATATATATATATATCAATATATATATATATACATATATATATATATATATATAAAACCTATATATACTATATATATATATATGACATAGAGAGAGAGACTGAGTGAGAGAGAGAGAGTGAGACAGTGAGAGAGAGGGAGACTGAATGAATCAGGGGGGGTTCCAGGAATTCCTGAACCCAAACCCATCCAAAACACACACACACATAATACATATATACACACATATGTATATATATATATAACTTAACACACACACACCCAAATCACCCCAAAATCGACCCACACTCTCACATACACATATACTACATATATACACATTAAAATACATTAATATAATACATAAATCATTAGCAAAATCGAATCAAAATTCGATTTTGCAAAAACTGTAATTTTCAGAGAATAAGAAATTGCACTGTGAAAACCTAACTTGGGTTAGCACAAACATCAATCAAAACGACCTAAGATGACCCAAACTTGGTTGGTAACTAAAGCCCCTAGGTTAGGCTAGGTCCCTAGCAGCCTGACACTGTGTCACGACACGACACGACGTGTCCACAAGGATTTAAAGTCACACGGGTAAACCAGTGTACACTGTTACAGTGTAAATTCAAAATTAGTCTAGGACACGACACAAAGCGACACAGGCCTCGTGCTCGTGCCCGAAGGTGCGCCTAGGGTTGGGCTTCGTGTCCATGGGCCTGATACGTGTCCACGTGTCGTGTAGAGGGGACACGACACACGTATCAGAAGCCCCAATTTACGTGTTTCAGACTGTGTCGTCGTGTTTTCGCGTGTCTCGTGCTCGCGACACGGGACACGTGACACCACGTGGTTGTGTCCAATGTGTTCGCCTACATACAGGCTTCATGTCCATGTCAGTACCAAGTGTCCACGTGTCGTGTACAGTGGACACGACACGTTCAAAGTACAGTGTCTGTGCGTGTGTACACAGTGTTTAGAACGACCCTTGCGGGGTCGATTCCGTGTCCGACACGACACGAGGTCATCCCAAACTTTGGGGATGACCTGTCAGTCATTGCCCCGTGCTCCGTGCCAATTTTGGCGTGTCCACGTGGCTTCTACAGTACGTGGGGACACTGTGGCAGCAGGACACAATTCCTGTGTACTGCCCTGTGTCCCGAGAGCTTGTGTGTCCAAATTTGGACACGACACAAGTCGAATTGTGTCCAGTGACATAGGATTAGGGTTAGGGTTAGTTAGGCTAGGTTTTTGTTCAAAGAGTTTGGAAAAACAGTGATCAAAATACACAATGACAGTGCTCAAACAGTGAGTAAAATTAGGGTTCTAGACTAGTAGGATACGTGTCCAACACGACACCAAAACACATCAAAATCCTACCAAACTTTACCCACAATATTGTTACCCCTATATGAATGCATCTATGAAAGAAAAATAGGAATTTGACTAGGTTTGTGGAAATTTACCTATTGGTGAATTTCAAGGAAATTCAATGAAAAGGGGGTGTTGTGATTTTGAACTCGACGATGCCCAAGCTCCCAAATTCTAGATTTCTTGCTTCCCTTAGCTCCCTAGATGTTGTAGGGTTCCAATACAAAAGACTAGAGTCAATTTGGATCACAAATGACCAAGTTATGAAGGTTTGAGTAAAAAGGGAATTTTTTGGAATAAAATTCATGCAATTTATTCATGATTTAATCCAAGGGGTATTTATCAAAGTGTAGGCTGCCATGGGGGTCTTCTTTGGCCGGCCAAGCATGGGGGGGGGTGTCTTTGTCTTCCTTAATAGCTAAGTCAAGGACTTTTTGGAAAAGGGTTTGATATTTTGCATAATTTGTGCAAAATATCCATAAAGCAAATATCTAGATATTTTAACCCTTTAACCCCATGACCAAATCATCACTCTAATGGTTCTAGGTTAGTGACTAACTACTAGTTTAGGGTAGGATAGGTTAGGAACTAATCATGAGACCTACCAAGTATTAAATAATATTAAAATCACATAATCACAAATTAAATCTAGAAAATTACCAAAATACCCTTTTGGTCAAAAACCCCAAATTTGATATTCTAAGCCTATGGCTAAGCTATCATGGTCATGGCAACTTCTAGGTTAGAGAAAACTAGGGTTTACACTAAGTTATACTAACCAAAATTACAAAGTCATAAGTCATGACTTAGCATGACTTAGAAAATGGTTTAACTTAACTAAAATCACCAGAAAATCATACCATGACTAAAATACCACTAATAAATAATAAAAATAATAAATTATCAAAAATCCCCAATTTCAGAAAACAGGGTGTTACAAGTCTACCCACCTTAAAATAATTTCGTCCTCGAAATTTAGATGGTCGTACTCCTCCTAGGTCAAACCTCCAACAATCAGGGACGAAGCCACTACCTAGGCAACATACAAGGTCAACAAGCAAAATATGGATAGTAGACCTATACTGGGTCATGTCCAAAAATTGGCTAACAGTTTTAGGTCATAAGGTGTTTTAATTCAAATCGAAGCCAAAAAAAATAACTCCATGGGGTAAATCAGGATGGAGCCTCGGGTCAAGAAAATCGTACTAAGCAAATGAAGCACACGATGGTATGCCTGAGTGGGACACTAAGGTCATGGCTGTAGTATGTCATGTCTAGGTCAAGTATGTGAAGTCAGTTTTGAGAAAACAACTAGTCTGGTGCTCCAAATTTAAAAGTCACGGTAATGTGCCTACGATGATCACAATTTAGAGTGGGAAAGGTCTATGGCCTAAATTGAACCAAAAATCGTGATGAAATAGTGGTACCAGGGGAACAGGTTAAATGGAACAGTCTGCGGTCTCATCTAGGTGCACTAGTCATTCTAGATCAATACTGTCCTATGGTATCAAAACGTTCAAGCAATCTAAGGTGTCCTAATTGGGAAGGTAAGGGAACAACAATCATCAAGGCTATAGGGTCGTCTACCATCCTATATGAAAATGGGTCATTAACAAATGAGAAATTATTAAAGTTACCATTCCATAAAAAGAAAATTGAAAATTTAGGTACAAACAATCACAAATAGATTTTAGTCTTGACACGATCTAAGTTGATCAATTTTAGGATAAATCGAGATTGGGCAAGATGGGAATTTAATGAAATCAAGTATGAGCACGAGCATCCAATGATGAAGATCCAGGTCATGATTAAAGTTAATTTAACTGGATACGAATACGAGGTTCATAGGTGATAAAATAATTCCAAGGAGAATTGTCAAGGCTGTTGTGGATAAGATTCTAGGGTAAGTTTAACTGTGTCTCCATCCACGTAGATTAATATATGAAAAAGCGAACCAAAACGCAATAGGTTGATCAGACCATCATGCGCCGGTTCTGATTAGATAATATATTAGTGGGTGTACACCCAATAAAATATACCATGATCAAGCTCGAAAAGGATAAGCTTGTAAAACTTAAGGATAAATTTATAGCATAAGATATAAGTAAGGGTGGAATGATGAAGGAAGAGACATAGTCCAAGATTCTTAACCAATCGGGTCAAGCATTCAAGGTAAGGTACAAGGTTAAGTATTTGAGGGTTCAAGCAGAACACCATCACATGCCAGGTCGGAAGAGTTGTGCCAAGATGGATCTCTAATTGAAATAAGAATCAATTTAGTATCATGGTAGAGGTTATAGTCTAGCCATTTGACCAGAAAATCATGTCAAGGAAATAGAGTACAAGGAGACGGATTTTAGTGGGACATGGAATACCTACATGAAGGTAGGCTAGTCTAGGTCTTACACGTAAAGTTTGTTGGGAGGTAACAGCTAGTATTATACTCTGAATATCTAAGTCACGGTAAAGGACGTCCAATGATCTAGAATAGAAAGTGGGAGTTCGAGACGTGACAAATTGATGCAAAAATTGAAGAAGATCAATTTAACTCATAAAATAAAATTAATCAGGAATCTAGTAAATAATTTAGGAGCACAGTCCTAGGGATAGATAGGCTACTAGATGAATATAGTTAGGGTTCGATCAATCAAGGGTCAAGGTTAGAAGGTCTCAATAAAGTCTTGATTTGAGGAAATGTCGAGTAAGTCAGGTTTGGGATACAGTCACATAGATTGGTAGAAAGAGTTTAAGCAAGGTGCAAAATAGAGAGGACAGTTCATTTCAATGAAAGGCAATTAGCAAGAGGATTAGATGGCAAGAAACAGATAAGAGTTTTCTCATAATTGTGATTGAGTACCCTAAAAAAATAAAAGATATTAATCTAACACTAAGAAATTAAAATCAACAACTACAAAAATTTCAAAATCATCAACTAACACCAGGATTCAAAGTTCTACAGTGAATCCTCCAAAACCAAATTCAATCAAGGGAAAAGGAGTTTAAATCGTAATTTCAAATGAGATTCTCAAGGGTCATCCCAGGAATCTCTCAAGGTATCCTAACAATGATTGAGCATCCTCTCTCACTAAGCCTATTCCTCAAATCCTATCGCAGGCTGTAGTGATACTCTAGTTCGAATACCACTACATAAACTCGACCTGTATGGGCCACCACTAAAAACGTGTCACGACCCGCACCCACTGTTAGGGTACGAGAACGTAACAACGCCCAGCCTACGCCGCAGTGTCGGCGGTAGAACGCTGTCCTAGGTAAGTCATCTAACAATATCAAGTACCTGTACAGTTTATACTCTCCGAGTGGAGGTGACAAACAGAAATAATCTCAATCACATCTAGGTAGAGAATGAAGAACAGATAGATAGTAACTCAAGGAGAACCATAGCATAGATGAAATAAGACTAAGTGTCTAAGATACATAACATCCAGAATGTCAACTCATAATACAAGACTAAGAGTCTATACATGACTCAACATCTCAAAATACAACTCAGATGTGAGACAAAAGTAAATATAGAAAAGACTGCCTAGGCTAAACTGGTCTAGACTACTGGAACAACATCCTCAGCTGCAGGTGGATCCTGCTGAGGGTCCACAACATAAGTATCATCTAGTCCTGCTCCATAATAGGTAGACACCAGGGCCTCCTCCTCATCCTCTGTAATATTTTCAACAGGTCCAATCAGGATGGGAACGAGCACAATACATCTCACGCAGTGCATAGAATGATAGGAGATATAAAGCATGCAATAGAGTAAAATACAGGAACTGCTGAAGGAAGATACATGTAGCAAAAGAGATAGCTGTAAAGGAAATATCTACTGTATATAGAGGACTAGCAGTGTCTAGTGAGTCAGAGTAAAATATAGACATGTGAAATGGCATAGGAGATTCATGACTACAGCTAGAAGTGATTCATGACTACAGCTACTGGGGTAATATCCACATGACTATTTCCACTCCCCCATCCCCAATCAATACACAAGGATCCATTCAGGTTATGTTAAGATTCGTGATAAGCCCATAATTGGGTGATACGTGAGTGATTCATGAAGATTCATGGAGGCTCGGTGATCATGAGAGTACATGAGTCACTAGCTGATACATGAAGATACATGAAAATAGAAGCATGAGATACATGATGTAAGTGAAACACACATGACAAAAGTACCTGATGCTCCCGAGGGGGATAACATCTCATGAAAAGATCCATATAGTACCAATCCGTGATAACAATCGTGTCAGCATCAAGTAAAGTAAGCTAGAGCAAGAATATAAATCCTGGCAAATATGAAACGGTCAGAGAATGTACTCGCCTGATAACTGAATGTCTGAAGAAGATATACTGTCTGAGGAGAGGTGTATGGCTCCTAATCAGAGCAATACAAGTCACAATGTATCCACAATGGTAAAAATAGAGTGTACAATGCATACTACATGATTCTAGGTCAATCTGGTCAAAAGTCAACTCTTGGTCAACTCTAAAGTCAAACTAGTCAAAGTTAGGTCGACACTAGTCAACTAGTTTTTAGGTCATTCCTAGTCATTTCTAGGTTAACTAGGTCACTTTCGACCAAATGTTGACTTTGGTCAACCCTTAGTCAACAAGGGTCAACACAAAGGGTTTTGGGTCATTCAGGGCTAGCCCCAAGCCATAGGCTAGTAATCCTAGGCCATAGGCCATAGGCTAGTATAGGGTTTCTATATAACCTATAGTAGGAAACATATACATATATATATATATGATATATAGATATATGAATCTATCTAATACCCAATACCCAATATAGGAATATCATATATAATACAACCACACACATATATATACATATATGTATCTAATACTAATACATATATATATATCAATATATATATATATACATATATATATATATATATATATAAAACCTATATATACTATATATATATATGACATAGAGAGAGAGACTGAGTGAGAGAGAGAGAGTGAGACAGTGAGAGAGAGGGAGACTGAATGAATCAGGGGGGGGGGGTTCCAGGAATTCCTGAACCCAAACCCATCCAAAACACACACACACATAATACATATATACACACATATGTATATATATATATATAACTTAACACACACACACCCAAATCACCCCAAAATCGACCCACACTCTCACATACACATATACTACATATATACACATTAAAATACATTAATATAATACATAAATCATTAGCAAAATCGAATCAAAATTCGATTTTGCAAAAACTGTAATTTTCAGAGAATAAGAAATTGTACTGTGAAAACCTAACTTGGGTTAGCTCAAACATCAATCAAAACGACCTAAGATGACCCAAACTTGGTTGGTAACTAAAGCCCCTAGGTTAGGCTAGGTCCCTAGCAGCCTGACACTGTGTCACGACACGACACGACGTGTCCACAAGGATTTAAAGTCACACGGGTAAACCAGTGTACACTGTTACAGTGTAAATTCAAAATTAGTCTAGGACACGACACAAAGCGACACAGGCCTCGTGCTCGTACCCGAAGGTGCGCCTAGGGTTGGGCTTCGTGTCCATGGGCCTGATACGTGTCCACGTGTCGTGTAGAGGGGACACGACACACGTATCAGAAGCCCCAATTTACGTGTTTCAGACTGTGTCGTCGTGTTTTCGCGTGTCTCGTGCTCGCGACACGGGACACGTGACACCACGTTGTTGTGTCCAATGTGTTCGCCTACATACAGGCTTCGTGTCCATGTCAGTACCAAGTGTCCACGTGTCGTGTACAGTGGACACGACACGTTCAAAGTACAGTGTCTGTGCGTGTGTACACAGTGTTTAGAACGACCCTTGCGGGGTCGATTCCGTGTCCGACACGACACGAGGTCATCCCAAACTTTGGGGATGACCTGTCAGTCATTGCCCCGTGCTCCGTGCCAATTTTGGCGTGTCCACGTGGCTTCTACAGTGCGTGGGGACACTGTGGCAGCAGGACACAATTCCTGTGTACTGCCCTGTGTCCCGAGAGCTTGTGTGTCCAAATTTGGACACGACACAAGTCGAATTGTGTCCAGTGACATAGGATTAGGGTTAGGGTTAGTTAGGCTAGGTTTTTGTTCAAAGAGTTTGGAAAAACAGTGATCAAAATACACAATGACAGTGCTCAAACAGTGAGTAAAATTAGGGTTCTAGACTAGTAGGATACGTGTCCAACACGACACCAAAACACATCAAAATCCTACCAAACTTTACCCACAATATTGTTACCCCTATATGAATGCATCTATGAAAGAAAAATAGGAATTTGACTAGGTTTGTGGAAATTTACCTATTGGTGAATTTCAAGGAAATTCAATGAAAAGGGGGTGTTGTGATTTTGAACTCGACGATGCCCAAGCTCCCAAATTCTAGATTTCTTGCTTCCCTTAGCTCCCTAGATGTTGTAGGGTTCCAATGCAAAAGACTAGAGTCAATTTGGATCACAAATGACCAAGTTATGAAGGTTTGAGTAAAAAGGGAATTTTTTGGAATAAAATTCATGCAATTTATTCATGATTTAATCCAAGGGGTATTTATCAAAGTGTAGGCTGCCATGGGGGTCTTCTTTGGCCGGCCAAGCATGGGGGGGGTGTCTTTGTCTTCCTTAATAGCTAAGTCAAGGACTTTTTGGAAAAGGGTTTGATATTTTGCATAATTTGTGCAAAATATCCATAAAGCAAATATCTAGATATTTTAACCCTTTAACCCCATGACCAAATCATCACTCTAATGGTTCTAGGTTAGTGACTAACTACTAGTTTAGGGTAGGATAGGTTAGGAACTAATCATGAGACCTACCAAGTATTAAATAATATTAAAATCACATAATCACAAATTAAATCTAGAAAATTACCAAAATACCCTTTTGGTCAAAAACCCCAAATTTGATATTCTAAGCCTATGGCTAAGCTATCATGGTCATGGCAACTTCTAGGTTAGAGAAAACTAGGGTTTACACTAAGTTATACTAACCAAAATCACAAAGTCATAAGTCATGACTTAGCATGACTTAGAAAATGGTTTAACTTAACTAAAATCACCAGAAAATCATACCATGACTAAAATACCACTAATAAATAATAAAAATAATAAATTATCAAAAATCCCCAATTTCAGAAAACAGGGTGTTACAAGAATAACTTTCAGCATCAACACCACAACTAGCAAAACCATAAACCTAGAAACTCTAGTTAGACTCAGGATCAAGAAAATTTTTGTTTAGTGTGTGGCAGGAAAAATCGTCTATCGATCCTTCAATTGTTTCTACAGAAAGAATAAAGCTATCAAAACCTCTTTTGAGGGAAAAAAAAAAGACAATGTCAAACCTGAAACAAACATGCTTATGAATGGGTCATCTAGTTCCTTCAGGTTTGTGAGCCATCAACCCTTGGTCAATATTTCTTACCATTCTGATAATTTATAGTTAGATGCTGGAGCTAATATTCACATTTCATTTGATTGCTAGTCTTGTTTTCAAACTATCAGCAGGTGGATGAGTATAATATTAGGAGATGGCTCAGTGGCCCATACTATAGAAAAAGAAAAAGTAGATCTGAAGATGACATCAGAAAAGTTCTACCTCTTAATGATCTACTTCATATGCCATCAGTTAGAAAGAATCTAGTTATGGGTACTCTCTTCTTGTAGCTTTAATATACAAGAGTGTAATTGAAGCAATAAAGTAGTAATATTTAAAAATGATTCATTTGTTGGAAAGACTTTGTAAAAGATGAGTTATAAATTCCTAGTTCTATCAGTCTAATGTCATACTCTCCTCATATTGATTCTAACTTAATTGGCTCAGAAATTTTCTTGTGCATATATATATAAATTATATATTTTTGAACATGTTATTTCTATAATATACAAGTGCTAAAATATGATTCTATTAATGTTAAGATGAATATGTATCTACAGCTACGCTTCAAGTATATAAAGAGCCTATTAGACAAATATATAGTTATTGACTTACAAAGTCATAAAGAACTTTACAGAACTCTTGGCGAAGAGTTTGTATAGGTCATTAATCAAAATCATCGAGGGGGAGGGGTTAATCCCATAAATAAGTCACCAACAGTGGAAACCCAACCAAGTCTGACTAGATATTCCAAAAGCTGATTCAATGAGTAGAAACAAACTGGACTTAGGTGACCAATATGGAGCATTGATCCTGAGACTAAATTCTCATAAATTAATATCTAAACATTTGTACGAAGTTGTACAATACTCCATCCATATGATTACAGTGTCCAGTGTGATATGGTTAGGATGAGTTTTTCAAACCCTTAATAAGTCCAAGCATATTTATACAAGGTTGACACCGATTACCAACCCTTTGTGGAATCACCTATAAGAGAGGTCGTGAAGGTCGTGACTATGGGACATAACGATCCCAGACAACTCTCATGAACAAAAAAAAGTGCGCATGGCCAATCAAATGTGTCATCCAATAAAGCCAACAACCGCTAGCATACTATGTGTGATATTTTCTGAATCTAATTCAAGAAGACTTATTCAAGACATAGTCCTTCATGTACTTCTTCAGATAAAGACAATATCACTAAGTGAGATTCAATGTTGCAGTCCATCTTATATATTGCATAGTATTTATTTGTCCAGATTCTCCTTTATATATATTATCTTTCTTAAATTATGTTCTCTTTGTTTCGGAACTTGATTTATTGGGAGGAATTGTTGGAAAAAAAAAAAACCAAGTCCAAACCAAGGGTTCAAACTATTTCAAATCAACGACCACTAGACTTATTCTTATGCCACAACCTAGTCAACTAATCACTCCATTTCTTTGAAATTGTGCTGAGAACATATAGTTTAGTGAAATTGTGATCGGAGCCCCCAAAATTAAGAATGTGAAGAATACGCTCTTGTGAGTGGCGTATTTATAACTGTTATTTTTGTCACAGATTATATGCAAAAAATTAGTGACGAAAGTTAAGTGAGAATTGGGCTTTTAGTGACGAATTGGGCTTTTAGTGAAAATCTTACCTTTAGTGACGAATTTCTGTGTTTTGAAAGGAAAAAAAATTATGCACAAAATACGCACTTCGGATGGGCCTTTTGGCTCAAAAATATGCCCTTCTGAAGGGCGTATTTCTTGATTTCAATTTTTTTTTATCCGGTGAACCATTCAATATGCCTTTTCGAGGACGTTTTGGGTCTTAAAATACAATTTGTACAAATTTTATGCTCTGAAATCAATATCAATAAACTTTGATACTAAATATACAATTTTCTGTTATATATACTCCTCCATCCAACCTATCACGAAGACAACTATTGAAAATCACTATACAATGCTCCATCAAACTATCTTCGGTTATGTTGTTGTTGTTGTTGTTGTTGCATTCTACTATTATTCTGGACAATAAGCTAAGTTCGGATCACTCTTCTAAAGTTGTGTGCGGTAACGAGAAGTCGGTAGTTATCTCTAGGAGAATTCGAGAATAAGTCTGTATATAGAGCTCGATTAATCTCTTATGAGAATTATTCGTACATGACTGTACAAGCGACCGATAACATTAAACTTTATCATTTTATTTACAGAAATCAAGGAAAAAAGTTAACATTAATATATAGTACAAAGAAAGGCTAAGAATTGCATGAATACTCTAGAGAATATGCTGATAATTATATGACATGCTGATAATTATATGACACAACGTTACAGTGACAGTGACAAATAATACATCAAATAATAGAGAGAGAGAGAGAGAGAGAGAGAGAGAGAGAGAGAGAGAGAGAGCATTGTACCATATATTCTTGACCTACTTTACTATTCCTTTCCTGCTTCTTCGATTTGTCGTCGATGAGGATATTACAGGCATTTCGTCGTCTACTCCGAGCTCCAACCTCAACGGGTGGCCGGTCCCAATCATCGCAATAGGGAGATGACTGAACTGCCCGCTGGAAGCCCGGCCGACTAGGGGCAGGACAGTGGAGCCAAGGAGGGCGTTTCGGGGAATTCCGTAGAGGGGTGCATGGACCTTGACGTGCTTGTCTTCCCTCCTCTTGTTGCGTACGTGAGTTGTAGTAGCACAATGTTCCCCCCACACATCCTGGATGTGGGTTTTTTTTTCAAAAAGTATGCCTCCATGGCAAATTTAGGAGCACAAAGCTAGCTAGCAGGCTACTGTGGTCAGCGAGAAGATATACAACTTATTTGTCTGGGCGGACAATTTCGGAATAGAACCGCGGAGAAAATGTCTGTGTGTAAAACTATATTAACAATGCAGATAGTGGATCCAAACGACATACGTAAAGTATACAAAGTTCAGACATTACCATTAAAAAAAAACAGCTAGCTAGAGAGCTATCCAGATGGCCAGAAGGAGAAAATTATTGGCAAGACCCATGCTTTTTTGTAGACTTGTGGACCGACATTACAAATTAAGGGACCCCCAACTCCATAGTAGCAACATTTTGAAGCTTATTGAGACGAGCTCGAGCTTGAAGCCAAGATGTCCCCTCAGAGTCATGTCCACCGTTATCCAGTAGCCAGCTACATGTCTCCCAAAGCCAACCTCAATCACACATATATAACGGTCAATCAAAATCGATTGACATGGATAATATATAGTTCATAGGCAAGAAGCATATCACGTGAACAGTACTTCTTGTGCAACTCAATATTGCCATTGCCCCCACATAGTGACAAGACGGACCATGTCATTTCTCTGGGGGCAATACTAAACCACACCATGTGAACAGTACTTCTTCGAGGCCTCGCTGAGTATAGATCCTGAAGGTTCTACTTTCAGCCAAATCTGGACAAATCTTGGCCTTCCTGATAATGTACTAGATCTTATACATAGTTTGCACTATCGGCTGATACCGATTCGATACAGTCGATACTGATACAGTTTAACATCATGATCTAATGCCGACAGATACCAATAAGGCGGAATCAGAAATTTGAGCTTGGGCTGGCTGGAGTAGGCTAGGGTGGGATAGGTGTGGGCTGACTCACATCAAAAACATACAAAACAAAATATATATATGAAAAAAAGACAAAAAAACAAAAAATAAAATTTGGGATGGGCTCTTCCTATGTAGGTCCGTTGTTGGATACCGATATTGATTGATACCGACACCGCGTCTCATTTTTAGTCTATTCGGTAAAGAAAATTGAATGAAAAATTCCAATAAATAAGGATGTAAAAGCATAGTAAAGTTGTTAAACATGTAAAAAAAAGATTATCACAAGTAAACCAATCGACAATGGTGACTACTATTTTATACTAAAAATAATAATACGAAAATAATTAAAATTATACTTAAATATGTAAAATATCTTTTCTGAAATTTTTGTAATGTATTAATAATTATTTGTTTTCATTACTAAAAAAATTAATACTTGACCGCCTGCCAATAGCGCCGATTTCGATACTCATACAAAGAATTCGATACCGATATTGTGAACTCTTAACTTTGGCTTCATCATCATGTCATTCTTCATTTCTTCATCCAATCTCTGTTCCGTTTAAAGACTCAAATTCACCATAAAATATGTCACATTGATTGAACATTCTTGTCACCACTTCCACTGAGCATATTGGCTCTCCAGAAAAAAGTGAGGGTTCACTTTCTGATGATACCATATGTTTAGGAATTTCCCATGGGCTTCAATTATTAGACTCCATGATTGGAAAGCTTTGAAAAGTCATTTTTTAAAAAATTTCTCTCTGAAAGAGTGCTTCTTTGCAGAAAGAGTAACGGCTCCATACTCTCTTTCCTTCCGGCAGTCGCCATCCCTTTTAAAGAGTACAATAATATTTCCCCGAGCTCCACCACATGGCGGCCAAGTCACGTGCCACATCATTCGAGCGGGGCAGTCATTCCAATCATTTGTTGCGAGCCAGTCTCCACGTGGCGGCGGCCAATACCACCCGTAGATGACAGCTATCATGATGTACGGTGGCGATCGAGATGGGAACTTTTTTGTATATGGGACTTAGAGTACACTGCATTGCATGTCTGTGCCTCCAACTCCCACCAAATAAATGGAAAAAATAATACGCCTCCGTGGTTCGCTCCACTGATCTTCCGCCACCCAGCCAAGGTCTTATACCTCTCCGTAACCACAAGAGCCACTCAGTTCGATGAAAGATGGGACCGGTAAAGAATGATGTGCTTCAACCTCGACTTTTTTTAAAATCATAATTAAAAACAAACAAAAATCAATCATCCTTGTCTATCGCCATCACAGCAACGAACTTATCGCAATGACTCATTAGATGCATGATGTATATAATTGTCCAATGAACGATGAAGTAGAAGTATTTTATTTTCAATAAGAATCTTTTGGGAAAAAAGTATGATTATGAACATAAGTTCACAAGTCAGTCTACTATATTTTTTTATATCAGCATACTTAATTTTGATTGATATTGTGCGCAAAACAAAATGCATATAACAAAGCTCCAGTCCTAGACCTCTTTGTATGCACATTACAAAAAAGTTTCAGAAGTACCTGTTATTATGGGAATGATTCCATTGCTTGCCTAGCTTTTAATACATATAGTTTGTAGTATCGGCCGATATCGATACTATTTGGCATATTTCGATTCGATACCGATCCATATGGCGGATGCGATATTGTTATCGATACGGACCAGTATTAACATGGAGGGTGGTATCTTTTGAGTCAATTCGGCAAAAAAAAAAAACGAAAAATAAAAAACATATATAATAAGGTTGTATAAGCATGTAAAAGAAGAAGACTTATCCATCGTAGGTAAATCAAGACTACTATTTCATTTAACATCAAAATTACTAACAAACATCAAAATAAAATAGTTTTTCTAAAATTTTAATAATTTACTAATGATTATTTTCCTTTTGAAATTACTAACAAACATCAAAAAAGGTCCGATACTCCGATTCGAAACGTCGTCGACAGTGTCGATACCGATACTCATAGGAAGTATTTCTTCATACCACCTTTATCACGAAAGCAATAAAGATGACAGTACTGTAACACAAGGACAATATTACGATGAGAAGATTGGCATCGATCACCCATCATCTCCTTCTCAAAGAAAGCGACACGTCGAAGTATCAAACAATGGAATGATTTTTCTCGCCACCCCCTAGCTACTTAGGTTTGCGAAAGCACTGCGGGACTGTTTGGATGGCTTGGGGAGGTGGGAAGTGGTTGTCTACAAGCATTGCATAAGCTGATCATGACAAGATTCTTGAAAGGAATTAAACCATGGCCATAAGTTAGCTCCAATAATGAGGAAACTATCTTCCCATAGTTCAACCAGAACTAGGAGAGGGTTAGAGCCTAAGGTTGCCGGTATCGATATCGATATCGGAATCGACCCTTCCTATGAATATCAGGTTTCTCGAATCGGAATATCGGATTTTTGTCATATCGGGAATCAAATAATTATTAAATTTTTAGAAAAATATTTTATACATTTAGACATAATTTTAAGTATTTCTTGTGTTATTTCTCGTGTTAATTTTAAGTATTTCTTGTGTTATTTCTCAGTAGTTTTGAAATTGAATTAAATATCAGTCACCAATGCCAATTGGTTTTTCCTCTTACATGCTTCTACAGCCTTGCTAATAGGTCTTTTTCGTTTAATTTTCTTTGCCAGGTTGACTGAAAAAGACATCCTCAATATCGATATATCCAAGGGCGGGCCCATATAAGGGGCAGCCCATCCAAAAAAAATGATTTTTTTTTCATATATATATATATATTTTTTTGTTAAATTTTTGTGAGTCTAGATATATCTAGTCTATCTTAATCCACTCTAGTCCATCCCAGCTCAGGTTCCTGGTTTTGCCCTTGGATATATCGATATCGGATTGGGGCATACCAAACCGTATCGCTATCGATCATAACAGATTGATATCGGCCGATACCGTAAACTGAGGTGCCTCCCGGAAACACATGCAGATCACATGTCATTAGCTAGCAAGGGGAAAAAAAACCATGAGAGTAGATGTTGATACAGAGGATTAGGAAATGTAAAGCTCGTGAGACTCATCATATGCTTCTTAAACATTTTGCAAGCGGACAAAAGAACAGGATTTAAGGACAAATTTAAGGATTTAATGCTTCAAATCTTGTACAAAGTCGAGATCACGGAGATTTAAGAAGATCTAGAGAGACGCAAATCATTGGCTATAGAATTAATTAATTAATGATTAACAAAAGTCCAGATTTTTGAAGTTTAAAAATAAGACGAGAGCTAATTAAATGCATCCTGACATTGTGCCTCCACATGAAAACAGACAGCAATAGGAACGACAGGAGTTATTTAGTTGGCAACTCAACAATCATCTCGTGAGTAATTGTTGTACTTAACAAAAAAACACAGACAATCTAATCCAAACAAGCAGACCCACAGAGAATCTCTGAGTCGAATAATGGAATGCATGAGGTTAGCAAATAGGCCCCTGGATATACAAACTATTTTAAGGTGAAGCTCTGAAGAGAAGTGAGTAAATTACTGTAACAAAGTCTTCAAACAAAATTTTTTAACTGATGTTTTGATGGAGAAATTATTCGGTAAGCCGGTCTCATCGTGCACGTTGATTCTCCTTCACTTGATGGTATAGTGATGAGAAGGATTATTCCAGGCTGCCACTGCATGCACTCATTTCCATACCATAAGAAGAAGAATCAAGATGCACGATGAGTCCGGCGCTCATTGAACAATTGTTGTACTAACAAAAAAACACAAACAATCTAATCCAAACAAGCAGACCCACAGAGAATCTATGAGTAGAATAATGGAACGCATGAGGTTAGCAAATAGGCCCCTGGATATAGAACTATTTTAAGGTAAAGCTCTGAAGAGCCGGGCTCGTATCTTGATTCTTCTTCACTTGATGTCATAGGACTATTCTAGGCTGCCACTTCATGCACGGAGACGAATCAAAATGTATGATGAGTCCACCTCACTGAATAATTTCTCATTTTGATGGTTGAGCGCAAAAATACTTACTGAAAGTATGGAGGGGAGATGAAGAAGATAATAAGAGCTTGCAGTGTCAAATTTAAGCCCATATTTAGATGAAACGTAATGAGTTGCTGCTGTGTTTCATTTGGGCAAAACGGAAATGCTCCTTTGGAGGCCAAAATTTCATTTTTGAAATGCCCGCTAACTGAGCTTACCGAAACCGACCATCAAGGCCGGTCAAGGGGTAAGTCCGAAAAGACTTCGGACTTGGACAATCCCTTCCCATAGTTTTGCTTAGGGCAAAACCACAGGACCACATCTTTTTAGTTTGTGTAGAAAATAATAATGTCTCGTTCTCATTGCTAGGGTTTGTTACAATATATATAGTGTCTACATTTGGGCTTGGACTTATGGGCCATATTTAAATTACAAATATAATCTAACAATCTAATACCCCCCTCAAGTTGGAGCATGCAAGTCACAAATGTCCAACTTGGGAAGGAAAGAATCAAACACTTGCTTTCCAAGGGGCTTAGTGAAGATAACAGCCAGTTGAGTAGAAGTAGGAACATGCGAGGCTAGCACAGTGTCATCTCTAATAGCATCGCGAACAAAATGCAAATCCACCTCAATATGCTTACTGCGCTCATGAAACACCAGATTCTGAGCCAGGTGCAGGGCTAACTGATTATCACAATACACCGACATAGCAGACTCCTCACTACTAAAATAAGGCAAATTAGCGACGTAACCGTACGTCGCTAATAATGGAAAATACGTCGCTAATCTTAATTAGCGACGAAAAATGAAGGTCGCTTTTAAGCAAGTCGCAGATGGCACATGCGTCACTCTACGTCGCTATTTGCGACGTCAAAGTCGTGTTGACTGAGGCGTCGTAAAATTAGCGACGTAGAGCGACGAAAGTTTTACGTCGCAAACTTAGCGACGTCGGGCGACAACGTAGCGACGTCCTGTTCTATTTACATGATGACGTGGCATGCCTGCCACGTCAGCAATTTAGCGACGTACAGCGACGTATAGCGACGTCCCAAGACGTCACTATCTATCGCTATACGTCGCAGAATAATAAAAAAATATTTAAAAATAAAATGTGTATTTTTGTTATGTTGTGTGTCTGTGTTTACAGTGTGTGTGAAGTGCAGTGTTCGAACCATCGACAGTTTCGCTTACTGTTATATGTTTTATCTTGGATAAAAAGAGCAACAGTTCATGGTGCACTTCTCAGAGCTTCCTCTTCACGTCCTTCACCTTCTCGGGATCCTGTACGACGTCCCGAGAGAGTGAAGGATGTGAAAATGAAGCTCTCAGAAGTACACCCTGAACAGTTGCTCTTTCTGTCCAAGATAAAATATACAACAGTAATCGAAACTATCGATGGTTCCAAACACTGTATTTCACATACACTGTAAACACAGACACACATCATCACAGAAATACACATTATATTTTTTTAAAATTTGGGCAGCACCTCCTTTGTATATCAGATCATCGCTTATAACCCAGCGTAGGTATATTTGTCATCCCCGTCGCAGATATCACAAAGTAAATATCACAATAAAAATACCAACAAAGTAAATATCCAACAAACTACACTTCACAGACACACATCATCACAAACATCCAATAGAGTAAAATAAAAATGGAAGATGATAAAAAGTCTCCCACCAAGTGTATAAACAAATGTGTACCAATAAATAATTTGCCCACAGGGCCAATACATACAACTCATAAAAAAATCAATAAAATCACTGCGGATCCCTGCCGCGCATCTGGGATAGCATGTACTGTCACGACCCGCACCCGCTAAAAGGGCACGTGACACGACAACGCCCAGCCCTCACCGAAAAATCGACGTGGAACGCTGTGGATTTCTCTACTTCTAGACAGTTTATACATATAACAAAAACCTGTCAAGTCCATGGTCAACTCCGAACGGAGGACAAGCAATGAATATATATACGAGTACTCAATCACGACTCTAAGATAACAAGGTAAAGACTGAAATGAAAAGACAACAAGACGATAAAATAATATATAACCTGTCAAGTCCAACACAAAGAATATATACAGTCCAAGTCTCTAATACAGTCCATAGTAACAAAAAGTCTCAAAAGTAGCTGGAGACAAAGTCCAGTACAAAAGACCTACTCTAACTAAGTAATAGGTAAGGTCTCGCCAGGCGGAGCTAAGCCCTGCTGGACCAAAGTCTCCAAGTTTATGCCTACTACGTCATCCGGACCGTAGTAGGTACTGTAGTCTCCCTCATCTGCATCTGTAATATTTTCAACATATCCTGTCAGGATGGAACGAGTACAATCCACTAACAACATTTCACAAGATATGACAAAAGCTATAATCTGTAAATAGAGAGTATATACAAGAAAATCATGGAATGTACATGTGAGAATCATGGCAAGGTAAGCTGTAAAACTAAAGCTAGAACAAGGCAAGTAAACTGATCATGGCATGTACAAGAATCAAGAATCATATATCTAGGTGTGTGAATACTAGCTACAACATGTGGCCGGCTTGGGTCTTGCACAAGGTCTACTGGCCTGGTTAATCATACGTGGAGTGTATGATTAACTCTCACAAGGTCTACAAGAGTAACAAGGTGGATAATGACCACATGTCTACACTAATACTCCCCATCCCCGACTGGTAGAGTGGATCCAAACAAGACACGTCACGACGCGGGATTCTACGAGAAGGGAGCAAGTCTCCTCGAGAATCGGCGTCTATGTACTGCACAAGAACTACAAGGGAGCTTGCACAAGACATACCAAGATAACGAGGAATAACATCTCATGTCGGGATCCATGAATACCAATCCGTGTGACCAATGTGTCGAGAACAAGCATATCTACACTAATTACATGGATTATATCAGTCAGCATAAATTGGAAAAGTGTCAGAGAATGTACTCGCCTGTAATATGGTATGATATGTCAACCGGAGTAAATGCAGCGTCTCGAGGACCTATAGAGAACAAGACGTATCAATACTCAATCTAGGAAATAAAGTCAAATCAATTTAAATCCTATTAGGTCATTCTAGGTCAAGTCACGTCAAACTAGACTGTACGAGGTCAACCTAAGTCATTTTAGGTCTAGCTAGGTCATACTGGGTCAATGCAAGTCAAACGGAATCAATCTAGGTCAATTTGAGTCAACGGTTAACTTACAGTTGACTTTTGGTCAACTGGTCAACTCCGGTCAACCGTGGTCAACTGTGGTCAACCCTAGGTCAACTATAGGTCACTGGTGACTAACAGTTGACTTTCGGTCAACTGCACAAGTCTAATGGAATTTGGGACTAAATTGGGTAAAGTGTTGACCCATAGTTGACTTTTAGTCCAAAAAGTCAACCATGGTCAACCGGGTCCAAGACTAAGTTTAGACAGCTAATTCTACTCATTACCAACCTATACAACCCATATCCAAGTCCATCTTAGACTTGGAAACTCAAATCTCGGCCGTAGGCCAATTCCCTATTTTACCTTTAAAAAGGGCAAATTTCACCCTTCGGCGACTAGCTAGTTAACCCACCTACGCTCGTTATTTTGACCCGATCTCCCTAGGGTAGTAGGGTACTATCCTATAGGTTCGTTATCTACCATAATACCTAGATAAAGTGGACGTTTAGTCCATCTTACGGCCCGTTGCAGAAATCTCGGATATTTCGAGATACGCACTGACACGGCGCGATACCGGCGCCCTACGACCCCGATTTCCACCCGGGAGCTTACCCGCAAAATCTAAATCACGTAACCTAGGCCTATGTCAAGTTTCATCGCGATCCGATGCTCCGGGCTCAATTTCCCCTTCTAACTCGATTTCCCCTATTCTCTACTTCTCACATTTACTTCTCATTTCCCTTCTATCTTCCTATTCTTCTTACTTTTTTTCTCCTTCTAACTCTCCTTCCTACTCTTCTTCTAATTCCCAACCCTTCTTATTCTTTTCCCTCTTCCTATTCTTTTCCCTCTTCCTATTCTTTTCCCTCTTCCTATTCTCTTCCTATTCTTTCCCCTCTTCTATCTCTTTCTAACTTCTAACCCTTTCTAAGCTTCTTCCATTTTTCCTTAACTTCTTTCTATTCAATTTCCTCCACTCTACTCTTCATTTCCCTCTTCTAAAACATCTATCTATACCTATATCTATATATATATATATATATATATATATATATATATATATATATATATACATACATACATATATATAGATAGGGGGGGTTTCTTGGGGTGAAATGGGTTTAATGGGGGACAAAAAGAGGGGGGGAGCTGCTGAAATCAGCAGCTCCATGCAGCTGCTGCTGCTGCCCATAATGCTGCTGCTGTTGCAGCTCTCTACTGCTATTGCTGCTGCTCTTATTCTCCTTCATCTACTCTTCTTCCTCTCTACTTCACTCTATATATATATATATATCTATATATATCTATCTATATATCTATCTATATATACATATATCTATATACACAATTATATATATAATCCATCATACATTTAACCCCACAAAAACATACTCCTCTACACATATCTATACATACACACACACACACACACACACATCTCCATATACATATATATACACACAACCATATATATATATATATATATATATATATAAACTCATACACCTATATATATATATATAAACACATACACACACACACACTCACAAGCTCTCACCACCACTCTCATGACACACACACTCTCACAAACACACACAACCACACACACTCACACACCCTCACATGACACAAACACCACCACCACCATTCCCATTCTCTCATCCTCCCATAAATACACATATACATATTATATATACATACATATACATATATAAATACACATATACCTATATATATATATCCACAACCACATACACAACCACACCACCACTCTCATCCTCTTCCTACCACTCTCTACACCCACACACACAAATACATACATACATATATATTCCTATATATATATATCTATACATACACATATATATCCATATATATATATATATATATATATATATATATATATATATATACATATATATATATATCTACCATTAACATATAATCACCCTTAATTAATCACTAACCAAAATTCTAGAGAGAACCTACAAAATAGGGGGCAAAGTGTAGAGAATTGAATTCTCTACACTTAATGTGAAAGTCATGAATGGAAAAGAGGAATTACTTGGGATTTAATGGCATACCTAAGCTTGTGCTTGGAGAGGAAGAAGAAGCTTTTGAAAGAAAGTGAAATGGAGAGAGAGAGAGAGATATTGACTTTGTGGAGAAGAAAAGAAGGGGGGGACTTTTGTGGCCGGCCATGTGTGGGGGGGAGAGTTTGTGGGTTTGGGTAGTGATCCAACAACACTCCAAACCCATTAGACTTAGGTTTAATTGGTTCGGGTTTGGTTCGGTCTAATTTAATCAACTAATTAAGCTCTAAAATGACTAATTAAGTCATGAAAAATAGGGTTTAATATTTCTAACCTAATTTGGATGAGATGTGGGCTAAGCCCAGCTAGTATGTGGGTCCCACTAGGGTCCAGGCTACCCGGATCTCCAAATTGGGTCCGAATTGGATAAAATTCAAACCAACCCAAATAAATCCCAAAAAATCATATAAAATAAATAAAAATTCCTAAAAATTATAAAACTTGAAAAATGACAAAAATACCCCTAATTTGAAAAATTGGGGGTGACAAATCTACCCTCCTTAAAAAAAATTTCGTCCTCGAAATTCAAACGGTCGTACTCTTCTCTAGGTCAAGCACCCCACAATCAAGGTCTACTAAAATTTTTTTTTTTCCTAAGTTATATAACATGTAATCCAGGAAATCAGAACACATGCATGGTTTTAAATCTCTACAGTATCATGTTATTGCAGTCTTCATTGGGATTTTCTATTTATCTAGCATGATCATCACATATGCAAACTAAAGGTACTAAGAAAGCAATCATCAATCAATGGACGGAAAGAACAGGTAAAAGAAAGAGCAAGACCCTACCTCCTAGTCCAATGCGTGCAGGATCTTCAACTGCCATCGCAAAAACCCTGTCCTGGCGGGGTATATCCCGCTGCTGGTGGAGGGCGTGATGCGGTGCCATAGGTAGCCTACCCTGTGCTCCCTGAGCTGCTACCGCTCCACGGGCTACCCTGCGAGGGTTCGCAGGACAATCTCTCAACTGATGTCCAGCCTCCCCGCAGTAGAGGCACAAACCCAGCCTCTTCCGACAAACCTCCCAGACGTGACCAGGTCTCCTGCAGAAGTGGCAAGGAGCCCCATGCTGAGCCTGCCTCGGCTGAGTGTGCTGCACCTGTTGAACCGGTGCTCTGGTCTGATGCTGGAAAGGCTGATGCTGAAGCTGAGGGTGCTTAGCAGCCTCTGCGCTGCTACTGGCCCCAGAAAACATATCTCGATCCCTCTTCGGCTTCAAGCCCAACTCCCTCTCTACCTTCCGAGCCTCTGCGTAAACCTCCGCATATGTCGCGTAGAAAGAAGGGATCAGGATCTTGATATCCCATGCCAATCCCTCCCTGAAGCGCTCCGCTCGGATCACCGGGTCACTCACCATGTACTCGGCGTATCGGCTCAGCCGGCCGAACTCCGCCGCATACTCTTCTACGGTCATGCTGCCCTGCTGCAGGTTCTGGAACTGCCGCACTAGGCCAATCTTGTCCGTAGGGGAAAAGAACTTCTCTCTGAACAAGGTCCTGAACTCTGCCCAAGTATGGCCCTCTCCTGCAAGAGCCGGCTCATTCCGGAACCATGTCCGGGCAATATCTAACAACTGCAACCCAACCGCCTCGACCCTCAGGTCGGCTGCCAGGCGGCAGGCCCCCATCTGGCGCTCGATATCCTCGAGCCAGTCATCAGCATAGATAATGCCCTCAGTCCCCTTGAAATCCCTCGGACCAAGCTTCTTGAAAGCCTGGATATCCCCGATCTTCGGCTGCTGCTGAGCCTCCCTCTGTGGAGCCTGACGCTCCACTGCCGCCATAGCCAATCTGTGCGCATCCTCCATGCCCTGGCGTATGACCTCTGTCTGCCTCAACTGAGCCTCGTGCTGAGCCTCGTGCTGAGCCCGCTGGGACTCAAGCACCTGGTGGAAGAATGCTAGCATCTGTCCCATATCTGCGGGCAGGGGAGGCAATGGAGGAATAGCTCCCATCATCACCGGAGGAGTCCCCTGCTGAGGAGGAAGAATACCCGCTGCAGCTCCCACTGTAGCCCCTGGCACTACGGGAAGAGTACCCGCAATGGCCCCAGGGACGGTCATAGAGGTAGCTGGAGGAGTACCCCCGAGAGCCCCAACAAAAGTCCCATCTGCAGGGGAGGTGACCGGAGCCTGCCCGCCAGAGGTGGCAGACCTCTCCGTCTCCCCGTGCTCCTCGCCAGGAGAATGAGTCATCAATATTCTGGAGACAAATTGAGAAGAAGATATCAATATGGCACATGAAGGCAATATCAAAGGAGGACAGCTAGAAAGCAGTAAATCGATATCAAAGACGGTAAGCAAGATAAGCAAAGAAAGATCCTACTGTGATTGAGCACTCTAGCCTATAGCCTATCTTAGATACGTACCGCAGGCTCGTAATAGCACTCTAAGTCGAGCGCCACTACGACATCGCACTAATTGCGACTTCAGGACCTGCGTGGGCCACCACTAAAACGTGTCACGACCCGCACCCGCTAAAAGGGCACGTGACGCGACAACGCCCAGCCCTCACCGAAAAATCGACGTGGAACGCTGTGGATTTCTCTACTTCTAGACAGTTTATACATATAACAAAAACCTGTCAAGTCCATGGTCAACTCCGAACGGAGGACAAGCAATGAATATATATACGAGTACTCAATCACGACTCTAAGATAACAAGGTAAAGACTGAAATGAAAAGACAACAAGACGATAAAATAATATATAACCTGTCAAGTCCAACACAAAGAATATATACAGTCCAAGTCTCTAATACAGTCCATAGTAACAAAAAGTCTCAAAAGTAGCTGGAGACAAAGTCCAGTACAAAAGACCTACTCTAACTAAGTAATAGGTAAGGTCTCGCCAGGCGGAGCTAAGCCCTGCTGGACCAAAGTCTCCAAGTCTATGCCTACTACGTCATCCGGACCGTAGTAGGTACTGTAGTCTCCCTCATCTGCATCTGTAATATTTTCAACATATCCTGTCAGGATGGAACGAGTACAATCCACTAACAACATTCCACAAGATATGACAAAAGCTATAATCTGTAAATAGAGAGTATATACAAGAAAATCATGGAATGTACATGTGAGAATCATGGCAAGGTAAGCTGTAAAACTAGAGCTAGAACAAGGCAAGTAAACTGATCATGGCATGTACAAGAATCAAGAATCATATATCTAGGTGTGTGAATACTAGCTACAACATGTGGCCGGCTTGGGTCTTGCACAAGGTCTACTGGCCTGGTTAATCATACGTGGAGTGTATGATTAACTCTCACAAGGTCTACAAGAGTAACAAGGTGGATAATGACCACATGTCTACACTAATACTCCCCATCCCCGACTGGTAGAGTGGATCCAAACAAGACACGTCACGACGCGGGATTCTACGAGAAGGGAGCAAGTCTCCTCGAGAATCGGCATCTATGTACTGCACAAGAACTACAAGGGGGCTTGCACAAGACATACCAAGATAACGAGGAATAACATCTCATGTCGGGATCCATGAATACCAATCCGTGTGACCAATGTGTCGAGAACAAGTATATCTACACTAATTACATGGATTATATCAGTCAGCATAAATTGGAAAAGTGTCAGAGAATGTACTCGCCTGTAATATGGTATGATATGTCAACCGGAGTAAATGCAGCGTCTCGAGGACCTATAGAGAACAAGACGTATCAATACTCAATCTAGGAAATAAAGTCAAATCAATTTAAATCCTATTAGGTCATTCTAGGTCAAGTCACGTCAAACTAGACTGTACGAGGTCAACCTAAGTCATTTTAGGTCTAGCTAGGTCATACTGGGTCAATGCAAGTCAAACGGAATCAATCTAGGTCAATTTGAGTCAACGGTTAACTTACAGTTGACTTTTGGTCAACTGGTCAACTGGTCAACTCCGGTCAACCGTGGTCAACTGTGGTCAACCCTAGGTCAACTATAGGTCACTGGTGACTAACAGTTGACTTTCGGTCAACTGCACAAGTCTAATGGAATTTGGAACTAAATTGGGTAAAGTGTTGACCCATAGTTGACTTTTAGTCCAAAAAGTCAACCGTGGTCAACCGGGTCCAAGACTAAGTTTAGACAGCTAATTCTACTCATTACCAACCTATACAACCCATATCCAAGTCCATCTTGGACTTGGAAACTCAAATCTCGGCCGTAGGCCAATTCCCTATTTTACCTTTAAAAAGGGCAAATTTCACCCTTCAGCGACTAGCTAGTTAACCCACCTACGCTCGTTATTTTGACCCGATCTCCCTAGGGTAGTAGGGTACTATCCTATAGGTTCGTTATCTACCATAATACCTAGATAAAGTGGACGTTTAGTCCACCTTACGGCCCGTTGCAGAAATCTCGGATATTTCGAGATACGCACTGACACGGCGCGATACCGGCGCCCTACGACCCCGATTTCCACCCGAGAGCTTACCCGCAAAATCTAAATCACGTAACCTAGGCCTATGTCAAGTTTCATCGCGATCCGATGCTCCGGGCTCAATTTCCCCTTCTAACTCGATTTCCCCTATTCTCTACTTCTCACATTTACTTCTCATTTCCCTTCTATCTTCCTATTCTTCTTACTTTTTTTCTCCTTCTAACTCTCCTTCCTACTCTTCTTCTAATTCCCAACCCTTCTTATTCTTTTCCCTCTTCCTATTCTTTTCCCTCTTCCTATTCTCTTCCTATTCTTTCCCCTCTTCTATCTCTTTCTAACTTCTAACCCTTTCTAAGCTTCTTCCATTTTTCCTTAACTTCTTCCTATTCAATTTCCTCCACTCTACTCTTCATTTCCCTCTTCTAAAACATCTATCTATACCTATATCTATATATATATATATATATATATATATATATATATATATATATATATATATATATATATATATATATATATATATATACATACATATATATAGATAGGGGGGGTTTCTTGGGGTGAAATGGGTTTAATGGGGGACAAAAAGAGGGGGGGAGCTGCTGAAATCAGCAGCTCCATGCAGCTGCTGCTGCTGCCCATAATGCTGCTGCTGTTGCAGCTCTCTACTGCTATTGCTGCTGCTCTTATTCTCCTTCATCTACTCTTCTTCCTCTCTACTTCACTCTATATATATATATATATCTATATATATATATCTATCTATATATCTATCTATATATACATATATCTATATACACAATTATATATATAATCCATCATACATTTAACCCCACAAAAACATACTCCTCTACACATATCTATACATACACACACACACACATCTCCATATACATATATATATACACACAACCATATATATATATATATATAAACTCATACACCTATATATATATATATATAAACACATACACACACACACACTCACAAGCTCTCACCACCACTCTCATGACACACACACTCTCACAAACACACACAACCACACACACTCACACACCCTCACATGACACAAACACCACCACCACCATTCCCATTCTCTCATCCTCCCATAAATACACATATACATATTATATATACATACATATACATATATAAATACACATATACCTATATATATATATCCACAACCACATACACAACCACACCACCACTCTCATCCTCTTCCTACCACTCTCTACACCCACACACACAAATACATACATACATATATATTCCTATATATATATATATATCTATACATACACATATATATCCATATATATATATATATATATATATATATATATATATATATATATATATATATATATATATATATATATATATATATATATATCTACCATTAACATATAATCACCCTTAATTAATCACTAACCAAAATTCTAGAGAAAACCTACAAAATAGGGGGCAAAGTGTAGAGAATTGAATTCTCTACACTTAATGTGAAAGTCATGAATGGAAAAGAGGAATTACTTGGGATTTAATGGCATACCTAAGCTTGTGCTTGGAGAGGAAGAAGAAGCTTTTGAAAGAAAGTGAAATGGAGAGAGAGAGAGAGATATTGACTTTGTGGAGAAGAAAAGAAGGGGGGACTTTTGTGGCCGGCCATGTGTGGGGGGGAGAGTTTGTGGGTTTGGGTAGTGATCCAACAACACTCCAAACCCATTAGACTTAGGTTTAATTGGTTCGGGTTTGGTTCGGTCTAATTTAATCAACTAATTAAGCTCTAAAATGACTAATTAAGTCATGAAAAATAGGGTTTAATATTTCTAACCTAATTTGGATGAGATGTGGGCTAAGCCCAGCTAGTATGTGGGTCCCACTAGGGTCCAGGCTACCCGGATCTCCAAATTGGGTCCGAATTGGATAAAATTCAAACCAACCCAAATAAATCCCAAAAAATCATATAAAATAAATAAAAATTCCTAAAAATTATAAAACTTGAAAAATGACAAAAATACCCCTAATTTGAAAAATTGGGGGTGACAAATCTACCCTCCTTAAAAAAAATTTCGTCCTCGAAATTCAAACGGTCGTACTCTTCTCTAGGTCAAGCACCCCACAATCAAGGTCTACTAAAAATTTTTTTTTTTCCTAAGTTATATAACATGTAATCCAGGAAATCAGAACACATGCATGGTTTTAAATCTCTACAGTATCATGTTATTGCAGTCTTCATTGGGATTTTCTATTTATCTAGCATGATCATCACATATGCAAACTAAAGGTACTAAGAAAGCAATCATCAATCAATGGACGGAAAGAACAGGTAAAAGAAAGAGCAAGACCCTACCTCCTAGTCCAATGCGTGCAGGATCTTCAACTGCCATCGCAAAAACCCTGTCCTGGCGGGGTATATCCCGCTGCTGGTGGAGGGCGTGATGCGGTGCCATAGGTAGCCTACCCTGTGCTCCCTGAGCTGCTACCGCTCCACGGGCTACCCTGCGAGGGTTCGCAGGACAATCTCTCAACTGATGTCCAGCCTCCCCGCAGTAGAGGCACAAACCCAGCCTCTTCCGACAAACCTCCCAGACGTGACCAGGTCTCCTGCAGAAGTGGCAAGGAGCCCCATGCTGAGCCTGCCTCGGCTGAGTGTGCTGCACCTGTTGAACCGGTGCTCTGGTCTGATGCTGGAAAGGCTGATGCTGAAGCTGAGGGTGCTTAGCAGCCTCTGCGCTACTACTGGCCCCAGAAAACATATCTCGATCCCTCTTCGGCTTCAAGCCCAACTCCCTCTCTACCTTCCGAGCCTCTGCGTAAACCTCCGCATATGTCGCGTAGAAAGAAGGGATCAGGATCTTGATATCCCATGCCAATCCCTCCCTGAAGCGCTCCGCTCGGATCACCGGGTCACTCACCATGTACTCGGCGTATCGGCTCAGCCGGCCGAACTCCGCCGCATACTCTTCTACGGTCATGCTGCCCTGCTGCAGGTTCTGGAACTGCCGCACTAGGCCAATCTTGTCCGTAGGGGAAAAGAACTTCTCTCTGAACAAGGTCCTGAACTCTGCCCAAGTATGGCCCTCTCCTGCAAGAGCCGGCTCATTCCGGAACCATGTCCGGGCAATATCTAACAACTGCAACCCAACCGCCTCGACCCTCAGGTCGGCTGCCAGGCGGCAGGCCCCCATCTGGCGCTCGATATCCTCGAGCCAGTCATCAGCATAGATAATGCCCTCAGTCCCCTTGAAATCCCTCGGACCAAGCTTCTTGAAAGCCTGGATATCCCCGATCTTCGGCTGCTGCTGAGCCTCCCTCTGTGGAGCCTGACGCTCCACTACCGCCATAGCCAATCTGTGCGCATCCTCCATGCCCTGGCGTATGACCTCTGTCTGCCTCAACTGAGCCTCGTGCTGAGCCTCGTGCTGAGCCCGCTGGGACTCAAGCACCTGGTGGAAGAATGCTAGCATCTGTCCCATATCTGCGGGCAGGGGAGGCAATGGAGGAATAGCTCCCATCATCACCGGAGGAGTCCCCTGCTGAGGAGGAAGAATACCCGCTGCAGCTCCCACTGTAGCCCCTGGCACTACGGGAAGAGTACCCGCAATGGCCCCAGGGACGGTCATAGAGGTAGCTGGAGGAGTACCCCCGAGAGCCCCAACAGAAGTCCCATCTGCAGGGGAGGTGACCGGAGCCTGCCCGCCAGAGGTGGCAGACCTCTCCGTCTCCCCGTGCTCCTCGCCAGGAGAATGAGTCATCAATATCCTGGAGACAAATTGAGAAGAAGATATCAATATGGCACATGAAGGCAATATCAAAGGAGGACAGCTAGAAAGCAGTAAATCGATATCAAAGACGGTAAGCAAGATAAGCAAAGAAAGATCCTACTGTGATTGAGCACTCTAGCCTATAGCCTATCTTAGATACGTACCGCAGGCTCGTAATAGCACTCTAAGTCGAGCGCCACTACGACATCGCACTAATTGCGACTTCAGGACCTGCGTGGGCCACCACTAAAACGTGTCACGACCCGCACCCGCTAAAAGGGCACGTGACGCGACAACGCCCAGCCCTCACCGAAAAATCGACGTGGAACGCTGTGGATTTCTCTACTTCTAGACAGTTTATACATATAACAAAAACCTGTCAAGTCCATGGTCAACTCCGAACGGAGGACAAGCAATGAATATATATACGAGTACTCAATCACGACTCTAAGATAACAAGGTAAAGACTGAAATGAAAAGACAACAAGACGATAAAATAATATATAACCTGTCAAGTCCAACACAAAGAATATATACAGTCCAAGTCTCTAATACAGTCCATAGTAACAAAAAGTCTCAAAAGTAGCTGGAGACAAAGTCCAGTACAAAAGACCTACTCTAACTAAGTAATAGGTAAGGTCTCGCCAGGCGGAGCTAAGCCCTGCTGGACCAAAGTCTCCAAGTCTATGCCTACTACGTCATCCGGACCGTAGTAGGTACTGTAGTCTCCCTCATCTGCATCTGTAATATTTTCAACATATCCTGTCAGGATGGAACGAGTACAATCTACTAACAACATTTCACAAGATATGACAAAAGCTATAATCTGTAAATAGAGAGTATATACAAGAAAATCATGGAATGTACATGTGAGAATCATGGCAAGGTAAGCTGTAAAACTAGAGCTAGAACAAGGCAAGTAAACTGATCATGGCATGTACAAGAATCAAGAATCATATATCTAGGTGTGTGAATACTAGCTACAACATGTGGCCGGCTTGGGTCTTGCACAAGGTCTACTGGCCTGGTTAATCATACGTGGAGTGTATGATTAACTCTCACAAGGTCTACAAGAGTAACAAGGTGGATAATGACCACATGTCTACACTAATACTCCCCATCCCCGACTGGTAGAGTGGATCCAAACAAGACACGTCACGATGCGGGATTCTACGAGAAGGGAGCAAGTCTCCTCGAGAATCGGCATCTATGTACTGCACAAGAACTACAAGGGGGCTTGCACAAGACATACCAAGATAACGAGGAATAACATCTCATGTCGGGATCCATGAATACCAATCCGTGTGACCAATGTGTCGAGAACAAGCATATCTACACTAATTACATGGATTATATCAGTCAGCATAAATTGGAAAAGTGTCAGAGAATGTACTCGCCTGTAATATGGTATGATATGTCAACCGGAGTAAATGCAGCGTCTCGAGGACCTATAGAGAACAAGACGTATCAATACTCAATCTAGGAAATAAAGTCAAATCAATTTAAATCCTATTAGGTCATTCTAGGTCAAGTCACGTCAAACTAGACTGTACGAGGTCAACCTAAGTCATTTTAGGTCTAGCTAGGTCATACTGGGTCAATGCAAGTCAAACGGAATCAATCTAGGTCAATTTGAGTCAACGGTTAACTTACAGTTGACTTTTGGTCAACTGGTCAACTGGTCAACTCCGGTCAACCGTGGTCAACTGTGGTCAACCCTAGGTCAACTATAGGTCACTGGTGACTAACAGTTGACTTTCAGTCAACTGCACAAGTCTAATGGAATTTGGAACTAAATTGGGTAAAGTGTTGACCCATAGTTGACTTTTAGTCCAAAAAGTCAACCGTGGTCAACCGGGTCCAAGACTAAGTTTAGACAGCTAATTCTACTCATTACCAACCTATACAACCCATATCCAAGTCCATCTTGGACTTGGAAACTCAAATCTCGGCCGTAGGCCAATTCCCTATTTTACCTTTAAAAAGGGCAAATTTCACCCTTCGGCGACTAGCTAGTTAACCCACCTACGCTCGTTATTTTGACCCGATCTCCCTAGGGTAGTAGGGTACTATCCTATAGATTCGTTATCTACCATAATACCTAGATAAAGTGGACGTTTAGTCCACCTTACGGCCCGTTGCAGAAATCTCGGATATTTCGAGATACGCACTGACACGGCGCGATACCGGCGCCCTACGACCCCGATTTCCACCCGGGAGCTTACCCGCAAAATCTAAATCACGTAACCTAGGCCTATGTCAAGTTTCATCGCGATCCGATGCTCCGGGCTCAATTTCCCCTTCTAACTCGATTTCCCCTATTCTCTACTTCTCACATTTACTTCTCATTTCCCTTCTATCTTCCTATTCTTCTTACTTTTTTTCTCCTTCTAACTCTCCTTCCTACTCTTCTTCTAATTCCCAACCCTTCTTATTCTTTTCCCTCTTCCTATTCTTTTCCCTCTTCCTATTCTCTTCCTATTCTTTCCCCTCTTCTATCTCTTTCTAACTTCTAACCCTTTCTAAGCTTCTTCCATTTTTCCTTAACTTCTTCCTATTCAATTTCCTCCACTCTACTCTTCATTTCCCTCTTCTAAAACATCTATCTATACCTATATCTATATATATATACATACATATATATAGATAGGGGGGGTTTCTTGGGGTGAAATGGGTTTAATGGGGGACAAAAAGAGGGGGGGAGCTGCTGAAATCAGCAGCTCCATGCAGCTGCTGCTGCTGCCCATAATGCTGCTGCTGTTGCAGCTCTCTACTGCTATTGCTGCTGCTCTTATTCTCCTTCATCTACTCTTCTTCCTCTCTACTTCACTCTATATATATATATATATCTATATATATATATATATCTATCTATATATCTATCTATATATACATATATCTATATACACAATTATATATATAATCCATCATACATTTAACCCCACAAAAACATACTCCTCTACACATATCTATACATACACACACACACACATCTCCATATACATATATATATACACACAACCATATATATATATATATATAAACTCATACACCTATATATATATATATATAAACACATACACACACACACACTCACAAGCTCTCACCACCACTCTCATGACACACACACTCTCACAAACACAGACAACCACACACACTCACACACCCTCACATGACACAAACACCACCACCACCATTCCCATTCTCTCATCCTCCCATAAATACACATATACATATTATATATACATACATATACATATATAAATACACATATACCTATATATATATATATCCACAACCACATACACAACCACACCACCACTCTCATCCTCTTCCTACCACTCTCTACACCCACACACACAAATACATACATACATATATATTCCTATATATATTTTTTTATATATCTATACATACACATATATATCCATATATATATATATACATATATATATATATATATATATACATATATATATATATATCTACCATTAACATATAATCACCCTTAATTAATCACTAACCAAAATTCTAGAGAGAACCTACAAAATAGGGGGCAAAGTGTAGAGAATTGAATTCTCTACACTTAATGTGAAAGTCATGAATGGAAAAGAGGAATTACTTGGGATTTATGGCATACCTAAGCTTGTGCTTGGAGAGGAAGAAGAAGCTTTTGAAAGAAAGTGAAATGGAGAGAGAGAGAGAGATATTGACTTTGTGGAGAAGAAAAGAAGGGGGGGGGGACTTTTGTTGCCGGCCATGTGTGGGGGGGAGGGTTTGTGGGTTTGGGTAGTGATCCAACAACACTCCAAACCCATTAGACTTAGGTTTAATTGGTTCGGGTTTGGTTCGGTCTAATTTAATCAACTAATTAAGCTCTAAAATGACTAATTAAGTCATGAAAAATAGGGTTTAATATTTCTAACCTAATTTGGATGAGATGTGGGCTAAGCCCAGCTAGTATGTGGGTCCCACTAGGGTCCAGGCTACCCGGGTCTCCAAATTGGGTCCGAATTGGATAAAATTCAAACCAACCCAAATAAATCCCAAAAAATCATATAAAATAAATAAAAATTCCTAAAAATTATAAAACTTGAAAAATGACAAAAATACCCCTAATTTGAAAAATTGGGGGTGACATGTACTCATACTGCTCCTGTGTGAGCTGCACCGTAGGGGCAGTAGGAGGCAGTTCAACGTCTGGAGTCAGCGTCGTCAATGGACCAGGAGGACGTATCTGCTCCAGCTCTCGCAGTCGGTCACCATGCGCAGCAAGAGTACTCACCATCCTCTGAGTACTCTCCTCAAGAGAAGTATACAGCTGGGTGAGTGAGGCAGCCACGATCCTCTGCGATCCCTCCAGCTCGACCTGTCTATGCTCTGTGCACTGCGTAGACTCGATGAGCGTGTGCAAGCTGGCAGCTGTAGCCTGCTGCAGACTCATCAGCTCCTGTATACTGTGCTCGACCGCATCAAATCGTCCGATGATCATCGGATCGTCGGATCGTCGCTCTGTCCCAGCTGTCTCAGAAATCTGCTGCTGCAACTCGCGACGCATCTCGTGGAGCTGTCTGCACACATCCTGCGCTCATGATGACGCCTGCGAAGCTGGAGACTGCACACTGACAGAGGGGGCCCGGGATGACTCTGAAGCCAAATAGGCGCCGTAAGATCCCGTACCGTAGTACATATCCTTCTGAAGACCGCCAACGCCAACGACGGTCATCCAGAACTCGTCCGACGATGGAGCTGTAGGCGGCTGGGAGGAAGTACCAGCCCCTCCCTCTGCTGGCGCACTAGCAGCAGCAGCCGCCTCCTCTTGTAGCCGAACAAACTCGACCTAGAACAATGTTTGCTAACGTATAAGTGTTTGCTAAAGTCTATATTGATATCTATTTTTTTGTTTTCTAAATTATAGTAAATTAATATAAAGAATAGAACGTACATATGCCTGCGTCGCCCTCTCGTCAATGAACTCCCCAGCCCTCCGATGGGTGACCAGGAAGACGGTCACCATGTTGGGGTCCTCATCCTTTTTTACCTGTTAAAATATATTATCTATTATTAGTATTAAACATTCTATCCAACTATATATAAAATGATATCCGTTATAGGAAACGTACCAGACGACGAAAATGCTCCGTCATCGGAATGGAGCCACCACACCACTTACCGGCACTCGACCGCGCCACCTTGGCCTTGTCAGACCGCTCCTGGTACCTAGGCTCGCTGAATCTAGCCTTCATCGCAGTCCACTGCTCTGGCGTGATCCAACCATTGATCGATTGTCCGGAGCGATCACGAGACTTCTGGTCGTGGATCGCATCACGGATGAGCTTGCCTGCGACGGCAGAAAATTGGCCCTCGATCTTCGCCGCCCGGTGTGGTGGATAGAAATAGGTCCTCTACAAGAAGTAAAATAGAAAAGATGTATAATATACCCAAATGATTATTAAAATTTAAAAATAAATAATTTTTTTACCTTGAAATGGGCGAACCAAAAGGCCTTCCTATCTGCGGGAGCATCTGAGTAGTTAATCCAAGGCCCACCATAGTTCTGCCTCAGAAATACCTCCAGTTGTCTCTGTACTGCAGGAGGCCGATATCTATACAATAATAATTCTCATGAATATATATGTACATATAATCATTTGAGAAATATATAATAACTAATTAACTTACTTCGTAGGCCCGTCCGTCCAAATCTCCATACGCATCTCGCCCGGGGGAGCGCATGGAGGGTCGCTCTCACCTCCTGCCTGGGCAGGATCAGTCTGATCGCCGTCCTCCATATGCTCGGCGTCGGCTCCCCCCATGGAACCGTCGGTAGGAGGAATGTTGGACGCGGGATCAGGAATGCTGGACGCGGGATCAGGAATACTGGATGCGGGATCAGGAACGCTGGACGACGATGGAGGAGTCGCCAACCTGCTGGAACTGCCCTGTCCCGGTAATGGACCGGGAACAGAACGGTACAATAGCGTACTCGGAGGTGAGGATGAGGGTACGGAATCTCCATCCCCAGCCCGAGGCATACGGGACTGCCTAATATAAAATCCTCCGGATCGTCCAGATGGTCTAGTCATACCTGATAATAACATATGACAATAAAACAAAAATACATATTTATATGATAGACATCACGGATTTTTGAAAAATATCATCGTCACAGATAAAAGTGTAACTAAAGTGTCACTAAAGTGTCACAGATTTATATGATAAAAGTGTCACTAAAGTATCAAATATGATAATAAAACAAACATACAGATTTAATCCTCTTCTGAAAATTTATCTAGTTCGTTTAGCTCATCTTCTTCTTCTTCTTCTTCTTCTTCTTCTTCTTCTTCTTCTTCTTCCTCCTCTACATCTTTACTTTCATCTGCATCTTCCTCTTCAGATAATTCTACTTATTCTACACAATTAGATGTGTAATGAGGAACTTCCGTCGTGTCTACTTCTATAATATTTGTTACAAGTGGTAGTTCATCCTCTTGATAAGCTATATCGTCAACCTCAAAGGTATTTCTAGCTTTGGTCTTGCATACCGCCCACCAGTCCGACCTTGTTGTTCCCCGTTTAGGATAACATGTGAAGTACACAAGCTGAGCCTGACTTGATAGGACAAATGGTTCGTAGGCTTGATATCGACGTCGATAGTTTATATCCACAAGATCGTGCTTGTCTACTTTCCAACCTTGACCTTCAACCGGATCGAACCAATCACACCTGAATAATACAATCTTAGCAGGCTCTATTCCATAACTATATGTCAGCTCCACGATCTCCCGTAGCACGCCATAGAAATCATTGCCCGCATCAACATCTTTGTAGTTCGAGATCTGATACACAAACAGCTATTTTTGGTGGAGTCAAGATCCACAAAGTTGTCTCTGATCGGGCAAGTTGTTGACTTGAACCTAAACCCATTAACACAGTAGCTTGACCATATTTTTGCAGCATAAATTGGTCCCTTGGCTAGCGTTCTAATAGACTCATTCTCAAGTCTTGCGTATAGACGATCGACCTAAATACCACGAAAAAAGAAATTAAGCTCATTCTCAATCAAGTGCATATACAGAAAGGTAATTACAGAGTTCTCAAGTCTTACATATGCACTCAACCATGATGGAAAATAACACCTCATTTCTTGTTCTAGTTCTTCTTCTGTTATGTGTGGCCTACCTGACCTCACATCATCATTAAATATGCTGAAAACAACATCGTTCAATTAATATAATAGTATAATAATCAACACTATTAAAATAATGTAGACGTATTAATTACTTACCCCTCCAATTTTTCTACTTCCTCCTGGTCGCAGTTGAGTAATACATACACCTGAGCAGCCCTTAGCTCATCATCGTTCAGATATCTCTTCTTTATTTTACTCGATGACTTTCCTGGAGCATTGACTACCTTCAGTATTGTATCATTACATTCATGATCTCCGTCGTCATTTCTGGAAGCTCTCGTTCTATTAGTTGCAACATGAGGCTTAAAATACATCGAACAAAAGTTTGTAATCTCCTCGAGAACATAGGCTTCACAAATAAAACCCTCGACCCGTGCCTTATTTTTTATCTTTTTTTAGGTGATTCAAATGTCGCTCGAACGGGTACATCCATCGATATTCGACGGGTCCACCAACACGTGCCTCATAGGATAGATGAATCGGCAAATGCTCCATAGAGTCGAAGAATCCAGGAGGAACATCCTCTCTAGTTTGCACAGTGCTACCGCAATGTCCTTGTCTTGCTTTTCTAGACGATCAACGAGCAATTTCTTAGAACAAAGATCCCTGAAGAATATGCTAAGCTCCGTCAATGGATCCCAAACTGCCTGCGGTAAGAATTCCCGAAATGCAATCGGAATTAACCTCTCCATGAATACGTGACAGTCGTGGCTCTTCATACCCGTCAATTTTTTTTCCTTCGGATCGACACATCTTCTCAGATTTGAAACATATCCATCTGAAAATTTTAGGTCCTGGATCCACCGACAAAGTCTCACTTTATCCTCCTTATCCAGCGAGAAAATTGACTTCGGCAGGAACTGTTTTCCATTCTGCTCTATCAAATGCAACGTAGGGCGTTTGCATATCTTTTCTAAGTCCAACCTGGCCTTGGGATTGTCTTTCGTTTTTTCCTTTACGTCCATCACAATATTAATTATATTATCAAACACATTCTTTTCAATATGTATGACATCAAGATTATATCTGATCAGATTGATACTCCGGTATGGCAGATCCCAGAATATGCTCCTCTTTGTCTAGTTATGATCTCTACCAAATCTATCGCACTTGTACCCAGTTGTAGGATCTTCGATACCACTTAAAAAATCTCTAACCTCCTCCCATATTGTGGCTCCACACCACCTTGGCGGTGGATCACCCTTCTCTACAACGCCGGCACGGAATGCATTCATGTTCCTTCTGAACGGATGGTCTTTTGGCAGAAATTGCCGATGACAATAAAAGAAGCACGATTTTCCTCCGTGTTTCAAGCGGAAAGCCTTAGTACGGTCCATGCAATACGGACATGAGAGACGGCCATGAGTGCTCCATCCAGATAACATTTCATAAGCCGGAAAGTCGTTGATGGTCCACATAAAGGTTGCCTTCATCTGAAAATTTTGCTTCCTGGAAACATCGTACGTGTTAGCGCCTACTTCTCATAACTGATTCAACTCATCTATCAAAGGCTGTAAGTACACATCAATGTTCCTCTTGGGATTATTCGGACCAGAAATTATAATGGTTAGAAACATGTACTGAGTCTTCATGCACATCCAAGGCGGTAGGTTATACGGAGTGACAATCAAAGACCAGCACGAATACTGGGATCCCGAAAGTCCAAAAGGAGTAAAACCGTCAGAAGATAGCCCCAACCTGACATTACGCGGATCTGAAGCAAAATCAGGATACACTCGATCAAAGTGCTTCCACGCTTCTCCATCGGATGGGTGATCCAACACTCCTTCAATCTGTTCTCGCATGTGCCAACTCATATTTTCGGCCGTCTCTTTCACCATAAATAATCTTTGCAACCGTGGCGTTAAAGGCAAGTAGTGCATTAAATCGGTCGGTCTTCTTACACCGGTAAACCTTCCTGTACTAGTTGTCTTATAGCGATCAGCACCACAAAATCTGCACACATCTTCGTCCTTGTCGTCTTTGTAGTACAGTATGCACCCATTGTGACAAAGAATCGATTTTCTCGTATCCCATCAAGAGCGATCTCACCATCCACTTAGACCAATAGAAGTCTTTAGGTAACTTAGCACCCGCCGGCAAGATCTCTATAATCAACTCCAACACTCGGTTGTAGCATTCTTGCGATATATTAAAATCTGACTTAATGTTCAACAGTCTTGTAACCACCTCCAACGGTGAATGATCCTCACAACTAGGATACAATGGAGTCCTTGTATTCTCCAGCAACTCCATGAACTTTGCAGCATTGACATTCGGTGCCTCCTCAGCTGCATCATGAACGAAACGAGGTCCCGCAGTATCAAAAAATATGTTCACGTACCCGTCGTCGTATGCATGATTATCTGAAACAAAATTAGGTCCCGCATGCATATACGGCTCAACATAAGGCTCCGGCTCTGATGCTAAAGACACAAGTTCTCCGTGTGCGGTCCACTGATAGTAATTAGGCATGAAACCCCTCGAGTACAAATAATATGTCACTTCCACTTCTGGATTATATTTCACGTTATGACATTTCACACACGGACACTTAATTTTGGTGCCGTCCATGTACTGAGGGAACGCCTTAGCAAACTGCAGGAACTGCTCTACTCCCACTATGTATTCATTCCGCACACCACATATATCATCAGGACGACGATTGTACATCCATGAACGATTTTGCAAGTAGTAATTCATATCCATTTGGAAATAATTCTGCAAAGATGGACACACATTATCCAATAGGCACAAATTCGTATATTATATCTTATTATGGGACACACATTAGTAGCGGACAGTTACTAATAACAATGTTAGGCATGATTTCTAGTGCATGATATACAATCTAGGTCAAACTAGGTTGTACTAAGTCAAACAAAGTCAAACTAGGTCAAACTAGGTCAAGCTAAGTCAAACAAAGTCAAACAAGGTCAAACTAGGTCAAGGGTTGACCTATAGTTGACTTTGTCAACTCTTAGTCCAATCTAGGTCAGATGTTGACTCTACTTTGACTTTCAGTCAAAATAGTCAACATTGGTCAAATAAGGTCAAATCTAAGTCAAATATCATATTTCTAGTCATTACCTACCAAGGTACCATTTACCTTATCGCTATTGGTATCCCAATACCAATACCTTAAGTTAGAATCTCAATATCTTAGTCTAGGTAACTAATACCTTAACATCCACTTTACCTTAGATACTAGATAATACCATATCCTAGTAATATCCTACTCTTAGGCTAGTAGATAACTCAATACCTTAGGCTAATAGATATTACCATCTACCTTAGGCTAGTATCTATCCACCTGCCTTAACATCATACCCATTACCTTAGCTAATACCTTATCCTTAGGCTATAGGTAATTCTCATTATTTTGCTAATACCTTAGATACCTTAGGATACTAACTCTACCGTTCTAATAATATACCAACACTCCTAAGATACTCTAATATTTACATAGAGATATACCCTATAGGGTATCCTATTACCATAGACTAATCTAGGACACTCTTAAGATACTAGGATATCTAACTATCCTAGGATACCAAATTCTAGCCAAGATACTAACTTAGAGTACTAACTTCTAGCCCATATCCTAATATCTTATTATCTTGATACCCTCAAGATACTAGCATAATCTAACTACCCTAAGATATCTAACTTAAGATACTAACTTATCTAGGATAAATAGGATACTAACTAACCTATCCAAGACACTAACTAACCTATCTAGGATACTAACTTCTAGTATCCTAAGATATTAACTCACATATCTAACTCTAGGATACTAACATCCTAAACAAGATATTAAATTACTGCCTATGATACTATCCTAAATATCTAACTTATGATACTAACTTATGTGTAGACACTAACATACTCATCCTAAAACAAAACCACACCCCCCAACATAATAAGAGACACTAGCTTCTAGTCACTATTGCAGCTGCTGCCCTCACTGCTCTTGCTACTGCTGTTAGCAGCTGCTGTTGGCATTGCAGCTACTGCTGCTACTACCCTGCAGCACAAGCTGCTGCTGCTGCTGCCTTTGCAGCCACTTGTTTCCCCCCTCTTGCTACTCTATCATACCCTGTCTAACACACACACAACACTCACTACCTGTAACTCCACCTTTCATATATATTTTGTTTTAGTTTTAAAATTTATTGAATGTATTTTATTTTGCAATTAGAATTTTTTTTTTATTTCATGAAGAGTATTTTTTTTAGTATTCCATTTAAGTTAGCATTGGGCTTCTATATAAATTAATCTTCTTTTCAAATCCAGCCCATTACCTTGTTTATTAATCCAGCCATTCAATTTCAGCCCAGTGCTTTTAATCAAACTCTGTGGTTCATTTGATCATTAGAGAGGAACAGAGCTGGTACAGCTCATTCCTTTTCTTCCCTCACGTGAACAGTTAGGAATTTGAAATCCTAACCAATTTCTCCACGCAGAGCATGCGCTGGAACTTTTCCTAGGCGCCAAATCTCTGCGTAGGGATCAAGCTATCGCCCTATTTAATCACTCTTCTCCTTCCATCATTTTCTGCAATATTTTCCTGAGAAATTCTCGTTTCATTCTTCTTTCCCGAGCTCTTCTCTCTGGTCGACCAATTCCAGGAGGAGATCGACCATGGCGGATTAAACTCTGAGAATCGACCACTGAAATCAACAGGGCAAGATTAGTAGGTAATTTTCTTGACCTTCTTTGTCTTCTTGACCCATTTGATTGTCCTGAAAATTTGAGAATGATCGAATCAACGACTGGATCATTCTGTTCTACTCTGGATCTGGTCGATCGATTTCGATCGAGAGTAGAACAGATCGATCTCTGATCATTGTTCGACCATCAATTGTCATGGGCAATTATCTTGGTTTTAGCATGAGAATTCTGATCACAATGTGTTTGGTTGTTTTCCTCCATGATCCAAATTTGATCCTACATGGAACTTGATTGGAAATAATCGATTTGATTCTCCTGCTCTGGATCTGTCCGATTCCTCTTGAAACTTTTGGTCCGATAAATCAAACCATGGGATCGAACAATACTCTGGATGAATGTGTGGATTGTGAGTCTTCAGCAATTTACAGAGGATCAGTCATTCATTCCAATCTGATTCTTTCACATCAACTACAAGAGTTGGTATCAGGATTATTGATCATCTATCCATCTAGTGCATTTCAGGTAATTCCTTAACTTATAAATAGTTTAAGTATGCATGTTGTATTGGTTGTGGCATTGCAATCTTCTGTAGATTACAACAGTGATAGGAATTATCTTTAATGTCTGTGTTTAGATGAAGCTTTAAATCCTAATTTCATTTTCAGAAGCTACAGTCATGATAGGACTATGTATGTGTAATTCCTTGTCTTTCCTGTTCCATAGTCCAGTCATTGCTGAACCTTCAATTCCTATTTTTATGTGTGAAGACTGTTTCTATTAGATTTTCTTGTCTGAATGTTCAACCTAAGAGATTGCAGGGGGGACCAATTGGGTTAGGGTGTGTGGGGAGTTCCTGGAAACAGGATGGACTGTTAGTTCACACATTAATATCAGTATTCTACATAGGAACTAATACCTGTGTTGAGTGTAAGGTTTCAAATGTGAAATCAACCTGGGGATTGTGTTTATGGACTCATACATCAGTCCTACTTAGGAATGACTGACTTAGGATTGTTTGGTGCAGTACTTATTCTCATAATTTAGTAATACATGCATATGCTTGGTCATAGGTCAGTTTTGTTTAGTTCAGCAGGTTTTGACTAGATGTTAGGACTGAGTATTGGCAGGAGTGTGTCGTCTCTATTTGGTTTTGTTTTCAATAAGGACTGCAGGATGAAGGGTTCATTAGTGTCCAGACAATTTCTGTTGTATTATTGATCAATACAAGTTAAGTCATAATCTGAGATTGGGTTTAAATGCCTAACCTGGTTTAGAACATCATGTTGCCAATATTAACTGGGAGTGGTTGTGACTCTTGTGTAGACTTAACTCAGGATCTTGAGTACCATGGTAAACAGGTTGTGCAGTAGAGTCTCCTGTGATTTCCAGGATGATCGACTTTTGAAGCTTAGGCTTGGTCTTTTGGCAGATTGGTATTTCAGTCCTGACTATGGGATATATCAGGACTAATCCTGATATATGGGGTCCTATGCTATCCTTGTTTTCCTGTTAAGTTATGTTACTGAACGTTGGACAGGGATAGCTAGGTTCAGCTCTTTAAGGAGAAGTTTAAACCTTCTTTTTTGTTGTATTTTAGTAACCAATCTCGACAGCAGATACTGTCAAGTATCTGAGTTGTGGATGGTTATAGGTTATGCCTTAAGCAAGTATAGCAGTTGCTAGGAACATTTTTATGATTTGGAAGACTTGGAGGGTTGTTGTGAACCAGCAGTTCACATGCCTGTGGTATTTAGAGTGTTCATCCAGTATTGATAAGGGTTGATTTTGTATCAGCTTGAACTGGTATATAAACTGATACAGTTAATGTTGATCCTTCACCTGAATTTTTAGTAAAAGTAATTAACATAGATCATGGTAGTAGCAACCTTGTGAACTAAATTAGAGTAGTCCCTGTATTGGAATTCAAGCAAATGGTAGAGTGGTATGTAGCTCGAGTGATTTCCCTGGCACTCATTAGAGTAGTTAATTTCCTGAGATGGCTCTTGGCTTATTCATTACAGAATATTACCCTGGTAATACTTAATGTCCTAACAGGAACCTGAAATAAGTAAACTGAAATTCATCCCTGAACATACAAGCTAATCCAGTGCAACAGTAGACTGTTATGACCAGGGCAGTTGGGTAAACCCTTAACCAGACTGATAGGGTGAAAGCTGTTGTATCAACTGCTTGAATCATGTAAATCATGTTCAGGAATGACACCTTAGGGCTGTGCTGATTTCCATGTTAAATCTGAAATGGAGATGACAAGAACTGAGGATATCAATCCTACTCCTAAACTGATTTGTGTTAACACACCTTAGATTTTACCCTAGTTGTCAATACCTCTCTTTCCCATTATTAAATATGTATAGTTCATGCTACCACAGTTTAGGATACCCTGATGTAAACTGTTGTTGGAGTCATGACTCATATGGTTAGTAAGGAATGCTAGGGAGTTTAATGTTTAATTGTCTCATAATGTAGGATATTTATTTTGGTAGAATTGTGGAAGTTAGAGATATGTATATAGAGATTAGTTTATTGACCTTTCTAGATTAGAAACACCTATTTTTGTTAACTTATCAAATTATAAATCATATAACAGGTGGACATCCAGTTTTACTACACACCCTTTCTTGATCACCCGGAGCAAGGCAAGTACACTCTATGGTTTTGTACTTTACATTATCGTCCCTGTACTTCCTTGAGTGACACAATTGCAAAACGTCATGTACTTTCTGGTGCTCTTGTTCTCTTGTGCTTATTACTTGTATCTGGGGAGGGGAAATATACTATCTATGTGACCAATCCCAAGTAACAACTCATGTGTGTTTTAGCTTAGACCCCGCATCGTGCACGCGGGTCCTAAGTCACCATTCATGTGCTTTCAGGTGCTTTCAGGTGCTTACCCTAGCCGGTCACATAGTTAGTTATATTTCAAATGCATTACACACATGTTCAGGAGATTTCCTTGTACTTATTTCCTGTGATATCATGTTCTTTCAGGTGCTTACATATCATGTTCATTCATGCTCTTACATTCATGTTCTTTCATATACTTTACCCTGTTCTTCATGTACTTATTCACCTGTGTTTTCCTGTACTTTCCATGTTCCTTTGTACTTCATTTTATGATGTCTTGTTCATTACCTAGAATTGTACTTGCTCCGCTCCTGACTGGATATGTTATGATAGGTGAGATGGAGGCTTTGTGTGACACCTACTATGGACAGGATACTGCCTTCCCTACTGAGCCAGCTGGAGCTGCTTGTGACCTAGAGGCTGCAGAAGCCTAGTTTTATTTAGTTTTCCATTTATCTTTCCATGTATTGAGACTAGCAGACTCTTATAGTTGAATTGTAATAAATTCAGATATTGTATCTCTTTTCTGGTTGGGACATATTATATAGTTGCTGTGATTCTATACTTTCATGTTTATCTGGTTAGTTTCCCTAGCTTGGTACAGCTTACTTCATTGTGTCTAACAATGAAGGCTGGGCGTGTCCGACTCGTGTCCGATTATTCGGAAGCGGGTCGTGACATATTTTTAGTGGTGGCCCATGCAGGTCTATCCTAATAGTACCTAGGACTTAGCGTACTATTGGGGGACTTGATTACACTAGGGAAACTTGATCACAGCATAGGAAAATCGAGAAATAAGGGTATATCAGGTATATCAGGTGTATCAGGTATTTTGATATTCTATAAACACTTGTTGTATGTAGGTCTAGGTTATTTTAACAGTTTTCTGTTTTGCAGATAGTTCAAAAGCATGCGACACCAGAACTGTCAATTCACCTGCACTCGACGTTTCCGAGCTTCCACTACCTTCTACCACTCTACTATTCCCATGGGTAGTACGTAGTTGACGGAGACGTTTGAAGAGTCCCTTGACAACCAGAGGAAGCAGGCCATCCTTTCCAAGTCAGACTTGTGGATACACTCTCCGAGCCAGGAAGGACTTCTGATTTCCAGATGCTCAGACACTTGGACTTTTCCGACACCAAGCGCATATCTTGCACCAGAGAGCCAATCGAGAACCTGAAGACGCCACTGAAGATCATCCCAGCATGTGAGGATCCGACTTCTCTGAAGATTAGAGCCACCAGCCTGGAGATTCAGAATGTAACGCAGACAATGGAACGAAACCGGAAGCTGAAGCTCATGAAAGACATGAAGATTTATGACAAAGACAACAACTACCCTGGACCCGCAAAGCGTCACAACACTCAGTCAGCGTTTCTTCGGTCACACCACCAGTCGCATCATCAGGAGCAGATCTCAGCAGCCAGCACGCCAGCAGCCATATATTCCTGCCAGAGCCCTGCACTTCAGCCCAGCGGGAGATCCAGATTCAGATCCAGCCGACGATCATTTATAATTTTTGCCACCTCTCAGGATGCCACTATGAAGAGTGCCGCAAAAGACGGAGGCTATACTACGGATCGCCTGCCCACCAAGTCAAGACTGCTGGAAAACGTTGATCACACTGCCCGAAAACAAGCGCGAGGAGCATCAGACTACTGCAAAAGGGAACCACCTTCTCAGAATCAGCAAACACATGGAGCACTGCCGCAAGGACCATCCTATATCAGGACAGCTGAAGAAATTGAAGTGATTCCAGTCCCGGAGAAACACTGAAGATAGATTGAAGACAAAAGATTTCTTTTGCATGGTTGGGAAAACCATGTATCTTGATTAATAATCCAGTTTTCCCTTAAATTCCTCCTAACACATTGATCATTTCTTGAAACTTCTTGTTCCTATTTTGGAACCTTGATTGGTGTCCGAAACTTATTTCAAGATACTGTTTCATATTCGACAAACTTGTTTCAGACCCACAATTCGATATTTGTTTGAAATCTATTATTCGATACCATTTGCACATTCATTTATGACCTTGTTTCCTAGTGATGGCTCCTATTTGTAAATTTTGTTCTTTTATCAAACTTCGTGTTAATTAAGATTTAATTCCTACTCGAGACTTATTTCGAAACCCTGTTCCTCATTCGAAGTATTATTTGTGCTTCGTCCTATTTAGGACATTGTTGAGGATACCTTTGAGGGTTTTGAAGATTTTGTTTCTTATTCGAGACTTGTTTCCTCATTCATGACTTTGATTTTCTAGTCGACAGTTGCTGGCCCACTATTTTTGTTTCGATCTTGCTTCCTATCCAAGATTTTGCTTGTTTTATGGATACTTGTTCTTACTCGTTTATTGATATTCTGTTTGCTAATCGAACTTGTACTATTCAGAATTATTCCTACTTGAAATATCATTCTGAAATCTTGTTTGAACCTTCGCTTCTATTGATGCTTGTTTTGAGATTCTATTTCCCATTCTTGACTTTATTTGAGACTTGTTCTCTATTTACGATTTTGTTGTTGAGATTCGCTTGTTTCATGTTTACAATCCAATACCTTGTCTTCTATTAGAACCTGTTTTCTAGTCACTATTCTAAACCTTGTTTCCTCGTTAAGATTTTCTATTTCGAGATTTTATTTCCTAATCACGACCTTCTTGATACTTGATTTTTCGCTGTATACCTTATTAGGGAATTCGTTTCAATTCAAGCTTTGCTCGAGATTTCATTTTTATTCGAGATTTTATTGAAACTTATTTCTAGTGCGGAATTTTATTTCTTATTTTGAAACTTGTCTTCTATCTGATACCTTGCCTCAGTTCGTCCTTCGAGACTCTGTTATCCTTTCGGGATAACGTTCCATATGTGGAATCTTGTTACCATTCCAGATATCAGTTGATATTCCGTCATAATTTGAAACTTCGTCCTGTCTGAAATTTTAAATCTCTCTGGCTGCCCTTTGTACTCATTGATCGGATCCCTTGTCAATTTTAGTACATAATAAACTCATGTATTCTAACAGTCAGGTAATTTCACCATTTCCGTGACTTGGACTATTGAAATTCATTGAAACTCTTTTGAAATTCCTAGGGATAAAGTCGAGAGGCTATTCGATGACCTACTATGGCATGACAGTTGCGCGCTGCAGCCATTAGCTGGATTATGGAGACTGAGGGTTCACTGCAGCCAGTAGCGCACTGGCGAGGCAGGAACTCTAAGTTAAAGTGATTTCAGACACCCATAGGTTTTCGAGGATTGTCGAGACTTGTCATATTCTTCATATCTTGATCTCTTGGGTTGTTTCGTCAATGATTGTTGGAAAATGGATAAGGTTGATAGAGTATTTGGAGACATATTGTTATTTTAGTCACGGAGCCGAAAGTCCACTGCAGTCAGATACATACTGGCGGGGTAGGGATTCTAAGCAAAGTGATTTCAGATACCAATATGTTCTTGGATATTCTGGAGACTATAATCCCTTTTTCATATGATTATTGGTTTTCGAGAATCACAAATCCTTGCATGTTCACCCTGATTTGATACTGTATCTCCTGAGTATTTCGTACGTCCCTCAAAATCAACCCTTGCTAATTACCTTCTAGTATTGTATCGTTAGATCATTGATTTTTTTAAATTATACATTGCCAGATTTTGATTCCATACTTCGTTTGTGTCTTGTCTAAATTTTGATTTTAAATCATGTTTGTCTGACCATGATTTTCCTATCTTGTGCTAGCCACCTGTGCTAAACTATCGAATTTTTATCGTACTTAATATTTGTCTTCATGATGTTGCTCCTCTAAGTTGTAATTGAAATTCCTTCCACTTCGTGACTATTTGATCCTCGATCTTTGTCAAAGCGTGATATCCCAAACTTCTTATGTGTACTTGGTCTCAAGGTCTCAGAGCGTCATGGATCGACAGAAGCACTGGGCGGACAGCAGCAGACGGCCACTTGAGTTCGAGGTTGGAGACAGAGTGTTCCTGAAGATCTCACCGACCAGGGGTGTCATTCGGTTAGGCAGAGGCGGGAAGCTCAGTCCGAGATTCATCGGACCCTTCGACGTGACGGCATGGATTGGCGAGGTGGCATATCGACTAGCGCTTCCAGCTAGATTGGAGGGAGTGCACGATGTTTCCCACGTATCCCAGCTTCGACGATACATTCCAGATCCGAGCCATGTGGTGGACTATTCTGAGCTGGAGGTGGGCCGAGCTTGACTTACGAGGAGCAGCCAGTAGAGATCTTGGACCGAACGGAGAAGCGACTGCGGAATCAGACCATTTCTCTTGTCCGCGTCATGTGGAGACACCACTCTCCGGGAGAGTCCACATGGCAGCGCGAAGATGAGATGCGAGAGCGCTACCCTACATTGTTCACTTGACTGTATTCTTGTATTTTGAATTATCAGATTTCAATAAATAATTCGGGATGTTTCGTAAATCAAATTGGATTTATTTCTGAATTTCGAGGGCAAAATTTTTCAAGGGGGAGAGATTTGTAACTCCACCTTTCATATATATTTTTGTTTTAGTTTTAAAATTTATTGAATGTATTTTATTTTGCAATTAGAATTTTTTTTTTTCATGAAGAGTATTTTTTTTAGTATTCCATTTAAGTTAGCATTGGGCTTCTATATAAATTAATCTTCTTTTCAAATCCAGCCCATTACCTTGTTTATTAATCCAGCCATTCAATTTCAGCCCAGTGCTTTTAATCAAACTCTGTGGTTCATTTGATCATTAGAGAGGAACAGAGCTGGTACAGCTCATTCCTTTTCTTCCCTCACGTGAACAGTTAGGAATTTGAAATCCTAACCAATTTCTCCATGCAGAGCATGCGCTGGAACTTTTCCTAGGCGCCAAATCTCTGCGTAGGGATCAAGCTATCGCCCTATTTAATCACTCTTCTCCTTCCATCATTTTCTGCAATATTTTTCTGAGAAATTCTCGTTTCATTCTTCTTTCCCGAGCTCTTCTCTCTGGTCGACCAATTCCAGGAGGAGATCGACCATGGCGGATTAAACTCTGAGAATCGACCACTGAAATCAACAGGGCAAGATTAGTAGGTAATTTTCTTGACCTTCTTTGTCTTCTTGACCCATTTGATTGTCCTGAAAATTTGAGAATGATCGAATCAACGACTGGATCATTCTGTTCTACTCTGGATCTGGTCGATCGATTTCGATCGAGAGTAGAACAGATCGATCTCTGATCATTGTTCGACCATCAATTGTCATGGGCAATTATCTTAGTTTTAGCATGAGAATTCTGATCACAATGTGTTTGGTTGTTTTCCTCCATGATCCAAATTTGATCCTACATGGAACTTGATTGGAAATAATCGATTTGATTCTCCTGCTCTGGATCTGTCCGATTCCTCTTGAAACTTTTGGTCCGATAAATCAAACCATGGGATCGAACAATACTCTGGATGAATGTGTGGATTGTGAGTCTTCAGCAATTTACAGAGGATCAGTCATTCATTCCAATCTGATTCTTTCACATCAACTACAAGAGTTGGTATCAGGATTATTGATCATCTATCCATCTAGTGCATTTCAGGTAATTCCTTAACTTATAAATAGTTTAAGTATGCATGTTGTATTGGTTGTGGCATTGCAATCTTCTGTAGATTACAACAGTGATAGGAATTATCTTTAATGTCTGTGTTTAGATGAAGCTTTAAATCCTAATTTCATTTTCAGAAGCTACAATCATGATAGGACTATGTATGTGTAATTCCTTGTCTTTCCTGTTCCATAGTCCAGTCATTGCTGAACCTTCAATTCCTATTTTTATGTGTGAAGACTGTTTCTATTAGATTTTCTTGTCTGAATGTTCAACCTAAGAGATTGCAGGGGGGACCAATTGGGTTAGGGTGTGTGGGGAGTTCCTGGAAACAGTATGGACTGTTAGTTCACACATTAATATCAGTATTCTACATAGGAACTAATACCTGTGTTGAGTGTAAGGTTTCAAATGTGAAATCAACCTGGGGATTGTGTTTATGGACTCATACATCAGTCCTACTTAGGAATGACTGACTTAGGATTGTTTGGTGCAGTACTTATTCTCATAATTTAGTAATACATGCATATGCTTGGTTATAGGTCAGTTTTGTTTAGTTCAGCAGGTTTTGACTAGATGTTAGGACTGAGTATTGGCAGGAGTGTGTCGTCTCTATTTGGTTTTGTTTTCAATAAGGACTGCAGGATGAAGGGTTCATTAGTGTCCAGACAATTTCTGTTGTATTATTGATCAATACAAGTTAAGTCATAATCTGAGATTGGGTTTAAATGCCTAACCTGGTTTAGAACATCATGTTGCCAATATTAACTGGGAGTGGTTGTGACTCTTGTGTAGACTTAACTCAGGATCTTGAGTACCATGGTAAACAGGTTGTGTAGTAGAGTCTCCTGTGATTTCCAGGATGATCGACTTTTGAAGCTTAGGCTTGGTCTTTTGGCAGATTGGTATTTCAGTCCTGACTGTGGGATATATCAGGACTAATCCTGATATATGGGGTCCTATGCTATCCTTGTTTTCCTATTAAGTTATGTTACTGAACGTTGGACAGGGATAGCTAGGTTCAGCTCTTTAAGGAGAAGTTTAAACCTTCTTTTTTGTTGTATTTTAGTAACCAATCTCGACAGCAGATACTGTCAAGTATCTGAGTTGTGGATGGTTATAGGTTATGCCTTAAGCAAGTATAGCAGTTGCTAGGAACATTTTTATGATTTGGAAGACTTGGAGGGTTGTTGTGAACCAGCAGTTCACATGCCTGTGGTATTTAGAGTGTTCATCCAGTATTGATAAGGGTTGATTTTGTATCAGCTTGAACTGGTATATAAACTGATACAGTTAATGTTGATCCTTTACCTGAATTTTCAGTGAAAGTAATTAACATAGATCATGGTAGTAGCAACCTTGTGAACTAAATTAGAGTAGTCCCTGTATTGGAATTCAAGCAAATGGTAGAGTGGTATGTAGCTCGAGTGATTTCCCTGGCACTCATTAGAGTAGTTAATTTCCTGAGATGGCTCTTGGCTTATTCATTACAGAATATTACCCTGGTAATACTTAATGTCCTAACAGGAACCTGAAATAAGTAAACTGAAATTCATCCCTGAACATACAAGCTAATCCAGTACAACAGTAGACTGTTATGACCAGGGCAGTTGGGTAAACCCTTAACCAGACTGATAGGGTGAAAGCTGTTGTATCAACTGCTTGAATCATGTAAATCATGTTCAGGAATGACACCTTAGGGGTGTGCTGATTTCCATGTTAAATCTGAAATGGAGATGACAAGAACTGAGGATATTAATCCTACTCCTAAACTGATTTGTGTTAACACACCTTAGATTTTACCCTAGTTGTCAATACCTCTCTTTCCCATTATTAAATATGTATAGTTCAAGCTACCACAGTTTAGGATACCCTGATGTAAACTGTTGTTGGAGTCATGACTCATATGGTTAGTAAGGAATGCTAGGGAGTTTAATGTTTAATTGTCTCATAATGTAGGATATTTATTTTGGTAGAATTGTGGAAGTTAGAGATATGTATATAGAGATTAGTTTATTGACCTTTATAGATTAGAAACACCTATTTTTGTTAACTTATCAAATTATAAATCATATAACAGGTGGACATCCAGTTTTACTACACACCCTTTCTTGATCACCCGGAGCAAGGCAAGTACACTCTACGGTTTTGTACTTTACATTATCTTCCCTGTACTTCCTTGAGTGACACAATTGCAACACGTCATGTACTTTCTGGTGCTCTTGTTCTCTTGTGCTTATTACTTGTATCTGGGGAGGGGAAATATACTATCTATGTGACCAATCCCAAGTAACAACTCAGGTGTGTTTTAGCTTAGACCCCGCATCGTGCACGCGGGTCCTAAGTCACCATTCATGTGCTTTCAGGTGCTTTCAGGTGCTTACCCTAGCCGGTCATATAGTTAGTTATATTTCAAATGCATTACACACATGTTCAGGAGATTTCCTTGTACTTATTTCCTGTTATATCATGTTCTTTCAGGTGCTTACATATCATGTTCATTCATGCTCTTACATTCATATTCTTTCATGTACTTTACCCTGTTCTTCATGTACTTATTCACCTGTACTTTCCATGTTCTCTTGTACTTCATTTCATGATGTCTTGTTCATTACCTAGAATTGTACTTGCTCTGCTCCTGACTGGATATGTTATGATAGGTGAGATGGAGACTTTGTGTGACACCTACTATGGACAGGATACTACCTTCCCTACTGAGCCAGCTGGAGCTGCTTGTGACCTAGAGGCTGCAGAGGCCTAGTTTCATTTAGTTTTCCATTTATATTTCCATGTATTGAGACTAGCAGACTCTTTTAGTTGAATTGTAATAAATTCAGATATTGTATCTCTTTTCTGGTTGGGACATATTATATAGTTGCTGTGATTCTATACTTTCATGTTTATCTGGTTAGTTTCCCTAGCTTGGTACAGCTTACTTCATTGTGTCTAACAATGAAGGCTGGGCGTGTCCGACTCGTGTCCGATTATTCGGGAGCGGGTCGTGACACTACCATATCTAAATCTCTCTCACCTTTCTCACTCTCTCTCACACACACACACACACACACACACACACACACACACACACACACACTCTAACACTTATCTCAATATCCCTCTTCACTCACACTCACACTACCATACTACCATACTACCACATCTAACCTCCCCTTCCTCAAACACACACTAAAAAAACACAATCATACACTCACATACTCTCACTCTCATCACAAGCACAAACACACTATTAAAACAATATCTAATCCCTTTCTTCAAACAAACACACATAACCACAAACAACCAACCACCAATCCAAGCCACAAACACACAAACCAAAGGCTAAATGGATAGCCAATAACTTGCCATGCTTCCTCCTCTCTCACTCTCACACAAGACACAACCACACACACTATATATTTATAAACTTTTATCTAAAATAGTCCACATACATAAATATATACCAATTTATATATATTTACATATATACATGACTTGTGGGTCAAAAATACATAAATATATATAGGAATCTATATGAAAACCAATTGGGATACATTAACCATGACTAACCTACCCTTATTTATGCACAAAACTGAAATTAGGATTCTAAATGACCTATTGGGCATTTCCACAAATACTTGGTGTGTCACCCTCCGTGTGTGTGTGTGTGTGTGTGTGTGTGTGTGTGTGTGTGTGTGTGTGTGTGTCTGTCTCTGTGTGTGTGGGGGGGAAGAGAAGGAGGAGGAGGAATTAGGTTAGGGTTTACCGTCGGAGAGGAGGAGTAGCTCGGATTGGGGGAGGAGGAGCTCGACGGGGGGGGAGGGAGTCGCCGGGGGGGAGGGAGTCACCGGTGGGGAGGGAGTCGCCGGGGGGGAGGGGACAAAATAGAGTTTCGAGTTTTCAATTTTTCGAGTGAGGAGGAAAAAGGAGTCATGTGCCCTAAGTAAAAAAGTTAGCGACGTCAACAGTGGACGTCGCTAACCGTCGCAAAAATTTTAATATAAGTGACATATTTTCTTAATATATCGCTGAACGTCGCTATTCTGCGACATACTTTATCTAGTGTCGCTGAACGTCGCTATTCAGCGACGTTTTGCGACGTCATTAGAAAGCAGTCGCTATATTATATAGTTAGCGACGGAATTTCATTCCGTCGCTAAACGACGTCGCTAATAGAGCATATTTTAGTAGTGCCTGGTGAACGTCCAAACACACCAATAATTCCTTCAACTATTTCAACTTATAAACAAGTGCAGCGAGAGATCGATATTCAGCTTCAGCGGAAGATCGGAAAACAGTTGGTTGCTTCTTGGTCTTCCAAGAAATAAGAGACCCCCCAGAAACACCAACCATCCTGTAACAGAGCGGCTAGTCAAGGGACAGCTGGCCCAGTCGGAATCATACCAACCAGAAAGACGGAGATCACAATCAGCTTTCAAAAGAATACCCTGTCCTGGTGCATGTTTGAGATATCTGACAACTCTCAAAGCAGCATGCCAATGATCTTGTCGAGGCTCCTGTAAGAATTGAGACAAGATATGCACAGCATAGGCTAAGTCAGGACGAGTAAATGATAGATAAATCAACCTCACAACCAGCCTCCGATAAGGCTCTGCATCCGCCATCTTTGGACTAGTCGATTCTGCCAGCTTGTGATTGGGCTCCATGGAAAAGCCAGCAGGTCGAGACCCCATCAAGCCGCATTCTAAAATGATGTCCAAAGTGTACTTTCTTTGACACAAGGAAATGCCTTCTGCACTCCGAGCCACCTCTATGCCAAGAAAGTACTTCAACACACCAAGGTCCTTCATGTGAAAGCAAGAACTAAGGTACTTTTTGAAAGCATCTAAAGCACCTGAGTCATTATCAGACACAATCATATCATCCACGTAGATCAAAACATGCAACTCTACCTTTCCTTTAAAAAGAGAGAAAAGGGAATAATCGGAATGAGATTGAATAAATCCATAGGATATCAGGGAAGCAGTAAGCTTACCAAACCAACAACGTGGTGCCTGTTTCAATCCATATAGAGACTTACGCAGGTGACACACTTTGTTAGGTTCACTATACGAAAAATTTGGCGGCAACTTCATATACACTTCTTCTGTCAGATCGCCATGAAGAAAAGCATTGTACACATCCATCTGGTGTAAAGTCCAGCCTCTTACAGCTGCAACAGCCAAAAACGTCCGAACTGTAGGCATCTTAGCTACCGGAGAAAATGTCTCTGAATAGTCGATCCCCCTCGACCTGATGATTACCGAACACAACCAACCGTGCCTTTAAGCGCTCAACACTGTCGTCGGATTTGTACTTTATTTTGTACATCCATCTACTTCCCAATACTTTCTTCCCAGGAGGCAAATCGACAAGACTCCATGTTCCATTATCTTCCAGAGCCTGTATTTCAGTTTGCATAGCCGCGCGCCAGCCCGAATCTCGCGAGGCCTGGCGATATGAAGTAGGCTTAACACCTGCAGTGATAGCTGCAAGAAAATCTCTATGTCCAGCAGTAAATATGCCATAACTTAGAAATTGTGCTAGAGGATACAAAGTACCTGAGGAAGTGACGGAAACAGATGAACTGTGGTGAAGGGGGGACTTTTACTTCGAACAGCATTCGTCACAAAATCCTGTAATCGTACTGGCTGTGATTTCTTTCTCATTTTTCTTCCCAATACTACCTCGTCGGGCACCTCTGGCAACATTGTATCCCCTGTATCATCAGTAGTATCCGCATCACCCCCAGCGGACTCTCTTGTCACTACTTCTGCATCTACCTGTGCATCCTCGCCACTCGGTGCCGAGCCACCATCAACCCCTCCGGCCTCAGCAACCGTAGCCGGCACCATCCCAAAAACTTCTATATCGTCTCCCGGCACCTCAACAGATGTATGGCGTGTCGCAGAAGACATCTCGCTAGCAGAGCCACACCCAGAAAAAAAAATTTCATAAAAAGTAACATCACGGGACACAAAAAATTCATCAGTCTCCAAATCATAGAGTTTTCATCCCTTTTTATCAAGTGGATACCCGACAAAGATATATTTTCTGCTCCTGCTAGCAAATTTATCATGTCGGGATTTCAAATCATATGTATAGCACAGACAGCCAAAAATACGTAGATGATCATACGAAGGAGCCGAACCATATAAAACTTCATAAGGAGACTTAAAATGCAAGATACTAGAAGGGGTTCTATTTATCAAATAACATGCAGCCAGAATACATTCCCCCCAAAAATTCACGAAAAGAGAACCCTGAAATCTCAATGCCCTGGCTACATTTAAAATATGTCGATGTTTTCTTTCCACCCTTCCATTCTGCTGAGGTGTCCCAACACAAGATGTTTGGAACAATATACCTTGAGATGAAAAATAATCTCGTAAACAATTAAATTCAGTGCCATTGTCACTCCGCACACGACGTATATCAGCCCCAAACTGACGCTTCACCATAGCAATGAATTTAAGAAACATAGAATAAACAGCACACTTATCCGTCAATAAAATAACCCAAACAGCTCTAGAAAAATCATCCACCAAAGTCAAAAAATATCGTGCCCCATTAGATGACGGAACACTATATGGTCCCCACAGATCACAGTGTATAAGTTCAAAGCATCTCAAAGCACGACTACTACTATCAGGAAAGGCATCACGAGTCTGTTTAGCTTGATGACAAATATCACAAGCCTTATGAGAAAACACAATACTACCAGAAAGAAAAGGTAAAGTCTGCATTACTTTATATGAAGGATGCTCCAGTCTACTATGCCACACCTCGGAATCACTCTCTTTGCATGCCAGGATCACAGAAGCCAAAGAATCTGGAACCTCCCCCAAGAAGTAAAGTCCACCCCTTTGTTCACCTGCTCCAATCACCATCCTCGTACTTCGGTCCTGAACAAAACACAAATCAGAAGTAAATAACATATCATAATTTCTGGCACCAATCAATTAGGAGACAGAGATTAAATTGCAAGTCAATGTCGGAACATAAAGAACATCCGTCAACACCAACAAAGCAGTCAAAAATACTTTGCCTCTCAAAACAGCCTCAATAGTGCTTCCATCAGGCAAAATCATAGGACAGACAGGGCCTCAAAGCAATCAACTAAACAGTCACGAGAATCTGTCGCATGAAGAGTAGCCCCAGTATCGAATATCCAAGGGACAGAAGAATTCTTACCCATCAGACGATCAGAGTTTGAAGAACCAGGGTTGGAAGAATTGTCGTTACCCAGCAAGCTCATCAGTTTCTGCCATTGTTCACCTGAGAGTGGTGAAGGATACCCTCCATGCATCATATTCGCCGAACTCCCAGCAAGACCGGGAGGGACACCATGACCAGCAGCGGCGACATGGTGAACAACCCCTGCGCCACCAGCACCACGTCCCCCATCACGTCTCTGCGATGGTGCCAGGCCTCTGCCACCACCAGCACCACGTCCGCCCTCACACCGAGGACGAGTCTCCCACCACTCTGGATAGCCAATCTTGGCAAAGCAAGTTGCAACATCATGACCTATTTTCTTACAATGAGTACAGATCATACCTGATTTGTCCCGGTAATCTAAAGTTCGACTATTAGAAGTAGTAAAAATACGAGAGGAAGACTTGATAGCCAGCGCCATCACTTCCTCAGTAGCAGATTGGACCTGAGATTTTCGCATATCCTCCTCCTCACGGACTGCCTGGTATGCCCGATCTAAACTTGGCTGAGGATCCTGAGCCAGAAGATTAGATCGGGTATGACCATACAACTCAGCATTCAACCCATACATAAAGTCCTGAAAGTGGTCTTCATCCCTCATAGCATGTAGCTTTGTAGCAAGTTCACCACAGGTACAAGTAGGCAATGGAAAATAAGCAGCTTGTTCATCCTACAAAGACTGCAAATTTCCAAAATAGGTTTCCACAGACATCGACGTTGTTTGTTTGCACTCGGCCAAAGCCACCTTAATTTGTTGCTTCTGAGTGCCATTGCTAACAACAAATCTTTTCTCCAACAAGTTCCACAATGGATAAACTTCCTCAAAGTACGGCAAAGATTTTTTCAGAGACGGATCAATGGTATTAAAAATCCATTGAACCAATAGCGCTTGCACGCATCTCCAATCAAGCAATTTACTAGCATCGTTAACAGGTTTGACTTCAGTACCTTCCAGAAAGGTGATCTTTCGCCTAGATATCAGGGAGAGACGTATCGACCGAGACCACTCAGCATAGTTCGGTCCACGGAAAACAATAAGAGTAATGATATTTCCTGGTTAATCAGCAGAACTCAGAAAATATGGATCCTTCGAATTATGATAATTTGGGTTGTGTGCACCGCCACCGCCAGTCGCGACGGAGTAGCTGGACGCATCATCATCTGCCATCGCGGAAGTCGGGTGTACAAAAATTTTGTACAACTCCGACGAATCGGTCGCTGATGGACGGGATCGGCGGCGAATCGGCCGCGATCAGGGGCGCCGGATCTGGCGCGTAGGGGCAAGCGGATGTCGGGTGTACAAAAATTTGTACAACTCCGACGAATCTGCCGCTGATGGATGGGGTCAACGGAAAACAAATCGGGTGTACTCCGACGTATCGGCCGAACAAGCGGCGATTCGGAGTCCGCTGATAGACGGGGTCGGCAGTCGGGCGCTGACGGACACTGACGGCGGGAGCTGACGGATCGGTCGGATCCGGCGCGTAGGTGAAAATAATGCTGGTTGCTCCTCCTCTTTATGTTCTAACCACTCAGACTCTTGACAAGGAGCAAGGAATAACTGTACTAACTAATGCTATCAAGGCATGCACTGAAGCGATAGCAACAAGGAATTTTGAAGGAGTAGCACCAGAAGCAATACGTGTAGGGGCATGCACTGAAGCCGATAGCGCGTAGGGGCGGATGCTATCAAGGAATGCACTGAAGCCGACTTCCTCAGGTGAACGGGGTTGAGCGTCCGCGGTCAGGCGGACTCCTGGTTGTCGGGCGGACCTAATTAATACCAAGCGTCCGCGGTCAGGCGGACGGGGTCGACGGCGCGGTCGGGCGCTGACGGTCGGTTGTCGGGCGTCGGATCGAGCGCAGAGAAGATGAGGAAGATGTGGAATATGGCGGCTAGGATTTTTATGGAGGCTCTGATACCATGTAGGAAATAATAATGCCTTGTTCTCATTGCTAGGGTTTGTTACAATATATATATAGTGTCTACATTTGGGCTTGGACTTATGGACCATTTTTGCATTACAAATATAATCTAACAATCTAACAGTTGGACATCAAAGCAAAATTTTCAACGACTCAAAATTAATTCCGCCAATGAAAATCCAACCCTCGGGTCGACGGGGACAAAACCACCTTAGGACTAAGGTGGGCTCCAGTCCCCCTAAAAAATAGCCTTTTTTTGTTTCATATGAGTCCGAAGACGCTTCAGTCCACATCAGTCTAACCTAACTCACCCTAGATTGAATTTCTAGCTCCGCCATGGACCATGAGGACCATGTGGGCAAATGCTCATCTTTCAAATGTGTAGCCGAACTGGCCCCAAGTAATTGAGAGGGAAAAGGAAGTTGGAACTATGTCAATGAAGATTGTGAAATGTGCTACCTACTCGTCAGCTGATCGGACATTTAGCTCTCCACGTCACCGATTGGTCGCCAACAAGAAAGGAACTGGTGAAGGACCAGACAAAGTTTTCACCTGTAAAATCAGAATAGTAGTTAAACTAAGTGGAACCTTGAAAGCATCAATGAATTATGAGACGTTCAAAAGACTGACTGAAAAATATATATATATATATTCTTGGTCTAGCAGGATCACATGTGATGATTCTATTGCTCAAAAACAATAATTTTATTTTCTTGTCCCCACAAATGATTCCCACTCTTCACCAATGCAATGCGACTTTTCGGCAGGGCCGACCAAGGAGGTTGGATTGTCCTATTCAGAACTAATTTTGATTGCTCTTTGATTTTTATTGTAGGTCGATTCTGGAGGATCATCTATGACCTCAACTCTATTGGGATCACGTTGAGCCTTGAATTTGTCCTAAGCAGAAAGAGGTTGCCCAAATCCGAAATCTTGTCTAGCTTGTCTCTGGACCGGCCCTGCTTTTGAGCCTAAATCAGGGCCCAAAGGAAGTTGGTAAGATATCAATAGAATGATTGCATGGCTGCGGTCAGTTCTCATTATAGTTAATTAGCTGTTAATGCATGGAGACATAAACACAACACCACGAACAAGCAGAGTCATGAATTTCCATCTTGTGGTACCAAGAGAATTCCAACTTAGAAGACGGACAAATGGGCAAGAAAAGGGACATTAACGAGGTTCATTACGCAACGCTAGAGGTCCATTGTCTATGGAAATTCATCATAATTTGCAAGTGGGAGAGGAGGATGCAAGTAGCATTATTCCTAATAATCATAAATGCTTGACTTATACTAAAGGTTCGCAATATCGATATCAGAAGCGGTATCCGTATGATCGGCAGTGTGGATCGAATATGAGATTTTTTTTTATCAGAAAACAAATAATATTAATAAATTATTAAAAATTTAGAAGAAAAAAAAATATTTTGGACATAATTCTAAGTATTTTCTGTGTTGTTTAATAATAATTTTGAAATTGAATAAAATAATAGCCATCCTTGCTGATTGGTTTACCTGCAAAAAATAAATTTTCTTCCTTTATATACTTTTGCAACCTTGCAATGCTTTTAAATCCTTGCCGTAGTCTTTTCCATTCACTTTTCTTTGCTGAATTGAGTGGAAAATAAACTCTCAATGTCGGTATCATGCAGTATTGAATCGAGACAAGCCAAATCGTATCGATATCGGCTGTATTGAGTCGGTAACGACCGATACTGCAAACTATGCTTCTATCCATCTCTATGGAAGTTCTCTTTCCCTCTATGTGCCCACACACCCACCCCCTCAACCTCCATTATTATCGTCTTAAGCTGATCCTAAGTAGTAATCCGCCAAAGCAGTATTTTCTTCTTCTTTTTTCCAAAATAAGCCTAGTGTCCCCCTAGGTTTAATTAGAACAATTCACTTGCCCAACCATTATCCACCAATTCTAGCCTTAAGGTGAGGATTATTCACACTAAGAGCATCTCCAACCCTATTGTGAGTTTGAAAAAAATGGTTGCCACATAGGAATGACAACCATTTTTTTCAAAAGTACTTCTCCAATGCAAATGTGAAATAAAGTGTGGAGTTGACATGGCAATGACATGGCAAAGACAATGTGAAGTTGGTTGTCTAGATCTAGACAATGCACTTCACAATGTCTTTATGTCCACATCATCATTTGTGAATAAAAATATTTATAAAAAAGTTGAAGAAGTGGAGGAGTTGTCTTGGAAGTTGGAAAAAATGTCTCCTCAATACTTTTGCATTGGAGAGAGTTTTTCTATCTCATTGTCTTTTGACATATAATTTTGCCACATAAACAAGACATTGTCTTGTGGCTCATGCCACATAGGAGCCACCTAAGACTCACAACACTTAACAAGACAATAGGGTTGGAGATGCTCTAATACATTCTAATCCTCTTCTTCTTTGTACAGTGTCTTGCTCTCAATCTTGGATCTAGTAAATGGTTATGTCAACTCTATTATTATTTAGTATTATTATTTTGCATAAAACAAATGTCATCACTTTTATCCTCACATAGCAATGCATGGTCATCCAAGTAAATATTTTAAAGATTTAAGTCTTCCCACTCTTCTCCATGCTCTCATTAAGTTTGCATCAGAAGTCTATCCTCAATACCATGACATTCAATCATTATTGTAATGGTTTTTTCTAAGGGCACCACCATTTTTGCTATGAGGCAACCCTTACTTGGGGGCAGCCCAAGGAGGTAGAGATTTTGCTAGGGGACACCCACATTTGGCTAGGGGGCAGCCCAACCCCCCAAACCCTTCATTCATTTCCATAACCCATTATACACTCTCTCTCCACCAAAAGAAAAAAAGAGAACTCTCCAGAACTCTTCCTCTCCCTCTCCCAAAATCCTACTTTCTTCTCCTCCACCAATCCACTCCCAATTCCTCCACCAAGATTTCTTCAACAACATTCGTAGATTCGAAGAGATGACACGCAAGTCGAAGCAACCGGAATCTAGGTACGTTCTTCCATAATTTTTTCAAAAATTTTGTACACCCTATTCAAAACCCTAGAATATTTTTAATTCTCTAAAAAGTTTTGATAAATTAGGTTTAGAATCTCTTTATGGTTCATGAAAGGAATTTTCGAACACGACAAACCCACATTTTTTCTTCAAACCCTAACCCTAGAAGACGACAAACGAGCATCTCATTTTTGCCGTTCGGCTGCAACAGTCGGGTTTGAATACAGTAGGATTGTCAGGACTGTGGCAGTTCTAATGTAAAGCAGGACTGCCACAGTCCTGACAGTCCTCTTGTGAAAGAGGACTGCCAGGACTGTGGCAGTCCTGCTTTACATTAGGAGGAAATTGAGGGAAGGGTTGGTACTCTATGTTGCTCATATGGAGGGGGGGTGGGTAACTGCATGATGCTCATATGCGGGAGGAAACTGCATGTCCTATACTCTCATGTTTGTAGACTTAATTCACTTATACTTTCATTTACAGTCTCAAAAGGTGAAGGAATTGGCCCAGAGAGTTTCAAAATAAGTGTAGGACTGCCAGGGTCCTAGCAGTCCTAATTGAAACCCTCTGTGATGAGAGTTTCAAAATAAAACTCTCTGTCACAGAGAGTTTCAAATAGGACTGCCAGCACCCTGGCAGTCCTACTTAAGTGTAGGACTGCCATGGGGTGGCGGTCCTATTTATAACTCTATGTGATGAGAGTTTGAAACTGAAACTCTCTGTCACAGAGAGTTTTAATTAGGACTGCCACCCCCCTGGCAGTCCTACACAAAAGGAGGACTGCCAGGGTACTGGCAATCCTAATTGAAACTTATTGTACAGTAAGTTTCAATTAGGACTGCAAGTACCCTAGCAGTCCTACATAAGTGTAGGACTGTCAGGGGGTGGCAGTCCTATTTATAAAGGAAAAAATTATAAAATGCCCAAAAAACGGTAAAAGTGCTAAAACGGAGGTCCAAACATCATTTTTTTATGATTCTAAAATTTCAGAAAGTCGACTAACGAAAAAGCTGTTAATCTCCGGCTCCTCGAATATACGCTCATTTTGCGACAAACCAGACCTCGTTTCGACCTCACAGTCTGTAGTGCCCCGTCCCGCAAAGTCAATCGGAGGAATCGAAATGCCGACGGCGTTCGGACTTAGCCTTGCAACGGCTGCTCAAAGGCTCGCTCGGTCAAGGCGACCGCTCGCTCAGGTGGGGTAGTTTCGGTGAACTCTCCTCATCTTTGCCTTCACATAATAAATCGTGTTTTCAACTTGCACAAGTTAGGCTTGATAATAAAAGCTACGCATCCACATAGCTAAGGGAATAATCCCGACGGTTTGAATCGAGTTAGAACATGGAAAACGTCCCACGGTCAGCTTAGAGTTGGTGCACGGCGTGCTTTAAAAATGACACTCGGTCCTTCGTCCCGTGGCTTGGGAGAAGGAAAGTTGGTTTTCGGTGCAAAAGCTGAGAGTTAGCCTAAGTCACAGGCGTCACCCGTACAAATGCTTGCTAAAGCATGCACGGTCCTGTCCCGCAAGGCTTGGCATAGCCTTTGCTCGTCCCTTGGGTTAAGTTGTAGGCTTGAGTGAGTTAGGCAAAGTTATGCCGGTCGACCTAAGTTATTCTACGTGTTGTCCCGCTCATTCTGCGGTTGTCAAGATAAATAGTCCCACGACCCCAAGGCCCGTCATAGGAAGTATGACTTGGGCGATAGCGTTGCGTAGAACACGAGTCGGTTTAAGGCACGAGCCACGGTTGGTTCAGTATGAGAGTTAGCCACGGTCAGTCGGTACTTATGGAAACACGTTATGTTCAAGTTAAGTTGGAAGGCTATGCAGTAGTCGTTCCCTGAGTTCAAAGAATGTTAAGTCTAAGCGATGGGTAGTCGCCGAGACAACCCTGGTTAGGGGCTCTGCAAAGGAAGTACAAAAAGTGGAAAGAGTAAAACAACCAAGTAAATGAATTGATCACATAACAAGCCCCAACGGTATCCTAAAATACACCATGTTAACCTATATGAACTTGGACAACTTGTCGACAAGGGGTGGTTTCTTCGAGCGGCAACCCGGGGCCACGGGACCGACTCGGCCTAGGAAGAAACTGGTTGTAGCCGAGCTGGGTAATAGGCAACGCTGGTTAGGCGATCGGTAAGACGGGGACTTGCATCGGGGCTCGCTACCTGCGTTGCAAGGGTCCCGTATTACCAGGCTACGTCCAAGGCGGCTGGTTAGGCCAATCCCATAACAAACACTTGATATAAATTGTTTTCAACTAACATGGTAAGTTTTGTGTCGGCACGGGCGGCAATCCGTGTGTGTGCCTTTGGATTGAGTTGAATATGTATGAGTTAAAAAGACACAATGTCGGAGCCTAAGATTTGGCTACAGCGAAGGTGACGTGCTTCGGCACGAGATGTGGCGTCGAGTGTTAAGTTGTTGGCATAGAGTTGCATGAGTTAGGCTTGAGCTGTCGCGAGTTAAGTCGAGAAGGGCCGTAGGGCTAGTTGTGTGAAGTTACGTTGAGTTATTGGGCACGGCCTCGAAATATGAGGCACGGCCGCGTTGTCACAACACAAGTGTAGGCGAGACTAAGCGAGGAGGCACTGCCTCGGTAATATTGAAGCACGAATCGAGTATGGCACGACCGAGTCGTTACGTCCCAGAGTTTGGCACGAAAGATAAGTATAAGCCAGTGCGTCGACAATGCTAGCACGAGAAAGGTCTAGAGGCAAGGAAATGGAGTCCTTCGTGTAGTTGCGTCTCTGATTATGGCCGTAAGGCGAACACGACTTGATAGGTTAACGTTGTTGGCACGAGGAGTGGTCTAGAGACAAAGTATGAGCTAACGTTGACATTGCAAGCACGGGATGGTCCCGATACACAAGTTGCGCTAAGGCGCCGGTCCTAAAACTGATCCTAAGGCAAGAATAGAAAGACAATCAAAAAGGGGTTTTGTTGCACAAAGTAAATGAAACGTGTAGGTTTTGTATGGGTGGGCGAGGAGCTCACTCCACCAGTACAGTGGTACTGACACCCACACAGTGTTTCATGTGCAGGCACAGGTAGAAGCTCGTGGTGCGGAGCTCGCTTGGATGCGTCGAGGCACGGAGTTCCTTGGCGATTCGAAGCGTACAGCTGCGTGATCTGAAGACTTATACAGGACATAATGTATGGACATCGCCTTCCGAAGCTTCCGCTGGATTCAAGTATTGTATCGAAAGATGAGAGAGAGCAGAGTGACTTGTAAATGAGAGAAAAGTGAGCACGAGAGACATTGTAATTTGGCCTTGCGCCCACAGATGTAATCTTGTATTCAATATCAATAAAAGAGATTCTTTTGAATAACTTGTGTTCATGTGTTCTTCTTTAATTCCGCTGCTATAAATCAATGTCTCTGCACGGGACTTCTGTGCGACGACCCTGTCGCAGCCGCTGTAATCGGCCGTTATGAAATAGCCTTGCACGAGCGCAATCTAGGCTCGTGCGGCATCACGCCTTAGCGAGGACGATCGCTCCTACGGAAGCGAGGCGTGACACAGTCAAAAGTTATGGCCCTCCAAAGTTTCAACTGACCATAAAATACAGGAGAATGACCATTCTCCGTGTTAGAACACGAAGAATATTAATTTCGTATGAGGGTGACCATTCTCCGTGTTAGAACACGAAGAATATTAATTTCGCATGAGGGTGACCATTCTCCGTGTTAGTAACGCGGAGAATGGCATTATCCGTCTTAATGTACACAGAGAATGGCTATTCTCTGTGTTAGTAACACGGAGAATGACATTCTCCGTCTTAATTTACACGGAGAATGTCCATTCTTCGTGCTAAATTACACAGAGAATGGCCATTCTCCGTCTTAATTTACACGGAGAATGTCCATTCTTAGTGCTAAATTATACGGAGAATGTGTAGGAACGAAATAGTAAAGCGTAATACTCTAGAGGGGGGTGAATAGAGTTGACAGCAGAATAATGCTAATTAAAAAATGTTAGCAACACAATCACAGAATATTAATCACAACTAAAATAATGTAAAGGCAAAGTTAAGAGAACAAACGCAAAGACAGCGATGTATACTGATATCCCTCTGTTGAGGACTAATCCAGTCGGTAGAACTCTTGCTACCAGTTGAATCCACTATTGAAAAAACTACAAGTTTTCTTACGAAGTCCTTGCAACTTCTACAACGCGAGCTTTGATACGAAGAACTCGCCCAACTTCAAATGTGAAGAGGTATTCTTCAATCAAGCCTTCTGATTACAATCTCTCAGAAACTTCTAGACCGTACCGTACTGGCAAATCGACTAGAGAATTATAACTGGCTTGGGATCTGAAATTGAAAGCTCTAGAAAACTCTTTGGAAGATAGAAAACTTTAGATAGAGAGAAGATTGAAAGTGAATGAGTGAGTTAAAATGATCGAAATCTTTCTCTATTTATAGGAGTTCCAAAGGTAGACTTCTGACAGAATTCGGGCAGAATTCGGGCAGAACTCTATGAGCAAATCTCGGTCAAATTCGCAACTGCAGGACCAAGTAACAAGGATTCAAAATCACAACGGCCACCAACCGAACTCTGGCCGAACTCGGCACGAGTTCTGTCAGGATTTAGTTAGGGTTTTTAAAAAACGTTTTGGTGATTTTTGAAAACCTTTTTGAAAACCTTTTTGTAAACCTTTTTGAGAGGTCATTTTAAAAACATTTTGAACTCATTTAAGGGTAGCCTATTTGCCAGTACGACTCGGTGTACAACATATTCCTAGACTCAAACAAAATGAAAAATACATTGCATAAGGAATTACAGAATCGAGTAGGCAAACAGATCTTCGGTCTTGAATTCAGTGGATAGCCATTCTTGATCATGTCCAAAAATCTATCAAGAGTCCGAGATGTCCCGACTAGCTTCGTATATCCAGACAGAGTTTGATCAATTATTAAAATCAGGTTGACCATATGACCAATGGGCCAACAATCTTTCCCATTTTGATAATTGACAAACTATGAATGATATAACATTAAGCTTGTTCAAAATATCAAAAAGTAGAATTGTTCATATCCTGTATTATTTGTTCATATCCTGTATTATCTCAAAAAAAATGTTAGATCTTTAATTTTCTCCCCCTTTGTCACTTAGCAAAATAATTACAAAAGAGAAGACTCCCCCGCAATCAATGCATAAATAACAAATAGTGAGAAAACACATAAAAGAAATAAGGCATAAAACTAGAGAAATATCACAGGCATAAAAAATTATCACAGGCATGTAATTTCACAGACAGTTATAAAGAATGAAGCAATATAAGAGATAGTGCTATCATAAACTGAAACTGAAACATAGTGCTGAAATAAACTGGAATGCCATAAACTGAGGCATAATAAACATGTCCATGAAAATAACAGAGTACTGAAGCAAACTAGAAAAGTGTTGATAATAATCAAAAAGTACTGATAATAACTTGGAATGTCGGAGCATTTTCAAGTGCACAATAAAATATCACTCAAAATCATATAGTCACATCTTCTCATCATCATCCTCATCATCATCATACCAGCATGTCCTGAAGGACCAGCTCCAGAGGTACCAGCGCCAGAAGGATGAGGAGGGGCGCCAGCATAGAACTCACCAACAAAGTCACGAGGTGGAGCACGGTCAGGACGGTACCAATCATAGGTGTTACCGGGCTGGAAGTAGGCATGAACAGCCTCATCCTCACAGCGGTAACCAGAGAAAGCTGGATCTCTAGGGATGGAAGCGGCTGAATGACCAGTCTGGGCGAAACGAAGATCAGCTAAGGAATTTGCAAGCGCCTGATAACGGGTGACGTCGCGGAACTCACGCTCGCGAGCCATGTCCGTCATCGAGACGTACAAAGCAGATAAATGTTGATGTATGCCCTCAAATGTCATGGCATACTGATGAGGTGGTGGAGGAGGTGCAGTAGGAGGAGCAGGAGGTGGAGCTGAAGCAGTCATGCTACGACGAGATAACTGAAGAAACTTGGGCTCAGGGTCCTGAGTACAAGTCGACAGATCGATATCGAAGCGCTGAAAGATGCGTGGAAGAATCATCGCGTAAGAGAGATTTCTATCTCTTGTACGACAACGACCCATCATCTGAATCATGGTCTTAGGGGCAAAAAATGGAATCCCCTTAAGAATGTGGTACATGGCGGACAGTTCAAGAGAAGTCACATCATCCTTTGAAGTAGATTTTGGAAGGATAGTGGAATAGATGATGCGATGCAATTCATGGTTAAACAAGTTCAGGTTGTTAGCCTTGAACTTTCCAGAGCGTACTCTATCAGGTGCACAGAGTTCCGCTTTGAAACTGGCGAGTGTCGTGCCTTCGGGGAAATCAAATTCAGTGATGTCAACTAGCGGTTCACCTTCGTTAGGGATACCAAGAATCTCTGCTAAGAGGTCATCATCAAAATTGATATCAATTCCTCCAACACGAGTGCTCACATCAAAAGTGTTTAATATGAGATTGCAATAAAATAATCTAATTAATGGCATTAGTTGTTATAGGGAAGCAGAGTTTAACAAAAAGATGTAACCCTAATACCTTAAAGAAATGACGATGATCAGGAAATACAGTCCATTTGACTGGAGCGCCTGTGCATATGGATCTCATGGAGAAGTCTCCATACCATAGTAGGGCTTGGTCTAGGGTTTAGAAGAAAAACCCGTCGAACGCGCCGTCGCTCGTTTGGACCGGCGAGAAGAGGGAATCCGTATGCGGATGCGAAGATGACCCTTCCTCACTGGGGGTCGTCTTCTTCCTCTTTGAATGATTGAATTTTGGTGCCATTTGTGCAAATTGAAGTAAAAATGCACTAATTGAAAAGTGGAGAAGGATGTGATTATACCTCCCGAAATCAAAGTATGTCGAAGAGAACGACGAACACCGCACGAATCCAAATTTTTGAATGATTTCACCACATGGATTGGAAGATAGAAGATGGTGAAGAACTAGGGTTCGGGGCTCCTTCGCGGCTGCTGCTGCTGTTATGATGTAGTTTGGAAGCAATGAAGAAGAAAGGCTCTCGGGCTCTGGCTATATAACCTGAAACCCTCAACCGAACTCGGGCCGAATTCGGTCAGAGCTCTGGCCGAATTCGCCTAGGGTTCTTTATAGTTGATTTTTGCCATTCTTTTTCATTGTCTCATTTCAAATATTTAATTCAAAGATTAGTCATTTCAACTTCAATTAACATAATTAATATTATTTTATAGATTAAATATCGTTACACAGTGACTGTTTCAGATTAGCTGTAGGAGTACTGTCCCAGCTGGCGGAGGTTCACCGGGGAACTCTTAAGTACCGCTTCACTTCAACCGTAGTTGTGGTGACAGACAAACTCTTTATTGGCTTGTCTCTAACACAGTTTTTGCATAATGATATATAATCATAAAACAAAATTAATTAATATTATTGACGTCCAAAATTCCTAATTCTCGACGTAAATAATTGAAACGATCTTCCGCTAGAGGTTTAGTGAAGATGTCAGCTAGTTGATTTTCAGTATCTATGTACACAAGGTCTATATCTCCATTTTGATGATGATCTCTAAGAAAATAATGTCGAATCTCGATATGTTTAGTACGAGAGTGACATACTGGATTCTTAGTCAAATTAATAGTGCTCGTGTTGTCACAGAAAATGGGAATATGTGTGTAAAATAAATTATAGTCTTCCAAGGTTTCTTTCATCCACAAAATCTGAGCACAACAACGTCCTGCGGCGATATACTCAGCCTCTGTTGTTGATAGGGCTACAGAATTTTGCTTTTTACTAAACTATGAGAATAAAGCCTTGCCTAAGAAATGACAAGTGCCGCTGGTACTTTTTCTATCAACTTTGCATCCAGCAAAATTTGCATCTGAATAACCAATAAGGTCAAAGGACTTAGTTTTGGAATACCACAAGCCAACAGAAGAAGTGCCCTTAAGGTATCGAAAGATATGCTTAACTGCGCACAAATGTGATTCCTTTGGGTTAGTTTGAAAACGTGCACACAGGCAAACACTAAACATTATATCTGGACGACTAGCAGTTAAATAAAGTAAACTACCAATCATACCTCGATACTTACGTGTGTCGACTGGCTTGCCTTGTTCATCTGAATCAAGCTTTGTTGAAGTTGCCATTGGAGTGCCAATAGATTTGACATTGTCCAGATCAAACTTCTTTAGCAAGTCTTTTGTGTACTTGGCTTGATTTATAAATGTTCCATTATCAGTTTGTTTGATTTGCAATCCGAGAAAGAATTTCAGCTCTCCCATCATGCTCATCTCAAACTCATTCTGCATACACTTAGAAAATTCTTGACAGAGAGATTCATCAGTGGATCCAAAAATAATATCATCAACATAAATTTGAATTAAAAGAAGTTTGCCATTAAAAGACTTAATAAACAGTGTAGTGTCAACCTTGCCTTTTGAAAAGCCGTTGTCAAGTAGAAAAGAGCTTAGACGATCATACCAAGCACGAGGGGCTTGTTTTAAACCGTATAAAGCTTTCTTCAACTTGAAAACATGATCAGGATTTTTGAAATCCGTGAAACCTGGAGGTTGTGCTACAAAAACTCCTTCTTTTATAAAACCATTTAAAAAAGCACTATTGACATCTATTTGAAAAAGTTTAAAATTATGAAAACATGTAAATGCACATAACATGCGAATGGATTCTAATCTCACAACTGGGGTATAAGTCTCATCGTAGTCGATACCTTCTTCTTGATTGTATCCTTGAGCTACGAGTCGAGCCTTATTACGAGTCACTAAACCATCCTCATTTAGTTTATTTCGGAATACCCAACGGGTGCCAATGACCGGACGATCAATAGGCTTGGGAACAAGTTCCCAAACTTGATTCCGTTCAAATTGGTTTAATTCCTCTTGTATAGCATCTATCCAAAAGTTATCACTACATGCTTCATCAATAGTTTTGGATTCTAGCTGTGAAATAAATGCAACACTAGAAACAATATCTCTACTGGATGTACGAGTACTTACTCCTTTGGTAATATCACCAATTACCAAATCCTTTGGATGATCAGCTATAAATTTCAACCTTTTCGGTAGATTCTGAAGGTAGCTGGTTCCTGGATCTTCTCTAGGAGGTTCAGCTAGTACAGAGCTTGGTTGAGAATCAGCTGTTGTTGAGCTCGATGCAGGCAGATCTTCATCACTGTCATCGAGAGTCATTTGATTCATTTCATCAAAGGTGACGTTGATTGATTCTTCGATGATCATGGTTCATTTGTTGAAGACTCTGTATCCTTTGCTCTTGGCCGCATAACCTAAAAATATACCTTCATCGGCCTTTTCGTCAAACTTTCCCAAATTGTCTTTTGTATTAAGAATAAAACATTTACAACCAAATATTCTAAAATATGAAACAGATGGAATTCTATCAAACCATAACTCAAATGGAGTCTTCTTCGATTTGGGTCGAATTAGAACTCTATTGAGAACAAAGCAAGCTGTATTGACAGCTTCAGCCCAGAAATATTTGGGTAGACTAAACTAGTTTAACATTACTCTGGCCATTTCGGTTAGAGTTCTGTTCTTACGTTCCACAACTCTATTTTGTTGTGGAGTCCTAGGACAGGAGAACTCGTGTACCAAACCGTGTGTGTCACAAAATTGCTCAAAATCAGCATTCTCGAATTCGCCACCATGATCGCTTCTTATACGAGTGATCATGTAACCTTTTTCATTCTGAACTTTCTTGCAAAAGGCGACAAATTTGGATAATGCATCATTCTTGCGTGTCAAGAAGTATACCCACATGTATCTAGAGAAATCATCTACAATTACAAAAGCGTAAAGTTTATCTCCGAGGCTAGCAACTCTGCTAGGACCAAATAAGTCCATATGAAGCAATTGTAGAGGTCTAGTAGTACATACTGCGTTTACTGACTTGAATGTGGATCTGGTAGCTTTGTTCTTTTCACATTGGCTGCATACCGAATCCTTCTTGAATGTAATATCCGGTAAACCGTGTACTAGCTTCTTTGTGGATAATCTTGATATTGTGTCCATATTTGCATGACCGAGTCTCATATGCCATAGATGACTCTCATCGCTTTTAGCCATTAAGCATCTACCTGAAATATTAGTTTCTTCCAACAAATAGAAAACATATATGTTGTCTTCCCTGATACCTTCAAAGATAGTACTACCAGTTGAGCTATCAACTATAGTATATTTGTCTTTGCCAAAGTTGATGCCATAACCATGATCAGCTAGATGACTTACGCTGAGTAGATTATGTTTCAACTCGGTAACCAGACAGACATCTTTAATAACAGGATAGGGAGACTTACCAACATCACCGATACCAATAATATACCCTTTCAAGTTATTACCGAAGGAAACATAGCCTTCCTTCTTTTTCTTCGACAGTGTTGCAAATAATATAGCATCATCGGTCATATGTCGTGAACAACCGATGTCGAAGATTCATTTGCTTCTAGCATGTGAAAGGTGTTCCACCTACAAAACAGTTTGCAGATGAAACTTTTGGTACCCATTTCTTGTAGGGTTCTGAATTGTTAGCTTTTGGTATCCAAGCATAAATATTTAAATCAACAAGCTTTCTGATTCTACATGCAGATGAAATATAACCAATGAGGCCACAATAATGACATTTTGTATGTCGGGTGTTGAAAGATGAGTGGTGTGCATGGTTGGTAGGTTTAGGTTTTCTAGTATAGAAGAAAGCATGCCTATAACCTGTTTGGGCTTAACCTTTTGGGGTAAAGGTTTGATAGGGTTAGGTCTGATAGTATTTGGCTTGAGAATATTCCAATTTTTTGGTAAGTGACATGTGTTAGGATAGGAAGCAGCAGGCTCAGGCTGTTTTCCTAACCTAATTTCCAATCTTTTGGAAGTGTCATACAACTTAGTATAATCAGAAGTGAGTGTTTCCATTCTGATTTGTGCACTTTGAAGACTTTTCTTCTCTATAGAAAGTTCTTCCTTGAGTTGGTCAATAATTTTGTCTTTCTCTTCAGATGACTTGGTAGTCTCGTGTAATAAGAGCTTTGTTGAAGAAAGCTCACCAGACTCACTAACATTATTTCTAACCTCAGCTAGTAGGTCGGTAAGTCTACCTATTTCACCTTTGTACTCTTTGAGTACCTTCTTAGAGGTCTGATACTTGCTACACAGTTTTCTGTTATCAGTCATCAGGTCACTGAAGGCATCTTCTAATTGCTCAAAGGTGAAGTCATCATAAGTATCAACTACAGGTTCAGTAGGTACCTGATCGGATGCCATAAAGCATACGTTTGCAGCGTCTTCTGATTGTTCGTCTTCTGAATCGCTGGCTTCACTTTCATGCCATATGCTGGTATTGGCATATCTCCTAGATGTTGATTTCTTCAGGTTCCCTTTTTTATACCTGTTGCTCTTCTTGTTTGATGATGAGTTTGTAGGACAATCCTTCTTCATGTGTCCATTCTTCTTGCAGCCGTAGCAGACAGCGTCATCTTGATACCAGTTGTTGCTGCTGTTGTTTTCTTTGGCTCTCTTCTCATATCTCATGAATCTTTTGAATTTCCTTGCTAGGAGTGCTTGATCTTCAGCATCAGATTCACTGCTGTCTGAGTCACCTTCAGCAGCTTTTCTGTGCTGAGCCTTGAAAGCGATCGTCTTCTCCTTTAGTGCAGGCTCTTCAAAATCTTGTAGCTCCAGTTCATGAGTGAGTAGCTTACCCATGAGTACTTCGAGGGACATAGTTGTGAGGTCGTTCCCTTCAATGATTGCAGTAGCCTTCGGAATCCAATTCTTGGTAAGTGCTCGTAGGAGTTTGCGAATCTTTTCATGGTTACTGTACTCTTTGCCTAGGGAGGACAAAGGATTTACAATATCCAAAAATCTTTCGAACATTTGAGTAACTGTTTTGTTGGGCTTCATCTTGAACACCTCATACTCTTGAGTAAGTCTGCTGACCTTTGATTCTTTGACTTGAGTCGTGCCTTCATGTGTGACTTCAAGTAGCTTCCACACTTCATTAGCCATTGTGCAGATAGACACCCTGTTAAATTCAGTTCTGTCTAAAGCACAAAAAAGAGCATTAATGGCACGTGCGTCAAGACTGGCCCTTTTTTTTTTTCTTCCTCTGTATATCTGCTATGGGGTTTTTCAACTAAAACTCCATCAACATTTATACGAGGTGGCTTTTGATAGTCATCAAGAACAATGGACCATAAATCAAAGTCAAGTGATTTCAAGAAGAAACTCATCCGTGTTTTCCAATAGGTATAGTTCGTACCATCGAACAGTGGGGGTCTGTTTGTGGCCTGGCCTTCACTTGTAAATTTCACAGTTGCCATGTGTTGTGCTGTGATCTATATAACAGTTAATTAAAAAATGAATAAATAATTGCACTGTTATCTTGTTTTACCTGTAATACCCGCTTTGATACCAATTGTAGGAACGAAATAGTAAAGCGTAATACTCTAGAGGGGGGGTGAATAGAGTTGGCAGTGGAATAATGCTAATTAAAAAATGTTAGCAACACAATCACAGAATATTAATCACAACTAAAATAATGTAAAGGCAAAGTTAAGAGAACAAACGCAAAGACAGCGATGTATACTGGTATCCCTCTGTTGAGGACTAATCCAGTCGGTAGAACTCTTGCTACCAGTTGAATCCACTATTAGAAAAATCGCAAGTTTTCTTACGAAGTCCTTGCAACTTCTACAACGCGAGCTTTGATACGAAGAACTTGTCCAACTTCAAATGTGAAGAGGTATTCTTCAATCAAGCCTTCTGATTACAATCTCTCAGAAACTTCTAGACCGTACCGTACTGACAAATCGACTAGAGAATTGTAACTGGCTTGGGATCTGAAATTGAAAGCTCTAGAAAACTCTTTGGAAGACAGAAAGCTTTAGATAGAGAGAAGATTGAAAGTGAATGAGTGAGTTGAAATGATCGAAATCCTTCTCTATTTATAGGAGTTCCAAAGGCAGACTTCTGACAGAATTCGGACAGAATTCGGGCAGAACTCTATGAGCAAATCTCGGTCAAATCCGCAACTGCAGGAGGACCAAGTAACAAGGATTCAAAATCACAATGGCCACCAATCGAACTCTGGCCGAACTCGGCACGAGTTCTGTCAGGGTTTAGTTAGGGTTTTTAAAAAACGTTTTGGTGATTTTTGAAAACCTTTTTGAAAACCTTTTTGTAAACCTTTTTGAGAGGTCATTTTAAAATATTTTGAACACATTTAAGGGTAGCCTATTTGCCAGTACAACTCGGTGTACAACATATTCCTAGACTCAAACAAAATGAAAAATACATTGCATAAGGAATTACAAACTCGAGTAGGCAAACAGATCTTCGGTCTTGAATTCAGTGGATAGCCATTCTTGATCATGTCCAAGAATCCATCAAGAGTCCGAGATGTCCCGACTAGCTTCGTATATCCAGACAGAGTTTGATCAATTATTAAAATCAGGTTGACCATATGACCAATGGGCCAACAGAATGGCCATTCTCCGTCTTAATTTACACGGAGAATGGTCATTCTCTGTGTAATTTAGCACGAAAAATGGCCATTCTCTGTGTAATTTAGCACGGAGAATGGTCATTCCAGTGTTAAAACGCAGGAGAATGGCTATTCTTCGTGTTAGAAACACGGAGAATGCCATTCTTCGTGTTAGAAACACGGAGAATGCCATTCTCCGTGTTAAATAACACGAAGAATGGCCATTCTCCGTGTTAATTTACACGGAGAATGGCCATTTCCAGTGTTAAAATGCAGGAGAATGGCCATTCTCCGTGTTAGAAACGCGGAGAATGGCATTCTCCGTGTTAAATAACACGAAGAATGTCATTCCTAGTGTTAAAACGTAGGAGAATGACCATTCTCCGTGTTAGAAATACGGAGAATGGCATTCTCCGTGTTAATTTACACGGAGAATGGCCATTTCCGGTGTTAAAACGTAGGAGAATAATTCTTCGTGTAATTTAAAACGGAGAATGACATTCTTCGTGCTAAATTATACGGAGAATGGCCATTCAAATGTTAAAACACAGAAGAATGGCCATTTATAAAACTCTGTGATGAGAGTTTCAAACTGAATCTCATCACAGAGACTTACAAATATGACTGTCACCCCCCTGACAGTCCTATATTCAATTAGGATTGCCAGGGTGCTGGAAGTCCTAATTGAAACTAGAAGTAACAGTAAGTTTTAATTAGGACTGCCAGTACCCTGGCAGTCCTCCTTTTGTGTAGGACTGCCGGGAGGGTGGCAGTCCTATTTGTAACTCTCTGTGATAGAGAGTTTCAAAACTCTCATCACAGAGACTTACAAATAGGACTGCCACCCCTCCGGCAGTCCTACATTCAATTAGGACTGCCAAGGGCCCTGGCAGTCCAGAGAGTTTGGATATGAAACTCTCTTCACAGAGAGTTTTATACAGGACTGCCAATACCCTGGCAGTCCTTTATTAAGTAAGGACTGTCAGGGACCTGGCAGTCCTAACTTAATGTAGTACTGCAGAAAGTCTGGCAGTCCTACTTTACATTAGGACTGCTACAATCCTGGATGTCCTAATGTTGTAAGCCACGACTGTAGCAGCCGAACGGCCACAACGATTTGTCGTGTTCTAGGGTTAGGGTTTCTAGAAATATGTGAGATCATGTTCGAAAAAATTATTCATGAACCCTAAAGTGATTCTAAACCTAATATTTATGTTTATGTTTTCTGATTTTGAGTATAAGTGAAAACTTTTTTGGTAGCTGATCTTAGACAAATTTAGGAGAAAATTTGTGCCAAACATGATTGAGATAGGAGAATTTTTTTGGAGATAATTCTCAGAAAGAAAGAAAGAAAATTTTGGGGAAAAATTTGGACTAGGGTTTAATTTTATGACCTAGAAATGTTGGAAGAGAAGAAAAAAGTAGAGGGAGAGAAGAAAAGAGTTGAGGGAGAGAGGAAAAGAGTAGAGGGAGGGAGAGAGAAAAATTAGAAAAGTTGTCTTTTATACCTAATGTTGGGCTGCCCCCAAGTAAAAAAAACTGATGGCAAACTTGTAATATTTGCAAACATTTTTGGGCTGCCCCCAAGTAAAATTGGTGGTGCCCTTAGAAAAAAACCTATTGTAATTAATGTACATGTCCTTTTATCATTTAAAAAATTCACTCAATTTAATTATCTTATTTTCGTCCTTTAAGTTGGTAGGTTTTGCTCATTTTCTTCATATTTTTTTTATTGGATTTATTATGAAAAAGTTTTTAAAATATATTATGTCTCTTTTAGGTAAAAATTTATGTGATGGTAGGATAACATTACAGATGAAGAAAGTTGTCGATGTCGTTTAATGTTGATGTTACTTCACAAAGGAGATGAATTATAAAAGAAAGATATAAAAATAATTTCCAGCAAAAATGTCCACAAATTAGTCATGTACAAAGCACATGACTATTAATTGTGATAAATTTTGACGAATGTTAATTATGTGCAAGTCCCACAAAAGTAAAGGATATCGATGTGATAATAAAAATAATTGATCCTTGAGTTTAAAAATAAAGTTAGTTAAATGTACTTAAATGCAAACTACTCCAGGCCTATATACCTTAAATACAATTTTTTTTATGTATAAAAGAATGAGTTGCACACGCATAGCATTTGTTCGACTATAGTATACATTATGGATATGTTTGATCCAAGCTATCAAAACATTATAGTGTAGGCGAAAATAATTTTTTTTATTTTTTTAATAAATAAGATGAGATAAGTAACTAAGAGGAGACCCAGCAAATGGAAGCCCTCCTCTCGGCAATAAAAAAAGGGATTTTTTGACTTTCATCCCACTTACTAATATGAATTTGTACTTACATCCCACTTTTTAATTTTATTTGACTTACGTCCCACTTTTCGTCACGAAAATACTTTTCGTGACAAAATAAATATTTTTCGTGACAAAATAAATACTTTTCGTGACGAAAAGTGGGACGTAAGTCAAATAAAATTAAAAAGTGGGATGTAAGTACAAATTCATATTAACAAGTGGGATGAAAGTCAAAAAATCCCATAAAAAAAAGTTAAGGTATGATATCGTTAAAATTTTGGCGGTGCTACGTTGTCCGCGGACTTGGATTGCAGTCTTGGCCCGCGGGCCACGTGTCGTAGTTTCATTGGAGGGGGGGACGGATGGATCCAAAGTGGTGCAGGGAGGGGCAGTGGAGGGTAACACGCCAGCATGCGGACACGCGCGCGATCATCCCCCACGGACAACAGAGCATTTCCGTTAAAATTTATGAAAATGGAAAGTTACTGCTTATAGTACAGCCATCAACAACTTGTATTTATAATTTGTTATGATTTAATTATTAATTAATAATTATAATAAATTAAAACAGTAACTTACAAATTTTAAAATATTCAGGAGTTTATCTACCAAATAGCGGGTAAAGTGCATTTAAACCCTCCTTAGATGTGACGAAAACGCAATTAAAGACTCTCTGATTTAAAAAACCCAAAAAGTTACGAAAATGCTTAAATCATCCCCTAATCTAACTTTTCTGTTAACCGGTGTTAACTCTTGGATGAAATGACCAAATTACCCATGTGATATAATCGAAGCATACAACCAATGTTTTATTTCTATTCTCAACTCTCTATCTCCCGTTCTCAACTCTCTCTCTCTCCCGTTCTCAACTCTCTCTCCCCCGTTCTAAAATCTCTTTGCAAACCCTAAATCCTCCCATATCTCTCCCCCCTGTCCCCGAACCATGACTCTGTTCGCCTAAAAACCTAGATTTTCCATATTCCAGGCTGCTGTTGGTCGATCAGAGTGGAGATCGGAGTGGAGTGCAACGGCTTATTAGGGAATTCTCGAACTGGTACATTCAAAAACCCTAGTTCTCTGACATTTCCTACACTTTCGAACGTAGTGCATGAATGATGTCAGTACGAGCGAAAATTTCTTAATATTTTGAGAAAAAATGCATGAATGATGTCTGTACGAGTGGAAAATGTCTTATTCATGCATGATATTTGTTAAATTTCGTATTTTTTTGAGAAAAATGCAGGAATGATGTTTGTATATTGTTGTTGTTGGGGCTGTTTGTAGTCTATTGTCTATATAGGGACTGTTTGTAGTATATGGGTTGTTTGTTGTTAGTAGTTATAATCCTTGTATGTACATAGGATTAAATTAGTTGAATTTATATTAAATTAGTTGTCTGTTGTCCCTCTCTTTGTCTATACATTGTTGAATTTATATTAAATTAGTTGAATTTGTATTAAATTAGTTGACTGTCTGTTTGTCTATACATTGTTGTTTCTATATTAATTAATTGTTTGTCTGTTTGTCTATACGTTGTTGTTTCTATATTAAATTAGTTATCTGTCTGTTATGTATGTCTATATAGGGGATATGCTTGTACATAGGGAACTGTCTTTTGTTAGTTTTTTCATATATGTTGTTGCCTTTGTGTGTATGTGCAGAGGGATTAATGGATACCAAGTATGTTGTTCACATGTTTGTTGGGGGAGATTTTAGTGTTGATAACAAATGTGTGGGGGGTATAGAATTAGAACTTAAAGGATGTGTCGACAGAGATGAGATGTACTGGTTTGATCTTAATGGGTTATGTGCATCTGCTGGGGTCCAGGCTACATGTGAAATTTATTATTTTGACACTGTAGATGGAAGTAAGACTCAGATATTGGGTGACAATGATATATTGAACTTTTTTGAAAAGTTTTCAACCCCTTGTGTTATCAAGTTTTATGTACTGGGGAAGCTTGTTGAGTCACTCATTGACTATGGTGAATATGTTGACATTAATGAGTTTACAACCACCAGAATTTTCTGTGGTCCTTCTGAAACAGCTGATGAGATTGATGTGTAGTTGGGTGATAATTTTGGGGCCAATATAGACTTGACTGGGCCTGCTCAACCTAATGAAGATGTGGAGTTAGGATCTGGGCCTCCTCAATATGTACAAGATGAAAAAAATGTGGAGAATGAAGGCAATGTAGAAAATGAAAACAATATGGAGGAAGAAATGAAAAAGTTGAAAGAAAAAGTTGAAACAGTATGAATAAAAAAATATGTATAAAAAAAGAAGTGAAAAAGTTGTCTTGGAAGTTGAAAAAAAAGTAATTTTATTGTCTTTTCAAACTTTTGCATTGGAGAACACATTTTTATCTCATTGTTTTATATGAATGTCATCTTGCCACATAGGAAAGGCATTGTCTTGTGTCTCATGTCACATAAGATTCACAACACAAAACAAGACAATAGGGTTGGAGATGCTCTAAACTATGGTAAACAAGTCTTCGTCTTCGTTCACTATACCTGTAGGAAGCCAACGGGTATGAATTTGGGTGCCATTACTAGAAGAGGGATATCCTGAAACACTTCATATATACACGTGCGCCAATTATTTTCATCCATATGGATTAATGACTTCATGCTTGCTTTTTATTCATAATTGATGATATGGCCATAAAGTCATTGTGAAGTGCATTGTCTAGATCTAGACAACCAAATTCACATTCTCCTTGCCATGTCATTGCCATGTCAACTTCACAATTTATTTCACATTTGCATTGGAGAAGTACTTTTGAAAAAAATGCTTGTCATTCCTACGTGGCAACCATTTTTTCCAAACTCACAATAGGGTTGGAGATGCTCTTACACTAGCAGCCGATATCGATACGATTTGGCATTATCCTGATTCGATACCGACCGATATCAATACTGGCGAATACCATCATTGGGGGTCTCTTTTTTAGTCAATTTGACAAAAAAAAAAAAAAAATCAACAAGGTTGTAGAAGCATGCAAAGGTAAAGAAAAAAAAACTTATCTATCGCAGGTAAACCAATTGACAAGAATAACTACTATTTTATTCAATTTCATAGTGAGAAACAATACACAAAATACTTAAAATTATGGCTAAATATATGAAATATTTTTTTCAAAATTTATAATAATTTATATTATTATTATTATTATTATTATTATTATTATTATTATTATTGATACCAAAAAAATTCTAATATTTCATTCTGAAACTGCGGATAGTGAACGATACCGATTTCGATATCGATACTTATAAGATGGGTACGATACCGATTCCGATACCGATTTTGCGAACTTGTTATTTACTAATAGACAACCGATAGTGCAATGGTGCCCTATTATTTGTTTGTGATGTTTTGTTGATTGATGAGACAACATGAACAAGAAGTGTATAGAACTGTTAACCATATGGCAAAAAAGGATACTTATTTTAAAATTATCAGCAACACCGTTTTAAAATGAAACGAGAGCATTCTGCATTTTGACGTTTAACAAATATCCAAAATGTCTAAATCCATGAGAGCACAATAAAATGTATTTCTTCAAATCTAATTGCTAAATACTGTGCAGTTCAGTTTGTGACACCAGATAATCCCTTCTTGTGAGCCTCTAGCCATACTTAGTATCGGCCGATACCCAACACCGTTTGGCATGTTCCAATCCGATACCGACCGCTACCTATATTGGTAGTATCTTTTGTAGTCAATTTGACCAAAAAAAAATTGAACGAAAAAAGAGAATAAGTCAAAATGGACAAGTGTCTCTTAACTTTCTAGCAATTTTTAAGTATGGACAAGTGTCCACTACAGCCTTCAAGTGCTACAAAATTTGACTAAAGTCAAAATATAGCATTAAACCTCTCCCACTGTGGATGCTCTAAGGTTACAAAAGCATGTAAACAAAGAAAACTTATTTGTCGCAGGTAATCCAATTGGTAAGGATGACACTATTTCATTCAGTTTCAAAGCTAGTAAGAAATAATATACGAAATACTTGAAACTATGAATAAATTTATTTTTAAAAAAATTCAAAATTATAATAATTTATTATTAATTATTTGGTTTCCGATACCCAAAATCCAATACTTTGTTTTGAAACCGTCGATATTGTCGATACCATCGATTCTGATACGATGGAAAGGATCCGATACCGAACCTCGAGTCCTAGCCTGGTCTAGTGATAAGTGCTCACCACCCTCACTGGTGAGAACAGGAGTTTGAGCCCTGGTGGGTGGCCACAAGGTGCTAGGGTTTAGGTGTTCAGGTGTTATATAACTGGGTGTTTAGTGGGTGTGTGAGTTTGCCAATAAATAATAAAAAGAAGAAGAAGGATAATCTCTTCTTGTACCAAATGTATTATTGGGTTTATTTGTTTCACATCAAAGGGTTCAATGTTCAACTTCAACATGGATGACATTTTTTCTCATGCCTATAGTATACTTGCCACGATTGCTACGCTACTAGCTAGTCATCATGAGACTGCTACGGGATGTTAATTCCACCTTTTTGTAGTAAGTACCCTCTCTATTCGCATTTAAATCATGCTTACTTCTTCATTGGTTCACCTTCATTAAGCATGTACTGTTGAAAGATCTATTAGATTCTGATGTCGGTCTCAAGATTAATACGTGTTCTCTTCGAATATTGTTAACATCACATATGTGCAATGAACTATTGAAAGATTCTATTAAATTTTGAACAGAACCTCAAATCTTAGGTGTGCTACGTGTTACTTGAATAATGTTGACATCATAACAAATCCACGAGAAGGAACTAAAAATGGATGGCACATATCAGGATATTACTAGAATAGGTAATTAAAAAACCTATTTGTCAGTTCGACAATATTGTGACAAATTGTTTGAGACATAACTATATGAACATGTGTTCCAAAAACTTGGCACGAAATACTAATCACAGACAAGAATGAAAACCTGAGAATATTAGAGAAAAATATGCACACAAAAATTAACTCAGGAAACTGGACTGTATGGAATCATAAACACGTAGAAAAATGTTATAACTTGTACCAACATTTGAGTAATAGTTTTGTGACAATTGGCTTGTACTGCGACATTACTCTGATGAACTTATGATATGATACTACAATACGTAGTACTGAGTGAAGATATTCAGTAGTATCAGCTGAGGGGGAAAAATGGCCTACTCATTTAACATTAGGAAAATTGGCATGTTCTTCCATGTCATTAATTATTATTTTTGGGATCAACCATTTATCCATTTCCATCATATACATGTACAGATTCAAGACTCCAAAGAAGAAGAAATCTTATTGTTACAACAGAGGCATCAAGTTTTATTTATAGGTAAAGACTGATTAGGAAAACAAATGATAATCAAATATAGGTTTAACCTAGGAAATAAATCGATAAAGAAATCTCTCTTTAATGGATGTAATTTTCATGTAATCTTCTCTTTAATAAATGGATTTTTCATGTAATCTTCTCTCCACTCTACCTCCCTCTCTCAAGCAAAGTATAGATATCAGTACTCGCATAGCGATCGTCAAGGCTATTGTTGAGATGGACGAATGTTGGTAAGCACGAGGGAAAGAAGGCAGCGAGATGAGCAAATGTCAGTGGAGGCTGATGTCGAGATCTGTAGGTACGACGAGCCCACAACGAATAATGACAAGCACATGGAGCCTCGCAGTGGAGGCGAACATAACATAGCTAGTGGCAGCTGGACTGAAACTTAGGGTTAGGGTTTTGGGAGTCGAGATGGAGGGTTGGCAACGACTAGCCTAGAAATTTAGTTTTAGAATTTTGATTTGGGATGGAGGATACGAGGAAAGAGTATATTAGGGTTAGGGATATGAAGATTTTTTTTTAGGGAAGAGGAAATATAGCTTAGGAATTTTAATTTTTTTGGAGATTTAGAAATAGTAAAAAAGAGTATAAGACCTAGCCCCAAAGAGAGAACTTGTCTCCAATACCACAATACATGTAGGCAAGAGTGTGTTCCCCTTATATTTTCCAGATGTGAGACTAAAATTAAGAGCCAAACTAGAAAGGCTATAAACCATACAATACAAGGAATAAGAACTAACTTCTACAAAACATATCATTACCAATTCTAAATATTATGAGTTTCTCAATATTTTAGCTTACAGAACAACCTATGAGTAGCCAACCCCATCTTGATAAGGAAAGGTTTAGATGGCATAATGGGGATAAGTTTTGGTGTCCTCTATAGCTCTATTATTCATCATAATATTAATAATCAACTGAAAGTCTTTTGATGCAAATACATAATGAAACCAGTAATATATGTAAAGTTTAGGTTAGTATTGTTACTACAGTCATGTCTCTTCCTATCAATAATATAAAGCACAGTGGATTTTTGGTCCGACCCATGTGCCTTGGTTCAACGATGATGAAAGGACTAAATTGCCCCTCTCTCTATAAGAGAGAAAGAGGTCCCATGTTGGGTGCGGAGCAACCGGTTGTTCCAACGACACCCCCGTCTCCAGCTCCTCTTGCACCACCCCTCCCTCCGCCACCTCCGCTCCATCCTCGCCCACGCCGTCGTCGCGGGCCTCTTCCGCAACCCCTTCGTCGCAAGCAGCCTCCTCCACCGCGCCGCCGACGTCGACCCTTCCTGCGCCGCCTCCCTCTTCTCCGCCATGACCAACCTCAACCCCTTCTCCTTCAACACCGCCATCTCCGCCGACCCACTCTCCATCTACTTCCAAATGCTCCACCGTCGCGTCTCTCCCGACTCCCACACCTTCTCTTCCTTGCTCAACACCGCCGCCGCCGCCGCCGCCACCAGGTTGCTCCACGCACACGCTCTTCTCCTCGGATTCCGGTCCGACCCCTTCGTGCAGACCGTCCTGCTCACCGCCTACTCCCGACATGGCTCCGCCGACCACGTCCTGCGGGTGTTCGACGGAATGCCGCACAGGGACGTCGTCTCCTGGACCGCCGCCATCTCGGGCCTCGCCGCCCTCGGACGCCCCGCGACAGCCCTGCGCGTCTTCGCCTCCATGAGGCCCCACGCCGCCCCGAACGCTGCCACCGTGGTCTTTGCCGTGTCCGCCTCCGCCGGGCTCGGGTCCCTGGCGCTAGCCCGGTACCTGCACGCCTACGTCGAGAAGGCCGGGTTCAGAGGCCGCGTCTCCGTCCGAAACTCCCTGGCGCTGGTCCGGTGTCTGCACGCCTACGTCGAGAAGGCTGTCATTAATCCACTAGTCTATAATATAAAGCACAATGGATTTTTGGTCTGACCCATGTGCTTTAGTTCAACGATGATGAAAGGACTAAATTGTCCCTCTCTATAAGAGAGGAGGAGGTCCATGTTGGGTGCGAAGCAACCGGTTGTTCCAACGGTACCCCCGCCTCCAGCTTCTCTTGCACCGCCTCTCCCTCCGCCGCCTCCGTTCCATCCTCGCCCACACCGTCGTCGCCAACCTCTTCCGCAACCCCTTCGTCGCAAGCAGCCTCTTCCACCGCGCCGCCGACGCCGACCCTTCCTTCGCCGCCTCCCTCTTCTCCGCCATGACCAACCCCAAGCCCTTCTCCTTCAACACCGCCATCGCCATCTCCTCCGACCCACTCTCCATCTACTCCCAAATGCTCCGCCGTCGCGTCCCTCCCGACTCCCACACCTTCTCTTCCTTGCTCAACACCACTACCGCCGCCGCCGCCGCCGCCACCAGGTCGCTCCACGCACACGCCCTCCTCCTCCTCGGATTCCGGCCCGACCCCTTCGTGCAGACCGTCCTGCTCACCGCCTACTCTCGACGCGGTTCCGCCGATCACGTCCTGCGGGTGTTCTACGGAATGCCGCACAGTGACGTCGTCTCCTGGACCGCCGCCGTCTCGGGCCTCGCCGCCCTCGGACGCCCCGCGACGGTCCCACGTCGCCCCGAACGCCGCCGCCGTGGTCTTTGCCATGTCCGCCTCCGCAGGGCTCGGGTCCCTGACGCTGGCCCGGTGCCTGCACGCCTACGTCGAGAAGGCTGGATTCGGAGGCCGCGTCTCTGTCCGGAACTCCCTGACGCTGGTCCGGTGCCTGCACGCCTACATCGAGAAGGCCGGGTTCGTGTCCGTGCCATTATGGCACGGATTATCCACTAGTCTATAATATAAAGCACAGTGGATTTTTGGTCCGACCCATGTGCTTTGGTTCAACGATGATGAAAGGACTAAATTGCCCCTCTCTCTATAAGAGAGGAGGAGGTCCCATGTTGGGTGCGGAGCAACCGGTTGTTCCAACGGCACCCACGTTTCCAGCTCCTCTTGCACCGTCCCTCCCTCCGACGCCTCCGCTCCATCCTCGTCCACGCTGTCGTCGCCGACCTCTTCCACAACCCCTTCGTCGCAAGCAGCCTCCTCCACCACGCCGCCGACGCAGACCCTTCCTTCGCTGCCTCCCTCTTCTCCCCCATGACCAACCCCAAACCCTTCTCCTTCAACACTGCCATCGCCATCTCCGGCGACCCACTCTCCATCTACTCCCAAATGCTCCGCCGTCGCGTCCCTCCCGACTCCCACACCTTCTCTTCCTTGCTCAACACCACCACCGCCGCCGCCGCCACCAGGTCGCTCCACGCGCACGCCCTCCTCCTCGGATTCCGGTCCAACCCCTTCGTGTAGACCGTCCTGCTCACCGCCTACTCCCGACACGGCTCCGCCGACCACGCCCTGCGGGTGTTCGACGGAATGCCGCACAGGGACGTCGTCTCCTGGACCGCCGCCGTCTCGGACCTCGCCGCCCTCGAACGCCCCGCGACGGCCTTGTGCGTCTTCGCCTCCATGAGGCCTCACACCGCCCCAAACCCCGCCACCGTGGTCTTTGCCGTGTCCGCCTCTACCGGGCTCGGGTCCCTGGCGCTGGCCCGGTGCCTGCACGCCTACGTCGAGAAGGCCGGGTTCGGAGGCCACGTCTCCGTCCGGAACTCCCTGGCGCTGGCCCGGTGCCTGCACGCCTACGTCGAGAAGGCCGTGTTCGTGTCCGTGCCACTATGGCACGGGTTATCCACTAGTGTAATTAATAATGAACACCAAGAACATAGGTTGACAGCACAATATGGGAAGTAACATTTATAAAGCTGAATCCAAATTTTCCATAACTGACAATTGATAATACAGTTCTGAGTAAGCATGTGACAAAACTTAGGTAGCCACAATGAAGTACAAATTTACAGGAGATAAATAAGAACCCATAATTTTCCCATCTATTTGCATACACAAATAACCCAATCTAAAAAATGAACGGAATCTAGGTTAGCCATGCATGACTGGTCAAGTGTAGACCTTTTTGCTGGTCTAGGATTAGCTTTTGTTGTTCATTTGAGCTTTATATTTAGTCGTCGTTTCCTGAATGCAGTCAGTTGATTATCTTCTCGCGTGCTATTTGCTCCAGAAATAAAGAGATTTGCATAGCTGGGAATGGAGATGGCCTAATCTGGAGTTGCTGATCAGATGGTACATTCACAAATAAATTGCATTCAGACCATCCTTGGCGTCATAAGGGAACCCCTGTCATCATACAAAACCAAAAGTATAATCAACCTTATATTTTATGGTCAATGTTTTAACCTAAACGATAAGGTATTGGCAAGATAGAGCAGAATATTAAGTACCTGCAACTCAATATTTTGAGACTCGCACGAGTAATCCTGTTGGTGTATTTATAGTTTTCAGATGGCCAGAGCCAATTAGATCTCGTAGATGGAACCGCATGTCAAGTGGTGATAGTCGCAACCGCTTCTTCTCCAAAGGAGCAAGTAGCATCTCCTTGTATTTCCTACGGTTTAGGAATGAGAGGAGTTCCTTCCTTCCCTGTGCAATAATGTAAATTATTTCTGCGTGAGTGGTCATGACCAGCAGAAAATATTATTGCAAAACCACTTAGTAAGAACTGCACATTTTTTATTCTGCGGTGCTCTCTACATGATAAAACCGAGTATCGCGAAAATCATGTTCAAAGCAAGTTTCGAAGTTCTTCAATTTCAACTCAGTTAGATCGCTATTAAGCCAAGGATATGTGATATGCACCTTTAATGATGATGCCGCATCATGATTCCTAGCATAAAACCTTCAACATGATCGTAGCTAATTCTTATTAAAAGAAGTATATCAATGTTTAGATTGAAATCCAAACCTAGCAAAAGATAAAAAAACCAAAACTAATTGAAGAATGGATTAGTTTTCTATGTTTGTATGATTTATTAATTGATGTAATGTTTTACTTCTTTCTAGGATAAAGATGTCATCGTACATTATTTGTATACTTATAAATTTATCTCATTCCACCAAAATTCTCAACTAGTTTCTTTTCATAGCCTCTTTCCTTTCCACCTCCTCTCTATACCTAGTCGTCATTACTCAGGGTCGTAGCATTCATCTTTTCGTCGACATGGTCTCATCGACATACTTCGTCCTTGGAACCCGTCAACCTTAGTATCAGCATACACCGTCATTATGTCCTCAAATTTCGTCGTCATCGTCGATCGTCGATCGTCGATCATTATCTATATCTATATCGCTACCGAAACCATCTTCGTCATTCCTAATCCGAACCATCAACATGGTCTCATCAACATACTTCGCCCTTGAAATCCGTCGACCTCGTCATCACCATCATCTATGTCCTTGAATTCCATAGTCAACGCTGATCGTCATCGTCGTCAACCATATTGCCACCGGAAGCATCCTCATCGTTCCTGATTCGAACTACCACCACCATAACCACTGGCATCTCATCCATGAATGTTTCGTCATCCCGAAGTTGTTGTCGCTATCATCATTCTCGTTCCTCACCACATTCTGAAACCATCATCACCTACATCGCCATCATCCTTCTCGTCGCCGACTCAATCCTGACACAAGATCTCAACCACAAAGTCACAACAGCCACAAAGCCTCTCATCATCACCACCATCTTTTCTTCGACCCCGTCAATCAGCCATAGTTTATTGTGCTTGCCCCGAAGTCAGCGGGCCGAATCAATAGTGACTCCACTCTCATCCCTCTTCATTCCATCAACGACCACGCCATGTCCAAGCCCCTGCTCATATCCTCTATAAATTTGTCTATGATGCCGGCAACAATAGCTCGTCTTCCTCAATCTCCGGTGGCGACAATAGCCACGACACCACGACCTCGTCTACCATCAAATTTCTCTCGACTTCTTCTCCAGTGTTAGCCAACCAAGCTTCGACATCAATCAAGCCACCACTTCAACAGACGTCGACGTCATGCAATCTCCTACTTCAGTCGCCAGCGACAACGGCCAAAACAACCTCCTCACCGTCTCGATTCCATGTGTCACCGCCTCCTCTCTCCACAATTGTTCAAACCCTAACCTTGATCCTGAAGAAGAGACCCTCCCCCCATAATCATGTCAATTGGAGATCATCCCCTGCACAAGTTTAGATCAAATCCAAATCCGCTTAGACCCGGCTTCAAGACCAGATAGCTCGTTTGACATTTTTTTTTCAATTTTTCTTTTTAGTTTATTTTAGTGTAAATGTGGAACATGGCATGTAAAAAAGGAAGAAAAAAATTGTCTACGTGGGACCGTCGAATAATCTATGTTCATATTTTCTTCGCTTTTTTATGATTTCTTCGGTATGAGAAGCCCCCACTCTTATTCGGGATTTCTTCCATACGTGAAGCCTCACTTTCTTAGTTTCTTTTGGCCGCCATTTGGGATTTCTTTTTTTTTCGAGCCCTAGTCTACTTTAGATTTTTTTTCTTCAGAATTTATTGCCTTTTCGCGCGAGCCTCAGTCCACTTTTGATATTTCTTCCGAAATTTCTCACGTTTCGCGAGTCCCGGCCTACTTTTGATATTTTCTTCCAAGATTTCTTGTTATCCAAAGCCCGACCCACTTTCAATTATTTCTTCCAGGACTTCTCATGTTTTGAGAGCCTCGATCCACTTCAGAGATTTCTCGTTTCACGAGTCATGACCCACCTTTGACTTTGATATTTCTTATGGGATATATCGTATTTTTGATATTTCGAGACTTCCCATATTTTCGGGTTCGACGTTTTTGTTATTTTATTGCATAATTTGTTCAGTGATGAAGCCTTAGTTTTTTTTCCAGATGGTTTCCAGATTCTTTATCACTCTCCAAGTTGGACTTGCTTTAAAAAAGATTCAGATTGCGAGCATGTATTGAAGAGTATATTAGTTTTCTATGTTTGTATCGTCTATTAATTGAAGTATTTTTTTTGTTTCTTTTAGGGTAGAAATGTTATTTTACATTCTTTTAACGCTTATAAATGTTGACAAAGAACTATAATAAAATTTATCACATTCCACCAAAATTCTCAACGGTATGTGACATTATATCTACTTTTATATAGAGATTATGCTATAAAGCCAAACAAGTTAACAAGATAGATCCAAGGCCTAGTTTATGCTCGGGTTAACTAATTTTTTCTTTCGACTATTAGGCAAATATTTGAGCAAGCAAGTCCAAGTTTAGCAGATATTTACAACAGCAATAAAGTCTTTATCCAAAAAAATTGGTTTAAGCCAGTTGCATCATTTTCTTCCATTCACCCTCGTTAACAGTCACATCCTTTGTAACCTTAACAAAAAATATTCATTTATGTCGATTGGGACTCCTTCAAATAATATATTATCGCTCCTACTCATGTATCTACTGTTCTACTTTAGACATGTCCAAACTACCACGGACGATCTCTCATCTTGTCCTCAACTAGAACCATCTTTAACCTACCAAGAACCGACTCACTTCATCTTAGCTTATCTTTCAATGTATTTCTATTCATCCACCTTTCAACTCTTATGTTTGCTATTCTCATTTTCTAGAACATGTTTTAAAATTACCCACAACACTCCCATCCATAAAGGATGGTCTTTGTCTTATAGGATTTTTCTTTCAACTTCAAGGGTATTTTGTCATACAAAGCACTCCAAAAACAGTTCACGAGTATGGACACGGATACGAATAATGACACGGCATGGGTAAGGAGATTTTCATATAGGTACACTATAGATCTCTTTGTTGCACGAATACGGACACGATACAGATACAGGCCCCATTTTGTCGTGTCCGTGCAAATTTCCTCTATTTCGACCATCTTGTGTTAAGTTTGTTACTAACATCCTTTTCAATCTCTCCATAAGTCCATCATGACAAAGGGTTGATTCTAAATAAAAAAAACAATACATCTCTTGTTCATTAATATGTACTTCTCTTATCCTCTATCTCGTTCGTTTTCATTTTTGGTTGAACTTACATTTTATATACGTGTTTTCATCCCATTAGTTTTAAAACTTCATATTCCAAAGTTTTTATCCAAATTTCTATTTTAAAATCTAACCTTTCTCCATTATCATCAACCAACACAATATCATCAAGAAAGATCATACACCACGGAACCTATCATGAAAGTAAATTTCATCCACAGGTATTGAAAAAGATATGGATTTATCATGAATATGTCAAGTAAATTTCATCCACAGGTAGTGCAAAAAGATAAGGACTTGATATTGATCAGTAAAGTTAGCCAGTGGTGATAGTAAATGATGTATACCTCCTCCAATGGTTTGCACGATAGTCGTTACTCCATATATATCTGTTATAAGCTCAACATGGCTACTACACACATTTATTCTCCAAAATCCACCACATTACAACCTAGATACCATAGTCACAAGATCAAGTTTGGTATTCAAGAATGATTCGACAAGGTTGAAAAGTTTGGATTTCGCAAAAAAAAGGGAAAAGTTTGGTTAAGAAAAAATATGAATATAAACAAGATGATCACACTTCTTATAAATTTAGTAAATTAATAAAGTTGAGGATAGTCCAGATATATATTTCCTTTTGAAGAAATAAAAAGGAATTTAAGATATATGATTGAAGCCCAATTCAATTAATACCCTAAAACTGGATCTGTATGCTAATCCAATACATTAGTGTATTGGGTCATGATGACATGTCATAGATTTTTTTTAAAAACAAAGAATATTTGGTTTATGTTGCATTAGACCAGGCCTCAAGGCATGGAAAATCATCAAGAGAGTCCGAGTCCCAAGGGCAAGACAAAACCTATTCAAGTCCTTTAACAAAACCCTCATTCCCTTCCATAGTTGAGACCTCATAGCAATTTTCTATTAGAGTGCTTCATCGTTGGCAGAGCTACACCAGCGTCACGACAAGAAAATGATTGAGAAGGCTCCGATAGTCATCAAGGCAGGAGTTGCAGTTTGCTTCAGAGCTGAACAAGATTTCAATGGTGCAGAAGAAACTAGTCACGCTGAAGAGACCACAGTTCATGGTTGCAGGCGGAGAATGGGAAAACAATTTTATTCATCTGGATCTTGCTTTTTTGGATTTTCAAAATTGCTAATAATTCGCAATATGCGTGTGTTATCCGCAAATTTAACGGATAATTGCGCACTATGACATTCAGTTAACAAGTTAAAACCCAGCAAAAATCTAACTTCTAAACAATAAAATTAATAAAAAATACTTAACTTTTAACCGGAAAAAAAACCTCTCAAGTATTACTTGGCCATCCTGTTCTAACAAGCAGCTATATTTAAAGAATCAGATTCACCTTTGTTTAGTTGTTAACATTTGGCCATTAACCTTTGCCATAGATTCAGCAACTAAGAAAAAGCAAAACAACCTTTGAATTCAAGTTAACAATCATCGAAAACCAATCACAAGGTTATACATGCAATAAGTATATTATGTTTTAGATCATACTTCCAACAGTGTTTCAAAATTCCAAAAAGAAAAACACAAACAAAAGCAAAAGGTCCCCCTTCTACCAGAAAAATTGTTAACAGAAATTATATGCATCAAAAACAACAAAGGAAACATAGGTGTAAACCAGAGAAACTCTCTCCTTCTAAAACTAAAATCAAAATCCTAAAGAGTAGAGGTAAAAATGCAAAAAAAGGAGAAAAATAAATATATTTATATACATGGGGGGGGGGGGGGGGGGGGGGGGGGGGGGGGGGACCTAGAAAATATAAGTAGAAAATAATTCAAATTCAAAATAAAAAGAAGAGAAGGCTCAAAAAAATTAACAGAAAAATGGAGAGAAAAATATAAAAAAGGCGTTTCTTTTCTGGTAGAAAAGAAGATGCCTGATTTGTTAAACTCTTAAGAGATGCTAGATATCGACCTAAAGATGTCGATGTCCAGTTGAAGATGCTTCAAACCAAAGAAGGACGATGGAAGAGGAGATGCTCATCCAGAGAATTCCATCGAAAGAGGAGGTTGTTCAGAACCAAAGAGTGGAAAAGGCTTTTAAAGGATTATATGGATATTTGGGTCAAGTTTTACAGTTGCAATGTTGGGTTATAAGCCATTCATTTTTAAACTACATAAAGTCGGGTTTCACCCATTTATATTTGTGCTAACCTGATAATTTATGAAACATCTGAGACTCCGACCAGAAAATAAACCCCAGATACATTATGTGTTGTACTATACGGAGAGTGTATTGGCTGATAAGTTACTCCTTCCATAACCCCCTCCATACTGTTCATACAAGGTATTTTATTGGAACAAGCTACTAAAGGGTCAAATCAGGATATCAGAAAAAGAACAAACATCTCTAAACCTTATTCTGTAAATGTGACCCAGTTGTAGCACGTGATCAAGAGCAGGAATACATGCAAAAAAGATTTAAGTCCATGACCAAGTGTCAACCAGACATTGATCCTCCTCGCAAAAACAAACTAAAAGCAAGAAAGGACCAGGGTCATTAAGTTTAAGCTCATGTAACTAAGAAGAACCCGCAAGTTTCATAAGAGTCTGCTCAAAGAGTTCGGATGATACATTTGCTATGGAGAAGGAAAGGGAAACTGAATCCAACTGACTCTAAGACACAACATAAGCCAAATAGCCAAATGAAATCACATTCACAGAGATTCACAAAAGAAGCTTATAAGATTTAATGCAAAAAGAACAAAAATAGGCATCTTTCTAATTGCATCTCTAATTACACTATCAGCGCATGTGGAAGAGAGATTGTAATATAGGTGATATTGGTCTATGAACAATGTTTGACCCACACAGAGATATGGCAAATCAATAACAAGATCATAATAGCTTGACATGCAACTTAGCAATAAAATATAAAGAAGGCACCTGTGAGACACCCTTCAGTATAGTTCCAATATTTGGAATTGCGAACCAGTACATGTTTGGATCAATCAGTTGACGTGTCTGCAATAGAATTAGAAGAACTTGAGAGAAGGTAATGAACATAAGGATGCACTATAATGATGATTACTACATATTATTATCTGCAAATATTAACTTTACGAAATAGCATCTAGAAGTGTCAATCAAAGATCAAACTATGAAAAGCATGTGATAGTACTATGATAGAAAGATGAGAAATCAGCATCCAAGCCTTCTCCGTTAAGAATGGGGGTGGCTATGGAGCATGAGAAAGCTCCACAATACAATTGGTAAAGTTTTACGGCCGGTTGTCAACTTACGTGATATGTACCCTCGCTGCTGGCACCAAATTGTTCGCCAACATGGTTACAAGCAGAAGGGGACCTTTTGATAAAACCTAGAATGCCAGTTGACGGGATGGTAGGCCTACAATTTCAATCCTGCAGTTTAATCTGTAGTTCGATTAAGGAGCATCCGGTTGTCCACTTACATGATATGTCCCCTTAGTGCCATTGTCAAATTCCTAGCCAACATGACTATGAGCAGGAAAAGGACCTTTCAATAAAACCTAGAAGGCCAATTGACGGGATGGTAGACCTACAATTTTAATCCTGCATTTTAAGCTCATGTGAATATGCGATCAAGGGGAATCCTTGAAGTGAGATAAACACTAGAAAGAAGGATAATATGTTAAACTAAAATTTATTAGCAGTTCTCTTATTGATATCTTACATTCCCAAGAAAATTTGTATGTGCTATCGTCACTGAATTTATAAGGGATGATTATACCAATAAAGCTTTTGATTAAGGTACATCAAACCTAGTCATTTATTGGACATAATTTTGCTAATCCGTAAAGCAAGCCATCAGAGCAATTCTTCGTCACCAAAATTAGGCTCAATAGACACCAGATTTTGATAGATAGATACTGTGTGCCTAAGAAACCATAAAGGATACAAAAATGCAGTCTTCAAAAATGTTTTCTCCTGAAGTTCAGCTGTAATTCCCAGGGATGGTTTATCGGACACTGAAAACTCAAAACAAATTTGGCAAAATATATTTTGCTTTTGTTAGACAATTTGCCAATAAGGTAAAGGGGTGCAGACAACCAATCAGCAATTTCAAGTCGTTACAGATTGTTTTGATCTAAGTGCACCTTCCAGTACAAACTAATATCCTGTATTGCACAAAAACTAATCTGAGATATATTAAGGAGTACAGGAATGTAGCAAACTCATGTGCCAATTAAGTATAAGAAGAGATAAAGGTCAAAGCAAGCCATAACTTGAAGGATTAAAAAAATAGTTATGCAAAGATGAGGATTTTACATGCAAACTGGCTTCAATACCCTCTAAGGAAGTCATAAGGTTAAAAAAAAAAAAAAAAAAAGAGGGTTTTTATGACATAGGTGACACCTTATTGAGACGGTTACTTGAGCTATAAGAGAGAAGTCAATTAGTTCTAGCATTCTATGTTATGCAGGACAAAAACTAAAAGGAAACATAGATGAGTTAACACAACAAAAAACAAGGAAATGTGGTAAATAACAAATGAATCAATGATCCTAGCAAGTCTAAGAGTAAAGAACTCTAGAAACTATTAAATCCTGCATAAACATAGTTTTAGAAACTTGGCATTATTGACAGTGTTGAAGTCACCCTCTCCCTCCAACAAATCCCCACAAAGAAATCAAATTCTCCTTTCTTTCAATTTCTAGCACTTACCATGCATGTTCATATCCATAGCTACAAGTGAATTGTTACCTCATGACTTCAAACATCTTGGTCAATTTTTCAGAAATTCACTTGTTCGCAAGTAATTCCTTGTGCTATGGACAAAGATGTTATACACTCACCCTATTATGTCTATATGCAATTTCTAAAATACACACTAGCTAAGTATCACAACGAATTATTGTATTAGATCAACCAAAACATCTCTTAGTTTACCGTCTCCGGACTCCTACAACTCCATTGCAGATCAAGGTTAAATCCCGTATATTAAACGGCTAAGGTAGGGTTGAACCGTTATCCCGCAAGGCCTTGTTCGGCTGAGCATTTACAGGTTGACCTGAACTTGAATAGAACCGATTACCAGCTTTACCCTATCCGACCCATACTTCGAGTCTAAACTGATATGGTATAGTTCCTCTACATAAAGATTCCACCAATCCAGGAAAAAAGATATACACTTAGTCCTTCAACTTACTCCTAACTTAATCGGATTTAACATAATGTGTAGATAAGACATATTCTAAGACGAACACAATTTGGTAATTAGATATGTTCCTCCGTTGATAAGTGAACCTTACTCAGCCAAATTTGGTCAGGTCTCCCAGATCACAGTTCCATATGGTAGCTCTATTCCTGCATAACAGCTGGGGATTGTGTTCCTACATCATCAGATTAGCATGCATCATATTCTTTCCAATTGATCCCATAAGTACCACACGCTTCAAATTCCTATTTTATAGTTTACAAGAGAAAAAATTTAATACTTCCGGAAGATACAGAACACATGACATCATGTAAACTATCAAATGATCTTCGTATTGTAAACTTCATATATATTCAATTTCCATTATTCTCCTGTATCAGACTAAGAACCAATAACAAATACGAATTTTCGTTAATATAGGTATTTCTTCATCTCAAACATTTCATAAATGAGATTAAGAATTTTGGCAATGTCAAGAGAGAACTTTATTTGGAAATCTACCAGTAGTGAAACCATGTGAACCATTCTTTCAAACATTTGGGAAAAGAAAATGAAGATTATACTTACAAGAAGACCAGCATTTATTAACAACGTTACATCGTTGTCTTTCACCTCACCTCCAAATGATAAAAGTGACAACTACAATCCATCAAAGAGAAAATGGTTTAATCAAATGTGCGATGATTACCCATAATGGGAAAAGTACTTGGAGTTTGATAGATAACAAGTATAAAGTTGTCAGATAAAATTGCAAGGCAAATTTTGGAATTGTTTTAAACTTCATAATCAGTAAAATAGTAGTATTGCTGATGTAGAAAATCAAAAAGATAAACCCAAAGCTTTGGAGCAGATTTACAACAAAGGTTTCTAACCGAAATCCATAAGTTGTAATACTTTTTATAGCCACCAAAATACTCCATTATAGAAACAACTTCCCATGACCTTGCATATTAGCTAAGGACCAAAGTTAATAATATCATAAATTTAAGGTTTCTGAAGTTAAAATTCAATCCAAGCAGGAACTATTGATATTACATTAATTTAAGGTCAGAAATTAAAATGCTTCAAATAAATTGGAATAATAGAAAAGTTGCATGACTTAATGGCATATCCATTTGGGTTTTTAAGTGACCGTGCGACGAAGGATTGGTGAGGGCAACTAACATATTTCACTAATTTATAAACACTATAATAGAGGGAAAATAAAATTGGAACCCACGCCATCTCTTCCACTCCCTTACCAGCATTACCACCGGATAACCCCCTCGGTAGTAACTTTTGGAGGGTTTTTGAACCAAGACTCCAGTAAAAATGAAAATATTTGAAATCAATTTGGATTTATGCAGGAAGTATTCATATAAATGGCCAATAGATACCTAAGAGTGATCACTAGTGTTGTTCATAATCAACAATTCACATATGCAGATATATAAAGGAAGATGTTGATCAAAAAATTAAACTAGGATGATTGAAATGGACTAAGTTCTTCGTGACATTAGAATACTCTATAAGAATTATACAACTCGATCCATGCTCTATAGGTAGGATTGTTCGGCAATTGTTGCGGGAATTCAAATGAGAATGTTGAGGGAACTCAAACGAGAGAATGTTGAGGAACTCAAACGAGATAGAACAAAAAGTAGGTGTTGTGTTCGAAAAAAACAAAAATATCTCAAAATGACATATAACGGTTACATAACATTATCATTCTTGTAAAAATCGGCCAATATATCAGTCGAAATCCAATATATCGACTGACACATATCAACCAATATTTTCTTAATATCAGATTTGAGGGTTTGGATGGGTTTTCACCTTTCGGGTCATGTCGGGTCCGGTCCTATCCCTTAAACAAACCCTTTTAACTAAAAACCTTAAACCTCTCTTTCTCTCTGCAAGAGACCCCTCTCCCTCTCCTCTCTTTTACACATCTTGAGTGACGCAGGAAACCTCCCCCTCTTTTTCTCTGTCAACCAGATAAGTTCTCCCCCCCCCCCCCCCCCCACACAAACACACACACACACCACTCTGTATTTGATTGCATCCTTTCTTTTGGTAGAAAAGAAGAAGAAGAAGCATACGCAGGTACTTCTCCCGTTTTTAATTCTAAATTTAGTTTGATTTTGTTGATGCTTATTTTTTATTTCTGAGTTTTTCTGAATATGCTGCTACTTTTTTTTCCTGCTGTGGAATCTAATGTTGGTTGTGGCTGCATCTTCTATTGTTGGTTGTTGCTGCATATTATTCTTCTTTTTCTATCACCCTTGAGGTTAGATTGATATCAACCACTGATCTTATCTGGATCTATTTTGTGGTCACATTTCATGATTTCTTCTTTCCAGGGATTGTAAATTGTGTGATGGGTTTATTTTGGTGCATTTTTGTCTATTGTTTGGTGCATTTGTCTTTATTTTCTTTATGGATGTTTCTTCTAGTCTCTTGCTAGTATGTTCCATTTTTGTCTCTATTTTATGGATGTTTTGATAGACATTTCGTATATATAACATATTCTATATTTAGTATTTACTGATATTCGACATTTCAATATATCTCCAATACCCGGCATCCGATATATCAAAACTCAAACCAATATGAGCTCGTTATTCAACGGCTCAAATACTGAGTGGGTGCAATTGTTGGGAATTTGAGCTAGTGTATTGAGGATAAGATGAGAGAAAACTATGTGAGATGGTCTTGAATTATGCAATGGAAGCCAGAATAAAAAATTATCATAAAATTATGAGCGGAAATTTCAAGAATTATAAGGTTATTAGTATAGGAAGAGGATTATCATAGTAATACTTCATGGACTTTCTTCATTCTTATCATATAAAATATAATGACAGTCAACAATATCAAAATTAAATAAAAATAAGAGGTGGTTAACCTACAAGAGAACTACATGTCAACCTTCTTTTTGGTTTTTTCCACATGCTTATAGTATAAAATTAGGCTAATTTTCACTTAAATACCAGAGCTGTCACTTTTTTCACTTTAATACATTGTAGTATTTTTATTATCAGAAACTTTTTATATAAAAAATCACTTAAACACCGTGAAGTGTCACTCTTTTTCAAGTGGACTCCAACAGAAACATAAAGATACCATTAAGAACACTTATCTTTTCTAGAAACATTCTTTACAAAACTATTTTTTTTAAAACTAACCCCGGTACCCTCATGTGCCCTACTCGCCACCGCTGCCCTGTGGAATTGGGCAGGGAGCACAGGAAGAGGGCGCATGAGGGCGGCACCAATGGGTCAGGAGGGAGCAGCAGGGGAGGCGGCAGCTGAGATTTGGGTGTTGAGTCTGTTGACACAGGGTTAAGTTAGGGTTCTTTTAAAAAAGGTTATTTTTTTCTTTTTTATGAAGTACAATGTTTTTAGGATAAAAAAAGTCTTATTCAGTCAGTTAAATGTGAGTCAACTAACAGAGGGTTTAAGTTTAAAAATCTAAAATACATGGTATTTAGTTTATTAAAAACAAAGTTCAGGGTATTAAAATGAATAATTGTGATACTTCAGGGCATTTAAGTGAAAATAGTATGAAAATTGTCGTCTTTTCTTGCTTATTGTATTAAGTTATGGTTCTGATCTTTGCTTTCAAGAGAAATTATGATATTCTGCTTCCAATGTCATGAAAGTTGTTTGCATACGTTTGGCATATAGTTCTCTAATAGGTTACCAGCTCTCCACAAAACTTCAATATTGTTGAACATCATATTTTGTACAATAATCATAAAGAAATTTCATGAAGACGGTTACTATACTATGAAAGCATCTTATGACAAAACTTCTATTATATTGGGAGGTGAACCAATTGAGGGTTAGTATATGCTCCAACTCAGAACTTCTACTCTAGCCAAAAAGTGAAAAGGAATAACAATCCCATATATGCAAACTACTCGTATGAAATCTCATACCAACTAATATAATTTTTTGTCGTCACGGAATACATCAAAATCATGCTTCTTAATCTCAACAGTGATGCAAAGTCATCATTTAGAATTTAGTAAGTCAAGGATACAAGCTAATTATGAACCAAAGTAGTGAAATCTTGTTAAATCTAAAAAGATATGAGCATAAGAAAATTAGTTTGTTTGCTATGGGTCGATGTAAATGGCTCACCAACTCTTGATGATTAATGCTAACATCCAGTTTGGACTCAATAATGTGTCTCTCAAACCACTCAAAGACTTGCATCTCTTGTTGGCTTTTGGTTCCTAACCTCTTCACAGAAGTGGCCACCTAAATAAACACAATGAAAAATAGTCACTACGGTAGATCAATGACATTGCATTTCATAGAACCAAGAAAATTTTATCCATAAGAAAATTACAGAGGGGTCACACATTAATTTCATAATGATATTAAGTAATTTATATGAGGCCAACCCTGATGCATTTTTCTGCCTCCTACTTAATTTGACAGAAACCAAAACCTGTATCAGAATCCTTGAATAAATGCACATCATTTTGAAGGGAAGTTAGGGGGAGTAGAGTCAATACATATAACCTTGCTTGGATTGGAGGGAAAGTTAAGTGGGGTGTGTTTAATAACTCTTGCTTGGATTTGAGGTTTTGAATGAGAGAGGATTAATAAAAATACAATAGTTACCAAAATACCCTTATTACAACAAGTCATAAAATTAAATTTGATTATAATTTTAATTAGAACTTATCAAAATATCTTCACAAATGAGGAAGCTATGGAGCAGCATGTTGAAAGGAAAAAAAAAGGAGGAAAAAGTCATGATATTTTATAGGACAAATAAGGGGTATTTATGACTTTTTAAACAAGACCCCTCAATCCTCCTTGTCAACCCTCCAATTTGGGGGGTTGAAAAAATAGATAAAAGAGGGTTAAACAAACCCTCACTTAACCCTCTATACCCCCCTCCTAAACCTCCACCCTCAAACCAAGCATTTTTTTTCCCTCACTCAACTTTCCCTCATTTAACTCTCTTAACACTCAATCCAAGTAGACCCTAAAAGAAACAGGAAAGTTCTGCTCTAGGTGAACTTGAGGACAAATATATGGAAATAGATTACAGGAACACCTCATGGGGACCCAATTTATTTTCGGTTTGATGATTGGAAATTAGTTTTTTCCCCAATGGGGGCAAATATGCATGTACAAACAATAGTGACGAGAGAAATATAATAGATGAGAAATGAAATAACATAAACGAATTAGGAGGCTGAAGAAGTGAATGAGGTAAAGCTCTAAAGTCGGAAACGTGTACGAATAACTTCATTAAAACTGTAATTTAACTATAATGTGCATAGTGACATGCCACTGCATGCCTATACCACATTATAAAATGAGATCCAGCATACTGTAAAAAGATTTTGTGGCAATGTAACGCTCCTTGGGAATTGATTAAATATCAAACTTGTTTGGCTAAGTTTCCAACTACCTATGCAATAACAAATTTTTCTATAAATGAATGCATAACTTATTGTCTGCTTCCTAGCCATGTGATCAGATAACAAGAGTGAAAAAGAAACCCTTTCATCATTAGTTTCCTATCTGCAAAAAGAAAAAAAAGTTGACTATCCGTTTTTCAGTCAAATGACTCTAATCTAATAGACCATTCCAATGTTAGCACTCAACTTAGCAGGTTAACCGTATCGGTTTACAATGGTGGCAGCTACTTAGTACGTAGTGTGTGGTTGACCACAATTACAACATGTTGCTTGCTGCAATGCCTTGATCAAGACATGCAACTAGCAGAGAAGTATTCATTGGAATACAAACTAAAAGAACGGCAAGTCTTCATTGGATAAGGCACATCTCACTATTGGTCCTTCCTGTTTGCATACTTGGCCTTTCATTTTGTTCCTTTTCATGGTCTAGCCAAGAAGAGTTCAAGAAATAGGAAACAAGAGAATTGGCTCTTCAGAAAGAGGGCGAATAGAAAGCTTTCTGTGGAATGACTAATTAGAGTTTGATGAAGAGGGTGTTCAGGGGGACTATGATGCTTCTGCAAAAATGTTTGCGTAATGATTTGATAAACGAACAAGGAGATTGTGGCAGTGGATTGAGAAGTGAAAAATCACATGGATAGTGGTAGCAGCAGATGCAGCAACAGGAGTGGACAATGTTTCAGATGGTGCAATAACCAAATTACATTGTATTTCCCGCACGGCTTTGGGGCAATTCCACTATTGCATCCTTGTCCTCTCCTACCTTGATGGTGAGACTCCAGCCAAAACAGAAGCCATTGCTCTTGACATTTTGTTGGAACCAAGAATGGTGCAAGCATTAAAATTGACAATGACAAGAACAATAGCAACAAATGGGAACACAACATGGCTCTATCACCCCACAAGACGTCTCCCAACATGACGTCGTGGAGGTGGAAATTGCCGAGGCACCAATGTAGTTGGTGATGGCAGATGGAAAGATGGAAGAGAACTATGTTGCAAATGGTCAAGTCTATACATGCTCTCCTACTTTCTTCAGCAGAGTTGATGAAGCACGGCCATGTTCTAGTCAAAACCAATCTAGATCGTAATGAAGGTAACAGAAGTTTCTTTTTCTTTTCTTTTCATCTTCAATAACCCTTACACATGACGATGGTCATGGTTCTAGTAGCAAATGTTTCCTAATTGAAGGTTTAGACATGAATAAGGGGTTTGATGGTGGAAAGAGTGGGGGGGTTGGTGGATAAAAGGTTGCTTCTAGGCACAACCCAATGAAACCCTCCATAAGTGAAACTCCCAAGCATCAAATTTCACTCTTCATCTATTGCAAGATAAATTCATGCCTTGGGGATGCATTTATCAAGGGAAAACTCAAATTAAGGGATCTTAACCCCTATTTATCATGTCAAAGGCTAGGTATGAGGATAAGGGGTTGTGAACCCGTGCCCACTGATTAAGGCATTATAACTGCCATTGGTCAGCCCTCCTCATGGGCTATCCTAATCACATGGAAAAAGAAATAGTATTTGTACAGTTTTAAAATAAACCTTAAACTAAGGGGATAGTTATTCCCCATTCCTTATCGAAAAGGCTTGCAAAAGGGGGGATTAGTTGCCATGGGTTAGAAGGTTTAATTTCTTAAAGTCTTAAACCCTCTTGGGGATCAAATTTTCTTAACTGGTTGCTTAACTTAACCAGTGAACAAGACTACAAGTGTCTGACAACTGTATAAGCAGCTGTCCCAGATAATTTCTCTAATAAACCTTAATGAAGTGCAAATCAACTAATTTGATGTGTGTTCTCTTCCCTTATCACAGAACTAACAAAGTTAATCAATTCCAGTTCTTTTGTTTTAGGTTAGCGCATACTCTGTTTGCTAACTAAAATTAAAACAAAAAACAGCTGCAAAATTCAAGAAACGGAGATGAAAATAAATAAATTGTAGTACATCAGTTAGTTACATTTTTGTCATACTATAGGAAGCTAACCAAAAATGAAATACCGTAATATTGGTAATGATGTCGGCCCATGTGTAACAAAGATTACATTATTTGGGGCATGCAATAGCATTGTCTATGAAAATGTTGGCAGTATCAGTACTTGTAGCAGTATTATAGACTTTGAGGTCCATAATTGATAATACAAATGGAGACATTTTTATATTCTCTTATGCTCTTTCAGGCTTTCCGATCCGTTTGAATTTTATCAGACTTTCATATACTCAAATCATAAAAAATTGAATTATGAGACAATTTACTATATCAAGATATTAAAAAAGGTAACCTGTTTTAAATAATCATCCATGAACATTATGGCATCATCATCCTGTCCAGTATTTAGTTTAAACAAGCGCAGGACTTTTTCTTTCTTCATTGACTGCAGGAAAACAAAAGTAGCATGTTAATTAGATGCAAAACTACTAATATCTTTCTGCGGTTTAACTAACTTAGTCTACTATGCTTAAAGAAGAACTATTGTATTGTCCAACTAGGCCTACCACTTAACAAGGTAACTTGGGAAATAATCAACAGCTAAAAACCATATACATATCTAATTATCTTCATTTACCATAATATGAAGGTCCTGAAAAGATGAGGGATTGGTAGATGTAATTTGCAAGAAAAATTGAATTCAACTGATGGTTAAACTTGACAAAAGAATTTATCAGGAATTATAGGGAAATGCATGAGGCAGTTAGCAGTTGTGTTGCTGCAAGGTCGTTCCGACATCACAAATAGACAACTGAAAAGCAAAATAAATTTCAGAGAACAGGCAACACCGTGCACTTCCTAACAAATAAGAAAGAAATATCCTGTGAGACAAACAAAATATAACTCAATAGCAGTATATGGGAATAATAACCGTAATGTGTGTCCTACTAAATATACACTTCAATATGTACATGATAAATCAGTTTGTTACTATTACACCAAGAAGACACAATAATCTAATATATCAGATTATCAGATTTTTTTTGCCAATGTCATTATTCCTTTTCACTCTTTGGTTTAATGTGCCATGGCAATGAATGCAATTCCTTATAGCAAAACGTATCATATTGTGTTCGTGTAGACGCTTTTTTATTCTACAAGAATCTGAAGGGTGCTCATTGGTTGCATGAGCTTAGACTGTGTGACCAAAAAGGTAGCTCTATCTGTCCACCAATTGGCCTTACAGGTTTCATGGAAAACCCCTCTCTTCATAGCTAACTTATCTTGGAATTTAGCACCAGCACAAGGGTTGGTGTCAGGTTACAGCCTGTCAAAGAACTTCATTCGATTCTTTAATGGAGCTCTTGTGCTCCATAGTCCATTCTAATAGTCCATTCTGATGGGAGAAGTCTAGGAAGGTGATTATTATCATCACACAGCATCATACTACCAAATTGCTCCAACTATAATTATTTCACTTAGAAAATAACACCCAACATATTGTACACTGTCAAATTCGATCCTTTCTGCCAGAGTATAACTTGTACATTTTCTCTATCACAACAAACCGTAGCTCACAAGCCATATACAGCTATCAAAGAATAAAACAATGACACATCTGAATTTTCTTTACAACAATCTATGTTTTGTAAAGAAGAATGAACAGTCAGCTCACAACAAGCAGCTACAATGGAAACAAAAGATAATCAGGCAACAAAAAAGATCTAAGATAACTCTTACTAAAGGGGGAAAAAAACCAAACCTCCAAATCTCTGTCCACTTGTGTCCTGTCCTTTACACTACTATACAACTGTGAGCGTAAGATGAAAGGCTGTACCACAACCTGTGAATACTCCAAATATAAAAAAAAAAAAATTAATGGCAGGTTCATCGCAGAAATAAATAGAACTAAAAGAACAAGAAGGTACTTAACATGACTGTCTTATCTGCCACATGTCTAAAGAAGAAAATATAAGTTAAGCGTGGAATAACTTCAGCCATTTGACAATTTTAAGCCTAAATCACACATAGTAAAACAAGTAAAAGATATATGCCTTCTCTGAAATATTTCAAGCTATGACAACAAAAAAGGAAAATCCCATGGTAAAATGATCAAGCTATAATAACCAATACAAAGTGCCAGACTAGATTTAGACATGCCAGCATAGTTGTCTTTTCTTAAAAATAGTATAAAACGGCATACAAGTGCCAAGAGGCTCAGGCTAATACAGGGTATTGGGGAAGTTGAAATATATGCATCTTTACCCTCAATATTTGTAGAGGTTTTTTTTTCCTCTACTAACACCCACATCCTCCATGATGAAATTGACAAGCCTTAACATCACTCCAAGTGGTGCCCTCAGTTTCTCTCCCTAATAAAATATTCATAATAGCTGCCACCATTTTTGCAGCTTCTAGTATGTCAAATATCAAAGAGTGAATAGCTTCGAGTAAATATCTAAGCAAGCTTTCCTCGATCCCCACACCCTACCCCAAGTGTACATGGTACTATGGTGGTAGGAAATGATCTCAAAAAATGTCATAGAATAACTGCCATCCATAGCTAGACTTATTCAATTCATTTTCTAAGCACTATCAAAAATAACATGAACATTCAAACACAATTTTTTGGGGTCAAGAAAAATAAACACCGAGGTCTACAATAAATCTGAAATATGATAGACCATGTAACATATATATATATATATATATATATATATATATATATATATAAAGAAAACACATTACTATGGTGATTGATCTAAAAGGCACACAAATAGCTCGAATTCGCTTCAAATTACAAATTCGTGATTTCCATTTATTTTGTTATCTGACTGAATCACTTTCAGATTTACTCGTACAAAAGGATTCAGTAGGATCCCTTAGGATTGTACAAGTTCAACTCCGGCCAGATTGGTAAAATGATTAAAGGTCGGATCCGTCCAATAGCCTAACCGATTAACTAACTTAACTTTAAAACTCCCCTTTCATTTAATGCCATAACTTACCCCTTTGGTTCTTACATCCTTCACTTATCTGGATAGTCGGCTCCAATAGTTGGGGCAGCAAGAAAGGCGGCAATCAACAACGCTTGGCTTTATTAGTTAGCAGTTCCGTCAAATATTGTAATTTCATCAAATTACATGAAATTGTTTTTTAATGGCTTTGAGATTCTATGAACAAGTTCTTCCATTCTTTGTGTGGTTTCTAGGGTGTTAGGCATTGCTGATGAAGAGGGCGGTGGGGAGACCATGGGAATCATACCAAATTATGGAAAAGAGTTGAGAATACTGAAACTGTATTTATTTTTTTTGTCGGTATTCATATGGGATCGCCATTCCCTCGCTCTTTGGTCTAGCGTGTCATAAAGATGAATGATCGTTCCTTGTGTCCAATTTGTATCGTCTTACCTCTTTGTCTAAATTGTTTACTGTTGTAGGGGAACTTTGAAGGAGCAGGTTAAAGTGTATATATGAAAGGTAATTCTAACTACATGCCAATAGGTCCCCTAAGTTGCATGGCATGATATTCTCATGCTCATAGCTACCCTGGCTAGGAATCTGGCACCAACATAAACAATTGACATCAGGTCGACAACCAGCTGTAAAAACCATGTCAATTTTTTTACGGAGCTTTCTAATGCTCCATATTCAACCTCATTCTGACATAAAAAGGCTTGGATGATGATTTTGACAGGGTAATCATGTCGTTAAGCTATGGATTATGTAGCTAAACTATGGATTTTTTGTGATTTTTGACTAATTATTGCACTAACTAATCCTAAATGGTTTGTGTTCTTATTTTGGACTTTCTAAAAATTTTGTTGTTATTATGTAGATTTTAATGTACCCCAATGAGTCAGATCATAGATTTTATTTATTTTTGGACAACATGTGCTCATGTCATATGTTGTTTCCATATCCAAATTTTGTGTTATATAGCATGTAATCATATAGATAAATGAAATTTGCTGGATAAAGATGATCCCACCAAGCTGAGGTGTCATTTTCTTATTATCAACTACCCACAACAACTTAGCTTTGTTCGGATCACATATGCAGCATGGGTAGACATAGGACACTAAGGAATATATAGAATCAGAATGTAACTAGGAATTGTGTACTTGAACATAAAGTGACAGAAATTAATGAATTAACAAAGGCATATAATATATTTTGGCAGTAATTTTACAAGAAATATTAAACGGTAACCACAGATATTCATGTAACAGAAACAACCAAAAGAGTTCCAGGGAGACTTTTTAAAGTAACAAGTCTACATACCTTTTCAATTTTAGGAAATTGACTGCGCATAATTTGAAGTGCTACCAGAGTATCACTAAAAGTAAGATGTTTTCTGCAATTGCATAGTGAGCAAAGAGAATGCAAAAGTTAATCTAATGAATGTCGCAAATAGGACCAAAAATTGTTGCTTAGTAAAATTTTATGCAAGACAAGAACAATGCATCCCATGTTCATCTCGAAATTCCATATGCATTAAGAATATATGAACATGCTTACATATAATGATATGAGTTAAAGCTTGAATTTTCTATTTTGGGAAGATTCCGCAGACATATCCTGTGATTCGCTTTAGTCACCCCCTATTACGTTTAGTGGTGTCATTATGTATTTGGTCAATGACCAAACACACAATCAATCAGAAAAGGCAAGCCACATTAATTCTTCCTAATCAACCATGCATTAAATTAATGAATTGGCCAATTGCTAGGTTGATCTAAATCCCTTTTTACTTTTTTAGAACATTAACTAAGCGTCCAAAATGCTTAAAGTAGTAGGCAAAAACAAAATGAAAATTGCTTGCAAGGTATAATACAGTTAGAGGCTGAAGATTTTGATAAATGAAGAAAAATAATTAAATGTTAGTCCACAATTGGCCCATAAATTGATTATTGCAACGTTATTCAAGAAATGCAGATATAAATCTAACTAAAAACACCTGTCAGTGATTTACTACATCATCAAGCTACAACTATAAGTTGACCAGAAAATCCAATACCACATGATAACTATGGTGGGTCAAATATGAGTCTCATGTTTTCTATAAATGCCTTGAATATTGTGTCATCGTCGTTTTAGCTGAAGTCGGCTACAGAGCACGAGAAAGCTCCACAAAAGAATTGACGTCAAGACTCTGATCGTGCCGACTTTCAAGCCAAAGATCTTCTGAGCAATATGGAAGGATCACATCATAGAACCAAACGAATCATTTCATAACCATGACAATTGGCCAATTTAGTCACACAAGCAGGAAACGGATGTGCGATGCGCACCAATCTAACAAGGTGTATAAAGACGACACTCCTTTGTACCTATCATTGTTACTAAACTTTAGCATGTATTTCAATTCAGATAAAGCTCACCTTTGTAGTCCCATTTGGGCAATTTTTAGGAGTTGGCATACCATCTCCTGTATAGTGTACTCTTTTTCCCCAAAATGAATCAAGTCAGATTATTGAACCTACTTCTCAACATGGTATTAGAGCATGGTTCATCTTGGACCTAGCCCTCCAGCAAAACCCTAGTCTCCTCCTTTCTCCTTCTTCTGAAACCTAGCAGCCATTTCCGAATGAAAAAACCTAGCCTCCTCCTTCCAAACCTAATCCCAAACTCGTCTTCTTCTCCTTCTTAACCCTAACCAAAACTAACACCCTGGCCTTAGCTTTCAATTCTATAGTACTATTTAGCGGAATCCGTAACCCACGGCACTCGCAATAGAGATGCAATGAGGGCTCGTTCTAGAGTTTTCCGACTACCGATATTAATCAAAGAACCGACAACGAATTCCCTGCGATGAAACCATCAACGTATCACTTCTGGCAGTATCAGAACAAAGGTTATCAGCATCCCGTTCCCAAATTATTGATTATTATAGCTAAAACATGGAATGTCTGTGTCGTGTCCGATACGTGTCCGACACCGACGTGCCGCTAACGTAGAAGGAAACAGTCGAGGGAGAATACCGAGCCGGAGAGTCTCGCCGGCGTGTCCGTCGTCGGAATCGCCATCCTCGTCCCTCCGGCGCTTGCTGCCGACCGACCGAGATGTTCCCGCCGTTTCCGATATGTCCATGGAGAAAACGAATGAGAAGACGACCTAGATTTCTATTTAAGCGAAACGCAATCTTTCTGCTTTAGGGCCTGTTTGGTTGGATGTAGGTGCATGAAAGTGTGAAAGTGGAGTTTCATGTGCATGTAACTCATTTGAGTTGCAATACATATCACTTTCCAAAAAGTGTTTGGTTGCAAAAGTTTTTGTCCCCCGCAAGTGGGGAGTTACAATGTAGTTTGTTTGGATGACCACTTGAAAGTGGCTTTGATGGAGTTTGTGTGTTTGGTTAGGACATTGCAAGTGATATAATCACCCTCATGAAGAATGGTATGGTTACCAAAAAATTTCAACATGTTCATAACCGAATTTGGCAGCAGAGAACCATTTTCATAACCAAAAAAAAAAATGAAACATGTTCCCAGCAAGTATCATATGAACACTCTCAGCAAATATGATACATTTTGCAAGATTTGCTTTTTCCAGCAAATATGATAACATCTTCCCAACAAATTTGATATATGTTCGCAGCAAGATGACATGTTCCCAGCATATATGATTCATGTTCCAAGAAATGAACACATTTTTCCAACAAATATGAAATGTTCCCAGCAAATATTCATGTTCCCAGCAAATATGATACATGTTCCCATCAAATATGATACCCGTTTCCAGCAAATATGATATGTTCCCAGCAAGTGACATGTTCCCAGCAATACGACATGTTCCCAGCAAGTATACATGTTCCCAGCACTGGAAATAATTCAAACCAGCAAATATGGTACATAAAACCAGCAAAATCTTGTTCACAACCTCAATATGGGCTCAGAGTATGAAAACTGAAAGTAATTTCAACATTTCCAAAATTTCAACATGTTCATAACCGAATTTGGCAGCAGAGAACCATTTTCATAACCGAAAAAAAAATGAAACATGTTCCCAGCAAGATGACATGAACACTCTCAGCAAATTGATATATAATTTTGCAAGATTTGCTTTTTCCAGCAAATATGATACATTTTCCCAACAATATCATTATATGTTCGCAGCAAGATGACATGTTCCCAGCATATATGATACATGTTCCCAGAAATGAACACATTTCTCCAACAAATATGATATGTTCCCAGCAAGTATTCATGTTCCCAGAAAATATGATACATGTTCCCATCGATTATGATACATTTCAAAAATAAGACATCAAAAATACGACATGTTCGCAGCAATATACATCTTCCCAGCAAATATGACATGTTCCCAGCAATATCATTCCAATGAAACAAAATCTTGTTCACAAGGAGATCATGGGCTCAGTGTATGAAAACTGAAAATAATTAAAACTTGTTCAGGAGAACAATATGGGCTCAGAATGTAGCAAAATCTTCTTCGAAAAGTATCATCAGACGAAGAACATATCAAAAATCAAATATGAAACATGTTCCCTGCAAATATGACATAGAAAACCAGCAAGATGACATGTTCCTAGCAAATATGACATAGAAAAAGCAAGATGACATGTTCCTAGCAAATATGACATGTTCCCAGCAAATCTTACATGTTCCCAGCAATATGACATGTTCCCAGCAAATATTACATGTTCCCAGCAATGGGAAATCTTCCCAGCCATATGACATGTTCCCAGCAATATCAATCCAATGAAACAAAATCTTGTTCACAAGGAGATCATGGGCTCAGAGTTTAAAAATTGGAAATAATTAAAACTTGTTCAGGAGAACATTATGGGCTCAGAATGTAGGAAAATTTTCTTCGAAAATATCATCATACGAAGAACATATCAAAAATGTAAATTCCTGCGTAACATAAAATTGAAACATGGACCATATTTGCTGGGAACATGTATCATATTTGCTGGGAACATGTACCATTATTTGTTTCACATTGAAACACAAGTCATCATAGCCCATAATGCATTCTCATCATCGCCCATATTATAAGAAAATAAGACCAACGTATGGTGGAGTAACCAGCAAACTGCCCCAAAATTGAAGGCACCAAGTTATGCATTGTCATCATAGCCCAAAATATCATTATTTGTTTCAAGAAAGCAAAACTCATCACAGCCCATATAAGATTTCAAGATAGCAAAACTCATCATAAACCCAAAACTGAAATTGAAGTGCCCAAAACTGAAATCAGTAACAAAAAACTGAAACACAAGACTGAAAAAAGCGATTGGCTCAAAGGATTCACCATCCCACTCATCATCGCCAATTTAAAAACTTGGCTACCTCCATCCATCACCAAATTGGTGGGGGAGGCCATCAAGTTTGGGTTCTCAACGTGGGGCACCTTCCTCATTTGTGTTGTCGGGACCGAAATAGCAATTTAGACTCAAAGGTTGCACCTTCCTCATCATTGTCTAAAACTAGGCTACAAGTTGGCTACCTCCGTCCATCACCACAATGGTAGGGGAGGCCACCAACTTTAGCTTCTAATTAGGTTGCACCTTCATAGCTCATTCAAAGACAACTCCTGCACCCAAACAGTACATAGCCCTTGTCATTACATTGTCATTACATTGTAGGTGCAGACAAAAGAACTTGGGTCTACACAAATAAGTTGGTACTACATAAAAGAGATGTAGACTAAAATCGATACAAGTAATGTTAGAAAACCCAACGTGACAATAATGGCCGATGGGTGGCCATTGCGCACATCTTCCCCCTTATTTCACATCGTTCATCCTTGTAATTTGAGTGGAAGTAACCCATTGCCTCCTCATAATCTTGGCACTTGAAATAACAAGCGCCTTTAAACCCATTCACTTGCATGTGACATTCAGGCCAGGTTGTGTACACCCCTGGCTTTCTTCCTTTCAAAACAACGTAGAAAGACATGCTACAAAAACAGGAAAATAACAAAAACAGCAGCAAAGATATCAAAAGAGCAGGGAATTAACAAAAGCAAAGACATCAAAAGAGCAGGGAATTGAAGTCACACAGAAACAGCAGCCTATGGGCATCATAGGCCCTGTGGAAACAGCAGCCTATGGGAATCATAGGCCTTGAATTGAACATATTTCACCTAGGAATTCAATGCCGCATACTCTTTTTTTTGCCTTATGTCCCAATATGTAAAGGAATATGGCTAGTTGTTCTTCCACACAAACAGATCGTGTATCATGGAGCGACCTCATTTTCCATTAAATTAATAATTATAGTTAGGGACTGTTTGGTTCCCTCCTATGGGATGAAAGTGGGGATGTTTTTTGCAACTCGGGTGAACTGTTGTCCACTTTTGGTGCAATAATATTCTACATCTACATCTAGATAGGGCAAAGTAAATAATAGTGTAAACCTAGAAAGGGCAAAGTATACAGATCAAAAATTATCAGAAATATGCTCATTTGCAGGAAAGACTAGTACGACAACAAAATCTGATCACAATTTGCAGGAAAATGACATTTTCCCAGCAAGATGACATGCTCGCAGCAATATGACATGTTCCCAGCACATGATACCACAAATTCGGAATATCGGATTATCTGTGGAAGCAAAAATTTATAAGCCAAAAAATCTCAAGTATTCGTAACATGTTCCCAACAACATGTTCCCAGCATTATGATACTACGAGAAATCCGTTCCCAGCAAGTATTCGTAACATGTTCCCAGCAGATCTATACACGAAATGGCAAAAATTCACGAAATGGCAAAAATAAGAACACAGTATGACAGATCTACATAGATCCATGAACGGAGCAACCGAAAAAATTTACGGATCTACAAAAATCATCGATTATGACCGGATCTATAAAAAAATTCCACGAAATGGCAAAAATAAGGAACAACACGACAGATCTACATAGATCTATGAACGGAGCAACCGAAAAAATTTACGGATCTACAAAAAATCATCGATTATGACCGGATCTATAAAAAATTCCACGAAATGGCAAAAATAAGGACACAGTATGACAGATCTACATAGATCTATGAACGGAGCAACCGAAGAAATTTACGGATCTACAAAAAATCATCGATTATGACCGGATCTATAAAAAAATTCCACGAAATGGCAAAAATAAGGACACAACACGACAGATCTACATAGATCTATGAACGGAGCAACCGAAAAAATTTACGGATCTACAAAAAATCATCGATTATGACCGGATCTATAAAAAAATTTCACGAAATGGCAAAAATAAGGACACAACACGACAGATCTACATAGATCTACGAAGATCTAACAAAAAAATGGCGAAATAAACAAAATTTTGGAAAAAAAACGGTAAGAATTTAACGAAAAAATGGGTTCCAAGAGCAGAGGTTTACAGTGCAGAAGAGAATGGCGGAAGAGGGTGCTCGGAAGCCTTTTTTTTTCCCACTTCCTTCTCCAGATTTTCCTTCTCTCTCCTCCCACTTTCACTGGACTTCAAGAACCCAATGGCCGGAACTCAAAAGCCGCTTTTTGGTAGAGACAAGAACTGGAGCGGGGTCACATCAACCCACTTCCAAGTAATAAACCCTCCCAACCAAACACCAAAAGTGGCCAACAGTTCACCCGAGTTGCAAAAAACATCCCCACTTTCAGCCCATAGGAGGAAACCAAACAGCCCTTAGAGCATCTCCAACCCTATTGTGAGTTTGAAAACAATGGTTGCCACATAGGAATGACAACCATTTTTTCCAAAAGTACTTCTCCAATGCAAATGTGAAAAAAATGTGGAGTTGACATGGCAATGACATGGCAAAGACAATGTGAAGTTGGTTGTCTAGATCTAGACAATGCACTTCACAATGTCTTTGTGTCCACATCATTTGTGAATAAAAATATTTATAAAAAGAAGTAGAAGAGTAAAAGTTGTCTTGGAAGTTGTAAAAAATTAATTTGTATTGTCTTCTCAATACTTTGCATTGGAGATGACCTTTTAAACTCATTGTCATTTGTGAATATATTTTTGCCACCTATACAAGACATTGTCTTGTGTCCCATGCCACATAGGATTCACAACAAAACAAGACAATAGGGTTGGAGATGCTCTTAAACTAGATTGGCAAAGCGGGTGACCCACATGTCAGTGACTCCTGTTCCGCTCAACCCAGCCGTCTGGAAAAATGAAAAAAAAAAAACACGCACACTATATATTATATATAGAGAGAGAGGAGATAGTAGTAACGTACACGAATTGAATTACGCGCACATACAAAAATTGTTAAAAATTAATATTGTTGTGGACAATTAGCTCAACATCACATGTATATCAATATATCTCAATGTCCTTTTACAAGCCATCCCAACCTCTCTTTATATAGGAAGAGAGAGGTTGGGAGTTACAAAGTGAAAAGTCACTTGGGAGTTACAAAGGTGAAGAGTCACCATGATGATGAAGTCATTTGGGAGTTACAAAGGTGAAGAGTCACCATGATGATGAATTACAACACTCCCCCTTGGCTCTTCACAAACTCTGCTTGTAAACACCTCTGAGCTTCTTTGTCGGTCTGTAGCTTGCAGATTCAAAAATGACCACCTACTTGTGCCTCGTTAAAACCTTGCCAAAGAAAACCCAGTGGGAAAAAAACTTTGGTCGAAGGACAAAAGAGTACACACAGGTCAGTGTGATGGGGTAAACTTAACCATTGCAAAGGTGCCTCGTCAAAACCTTGTCAGGGAAAACCCAGTGGAAAAAACTGCTGATCGAAGGACAAAAGAGTACACGATGGTTTAGAGGTATACACTGGATACTCCCCCTGATCACAATAGTCCTTAGTGAATAAGAGATTTGAAATGTGTCTCGTTAAAAACCTTGCCAAGGAAAATCCAATGGGAAAAAAACTTGGTCTAAGGGAAAAAGAGTACACAAGCATACATCAGGATGCTCCCCTTTTCACTCGTACTCGACAGGGCACAGGATATACGCACAACAGGACATTTGGGGCGCTCGTTGGGGCGCTCCCCCTCACATGCACACAACAGGGTGCGGGAAACATGTTTCACTTAGGCTAGCTCTGAAAGCTTCCTAAGTCCAATCGCTCTGACATGTTTCTGGAACGAGTGTTTTGGCAGTGACTTGGTGAACAAGTCTGCACGGTTATTCTCCGATCCAATGTGTTGCACTTCAATCTTCTGAAGCGCTTGTTGTTCATGTGTAAAGAACAACTTGGGCGATATGTGCTTGGTAGCATCCCCTTTGATGTAACCATGTTTCGCTTGATCAATAACAGCGGTATTGTCCTCATAGACGACAACAGGTTCATCTGGGTCATATGGAAGATCACATGTACTTCGAATATGGCCAATAACAGCTCGAAGCCATACACACTCTCTAGTCGCCTCATAGAGCGCGAGTAGCTCAGAGTGGTTCGTTGAAGTAGCCACTAAGGTCTGTTTGCGAGACCTCCAAGAAATCGCCATGTTCCCAATGGTAAAGACATAACCAGATTGGGAACGCCCCTTGTACGGATCAGATAAGTATCCCGCATCGGCGTAGCCAACAAGGGTCGCGTTGCTTCGAGTGCCAAGAGCGTTGGACTCACTCAAAACCGCGTAGGGATAGAACAAGCCCAAGTCCGTAGTACCCTTAAGGTAGCGAAAAATGTCTTTTATGCCATTCCAATGGCGGCGTGTTGGTGCGGTGCTGTGTCGAGCTAGACAATTCACAGCAAACGAGATGTCCGGTCTAGTACATTGGGCCAAGTACAATAAAGCGCCTATTGCACCTAGATAAGAGCACTCAGGACTCAATATCTCTTCGTCGTCCTCCTTTGGACGAAATGGGTCCTTAGTAATGTCTAGAGAGCGGACGATCATGGGAGTAGCGGACGGCTTAACGTCAAAATGACTAAAGCGTCTCAACACCTTTTGGGTGTAGTTCGCTTGATGGACAAGAATTCCATCTTTACGGTGCTCGATCTGCAGGCCGAGGCAAAACCGTGTCTTCCCAAGATCCTTCATCTCGAATTCCTTCTTCAGGATATCAGCAGTTTCTGACAAGTCTTTTTCGGTTCCTATGAGATTCATGTCATCTACATAGACCGCGATGATTGCGTATCCTGAAGTGGATTTCTTTATGAACACGCATGGGCAAAGTTCGTTAACATATCCCAAACCGATCAAGTATTCGCTTAGGCGGTTATACCACATTCGCCCGGATTGTTTCAATCCATATAGCGAACGTCTCAGTCTAATCGAGAACGCGTTCCGTGGTCGGGAACTACTTGATTCAGGCATCTTTAGTCCTTCAGGGACTTTCATATATATCTCTGTGTCTAGATCTCCGTAGAGATAGGCTGTGACCACATCCATGAGCTGCATATTCAGTTTTTCAGAAACTACTAAACTGATTAAGTAGCGGAACGTTATGACGTCCATTACGGGAGAATACGTCTCCTCGTAATCAATTCCAGGGCGTTGTGAGAAGCCTTGCGCCACAAGGCGAGCCTTGTATCGCACAATCTCATTTCTCTCATTACACTTCCTTAGGAAAACCCATTTGTGACCAACTGGTTTAACATTGGGTGGTGTTGGAGCAACAGGTCCAAACACGCTTCTTTTCGCTAAGGAGTCTAGTTCAGCCTGGATTGCTTGTTTCCATTGTGACCAGTCCGTTCGTCGTTGACACTCGGCAACACTACGAGGTTCCATGTCATCATTGTTCATAATGTCAGTGGCCACTGAGTATATGAACACATCATCGATGACAGTTTCGTTTCGCTTCAAAATATCGTCTAAGCTAGCATACTCGACGAATATTTCGAGGTTATCGGCATGATTAGGAATAGGCGTTTCATCTGGAACGCGCTCTTCTAATACATCGCCGTGATCCTTAATGATCTCATGTGGCAAAACGCTTTTAACAAGATTTCTCCGCTTCCGGGGCAGAACATCTTTGGAACCAACCGGTCTTCCCTTCTTCTTGGGAATAGCGGCGGACTGGACGGCCGATGGCAGCGTCTTTTGCTCGGCGGGTTCGACCGGAGACATGTTTCACAGGAACATGGCGTCTCAGGGACGTCTATCCTTGCAGGCACATTTGCAGCAGGTATAATTGATCTCGTGACTTTTGCTAGGTCGCTAAATGCATCTGGCATTTGATTTGCAATATCTTACAGACCTAGAATCCTCTGCACTTCCTTATCACTATGTGCAGGGGGGGATCATGATGAGCAAAAGCGGGCACATGCCACGCTAATTCACGTCGTTCCTCATCAACGTTAGCGTGCATTTCTCCCCCTAACGACGGGAAGATTGCCTCATCAAAGTCACAATCCGCGTGTCTCGCGGTAAAGAGATCGCCTGTCAAGGGCTCTAAATAGCGAATAATGGACGGGGAGTTATAACCGACATATATTCCCCGTCGCTTCTGAGGTCCAAATTTTGAACGCCTTATCGGCTCAATTAGAACATTGACTAGGCACCCAAACACGCGTAAATGTGAGATATCAGGCTCACATCCAGTAACCAGCTGGTACGCGGAAAGTGGTTGGGTGGCCATGGGCCTCAGACGGACCAAATTTGCAGCGTACAAAATTGCATAGCCCCATGCAGATAGTGGGAGTTTGGTGCGCATAACCAAGGTCCTCGCTATCACTTGCAGTCGCTTTATAAAAGCTTCCGCTAGGCCATTTTGGGTATGAACATACGCAACAGGATGTTCAAGATTTATTCCCAAAGTCATGCAATAGTCATCGAAAGTCTTCGATATAAACTCAGCGGCATTATCAAGTCTAATAGACTTTATCGGATAATCCGGATGGTGAGCCCTTAACTTAATGATCTGGGCGAGGAGTTTAGGAAACGCTGCGTTTCGGGTGGACAACAACACTACGTGTGACCATCTAGTCGATGCATCAACCAAAACCATGAAGTATTTAAATGGTCCGCATGTTGGTTGGATTGGTCCACAAATATCTCCATGAATTCTCTCAAGGAATTGGGAAACCAATCTCGTAGGTTTCACATGGAGTGGCTTGAGATTCGTCTTCCCAATCGAGCAAGCTTGGCATAGGCTTTTCGGATTTATAACGAAATTCTTTCCTCCAAGAGGATGCCCATGTGATGCATTCATAGTGCGAAGCATCATATTTTGACCCGGATGACCCAGCCGGTCATGCCATAGCATAAAAGTCCTCTCATCAACTGGCGCTCGGCGAATGATGAGATTACTCTCGATGTGTTGTATCATAGTGAGATACAAACCACTTGAAAGACATTTCAACTTCTCCAAGATACGCTTTTGGCCGTACTGAGTGGAGGTAATGAAAAGATACTCGAAGCCATGTTCTCGAGCAGTTTCAACATGAAATCCGTTTTCTCGAATATCCTTAAAACTCAATAAGGTACGACTGGACCTTGGAGAATATAAGGCCTCTGATACTTCAAGGGAGTACCATTGGACAATGAAAAACGGGCTTTGCCAAAACCTTGAACAAGGGTTGAGGGTCCCGAAATGGTTGTCACTGAGGTTACTTTAGGCGTATAGGAGATAAAGTATGATTTATCTCTCAAGATAGTGTGAGTCGTTCCACTATCAACCAAACAATCCACTGCCCTGTGGTCCATGCCTATAAGTAAAAAAAATTAAAGTTTGTCACACGTTTGAAAAAGTGCTCGAAAAAGAACTTTAATTTTATCGAGAAAACAGAAAATACAAACCACCAAAAGTTTTATGACTTAAATCAAACATAGATAGAAAATGAAGATTTATTCTTCCATTTCTGCTACAAAATCGGGGGTCTCAAGATTTAGATTTTCGCATTCGTTGACCAGATTTGCTTCGGCCCGGCGCCCTTGTGATAGTTATTAACTTCTTGGGGGTCGCCCTGCAAGTCCGTTGCATATGACCATAAGCACCACATTTGTAGCAGAGAGTAGGCGCTTGGCCTTCCACTCTCGCTTTGGGACGACTGGCCCGTTGGTTCTTACCATGAGACTGCCTAGGAGTCAAAGGTCCTTGGTTCTTGTTAGAACCTCGCTTTGGATGGCGAGACTTAAACTCGCCTCTGTTCCTTGGCTGGGACGACTGGCCCTTGTCTCGTTTCCACCGTGGATTTGGTCCACGGAGAGCGTTTGCATCAGGCATTGGAATTGCCTTTGTTCCAGCAGGACGAGAATATTGTTTCTCATTAAAATGAGACTGTTCTTCTCGTCTAGTAAAAGCTGGGTGATGAGCTCAGGAAACTTGGTGAACTTAGACTGACGGTATTGCTTCTGGAGCAAGTTGTCAGTGGAAGGAAATGTGGTGTATGTTTTCTCCAATAGATCACTGTCGGTTAATATCTCATCGCAGTATTGGAGAAGTGATCGAATCCTGCAGACTTCATTGTTGTAATCAGTTACACTTTTGAAGTCTTGGAAGCGCAGGTTCAACCAGTCATGGCGTGCTTCAGGTAGCCATATGGTCTTCTAGTGGTCGAAGCGCTATTTCAGAGAGTCCCATAGCGTCTTCGGCGAGGAGATTTCAATGAACTCCGCCTTCATGGCGTCAGATAAATGCTGCGGAATAGAATCATCGCTTTGGCGTTCATTGAGCGAGTGACTTCCACTTCACGCTCTTCCTCGTTATAGATGACGTCCAAGAGGCCCTGCGCATCTAGATGGTTCTGGATGTCTTGCGTCCAGTCCAAGTAGTTCTTGCCAGAGGCTTCAAGGATTGGAAAATCAATCTTGATCGACATTTTTCTACAACAGGAGAAAAAATCTTGATCAGTCAACATATAAAACGACAGGTTTATATGGATTTGGTTTGTATAAGCAACAACAAACAATCGTAAATAAAAACAACGGTTTTGAAAAAACGATTTTTGTTTAAAAATTATCTTCTTATATCGATCGACGGGCCGATATAGAGAGTTCAATTAATTCTTGCAAAAATGCATAATTTAAATACAATTTGAGCAAAAAAATAATATTCGGTCAACCCCTTTCAGTAGCTCTACGTGAATATGACCAGGCGGGAAAATGGGGGAGGAGGGTCACCGGGGACCTCTTAAGAACCAAGCCCCAAGTTCTTTCTGACATCATACCCAAGTAGATGAGCCTATTCGGAGAGACTTCGTAAAATTTTGTCAAATGTAAGAATAAATAAGATTTTTCAAGAAATTCACGCTATTTGCGAACTGTGCAAAATAGGTGACAATTTAGTGCGTGCTCAAAATGAGCGTTGCCTTTGAAAAATTATTAACCAAAAAGTTATTTTTGGGAGGCCCAAATTTGGCGGTGCCAGAATTTGTTTATATAGCCAAAACCAATTTTTCAATTTTACGCCATTACGCTAAAAAAAAACGTACAACATAAGTAGGCAAAACACACAAAGAATTGGTGCCTAAGCAAGCGGCACCAAAAAAATGTCAACTATTTTTCCGACGTCTAATGAAGCGACGCCAAAAAATAGCGAGAAAAAAAATACAATTTTTTTTTTACTACCCATCTGTTACAATAATTCACTGAGTAACATAAAGAAATTGCTACTTAGGCGCTCGTCGGGACGCAGATGGCACTGTGGCGCTCGCCGGGGCGCTCCAAATCCACCATTACCAAAAAAATGTTAGCACTCCAATTTTTCTTTTACAACATGAAAATTTGCTATCAAAAATTTATTTTCTCAGAAATTAATAACAAATATGTTTTTTTTTAAAAAAAAACTAGTATGCTAAAGGCTAGATTATAGCAAAATTATACATAAAAAAATTTACAACTGCTAACAGAAAGTGAATATATCAATATATTCACATGTTGCAGCAGAGGGCTCTCTTCCCAACACACATGAATTACAACACTGTTAACATTTTAAGCATAGTGTTACTTATTTGGTTGTTTTTAAGCATGGAAAAAAATATAACTTACTGTTTTTACATATTTTTAAAATCCAGTTGCAAAGCTTTTGTTAAAAACAATTTGCAAAGCTTCTGATAAAGCCCATCTGCGAAGCTTTCTATTAACATATTTTTAAACTTATATATTACTTACTACTACCAAAAGATTCTGTTGCCTATATATTTGCAATACAATAAATCTTTTGAACAAATTATACTATATTTGGCAATTATATTTAGACTTGTTCAAATATATATTAGCCTTGTTGTCACATATTCATTAGATAATTCCCTTAATTATTATCTACAAACTTCATATATTTGCTTGTTGGCCGGCATTGTAGTTGTCAAGAAAACGCATTATCAAGCCTTACCACATGCACACAAAAGGCTCTAATAGGACCTAAGCTCTAGATCACCACCCAAAGTTAATAAGTATGATCTAATTACGACGACAAGATGGAAGACGAGCGGGTGGAAGCAAAATTTTTTTTTACCTTTCTTACCGTACGGTGGAAGAAAGTGGGAAGACGATTGCGGATACGCGGGATCGGCGACGAGCGACGGAGTGCGCGCGGGACAACGGTAGGCGGACGTCGAGGCGAGCGGTACGTCGGGTCTCCGGCGTTGCACGAGCAAAGTGCTGATAACGTGTTGTGGACAATTAGCTCAACATCACATGTATATCAATATATCTCAATGTCCTTTTACAAGCCATCCCAACCTCTCTTATATAGGAAGAGAGAGGTTGGGAGTTACAAAGTGAAAAGTCACTTGGGAGTTACAAAGGTGAAGAGTCACCATGATGATGAAGTCATTTGGGAGTTACAAAGGTGAAGAGTCACCATGATGATGAATTACAACAAAATAAGTTATTATAAAAACTATCGGCAGAATTCCACATTAACTACTTTAAACTATAATTATTTAATTATAAGTAAATCATATAAAATAATTAAATATTTAGTTAATTTCAAGTATCTATAAATATCTTAGACTGCTCAAATAGTTAATCTGTAGCTTTAGTTACACGTAGGGCCGAGTATTATTTGGTTTAGAAGTTTGAATGAGAACCAAATAAAAGTTTTGATTTTATTTGAAAAATATTTTATTTTATTTCGATTTTGAAAATACTACAAAATTTATTCAGTTTTGATTCGATTTTGATTTCAAAATTAAAAATGGAAAAAGACATACAGTTATTAAATATCTTCAAATTTATACATATTTATGATTAAAAAAATATTGTATATTTAAAAAAATTAGTGTTAAGTAAACTTTAATAATTAACACATAGTCAACTTTGGACCAAACTTAGAACACATAATCTATAAAATTATAAAATTTTAATATAATTTAACCACAATTCTAATTTTGCTCCAGCATAGTCCAATAAATAAATCAATTAGTTATCGGTTCGATTTCGATATAGCTAATTTCGGTTTAATTTTGAATTTTATTTATTTATTTTGTTTTGACTATTTCGATTTGGTTGAAATCGAATAAACCAAACAAAAGACTTACAAGGTTGGTGACTCTCCTATTTTTATTACTAATAGAGCATATGTGCGTAAAATAATTTTTTTTTCCTAATCTTATAAACAAATAATTTAAATATTTAAATTTGAATTAAGATTTATATATATATATATATATATATATATATATATATATATATATATATATATATATATATATATATATATATATATTAAGATTGGTAAAGATTTAATTAAATTTTAATTATAATTTGTTATAGATATACGTGAATAAAATATAGGGCATTCTATTATGCGGAACTGCAAATAAAAAGTTTAAAATTATAATATTTTATTTTTTTATTAAATGGATGATGATATATATAAGGCTTGGACTACTCACTTTTGTGCCATTTCCAAATCGCATTATATAAGTAGATTATTATTATTATTATTATTATTATTATATAAAAAAAAATTAAATCAACTAAATAGTCTAAATTCTACAATAGGCCGTATAAGTTAAATTCGGGTCGGCACCGGTTCTGTAATTCGTGGTTTTCCACAATCAGAAAAATCCAAAGCATATCGAACCCCCTTCCTTCCTCTCCTTTTCCGTCCTCGCCATCGGAACCCTAATTCCGATCCCCAAGAAAATGTCGGAGTCGGGATCGGCGTCGAACCCGAACGCGAACCTCTACCAGCCGTCCAGCTCCTACTTCCCCCTTCCCTTCCACCTCCAGAACGCCGACCCGGCGGCCCAGCAGTACGCCTACGCGGCCACGCCGGCGGTGAACTTGCCGGCGGCGCCCCAGCAGTACGCCCCCGCGTACTCCACGGCGGGGTACACGCTGCCTCAGTATCAGCAGGTCAGCATCTCTATCTTTCTCTATTTAGTCTCCGATTTCTTCTATTAGTCATTGGAATTTCTAGGAATTTCATGGATTAGTTGTTGAGGAAAAGCAAGATATTGTGCAATTTAGAAATTTTTGCCTACTTTTTGTGGGGGAATGTCTTAAAATCTAAGAGATTGTCGAGAAGTTTTTTTTTTCTTTCGAAGAAATAAGTTGTACTGGGAGAGAATAATTTAATTTAATCGATATGTAAAGTTTGTTTGTTTTTCCTTGAAAAAAAGAAGCAAGACATGATGCAAATTTGGAGAAATGTTTGTGTTGTGTAGTTATTGTTGGAAATTCTTTCCTTTTTCTTGCTTTGAAATCTGCAACAAAAAATAATAGTTAAAGTAATGGTTACCGGCCTCTGGGAAAGTCGCACTCGTAGCACTGCCCTCAGAGTTAATCCGGGTCTATGTACAGGCTATGTCCGAATGCTCCTAGTGGTAAAATTTCCGCTCTATCGGTATCTTCTCGTCGCACACAACACAGAGAGAGCGACCCTTGACTTAGCTCTGCCCAAAGCAAGAACAAAGAACATAAGAGGTTCGGAAAGACGAGATTTTGAGAGAGATTTCATGTAGGATTTTCAGTGTGTGGAGAGAAGAAAGAACGATTCATTTTATAGGCATTCTCCAACGGACCGGAGAGGTACTGGTACTGCCAATTAATCAGTCAATAAATCACAATTAAAAAACGGACATTACAAACGTTACAAAGTAAAAAAAAAACAAATGTAAAACATGTGATTCATTGAACCTAGACAGAATTATTGTGTCCAAAGTCTCCAAACGTTACAAAATTTAATGGATTATAACAGTCAAAAATTAAAGAGGAGCAAAAATATTTTTAGGGTCCAAGCCCGAACCCGAAGAGGAAATCGAATCGGCATTCGGCGCCCGCAGATGTGGGCACGTACCCGCAGGTCCCGCACCCTTACGTGCGCCGAACCGAACCGAACCGACCCGAGCCGGGCCGGGTGGCGGTGGCGGCGCGCGCGTGTGGCCCATAGTGCTACCCACATAAGACTTGAATGAAGCAAAAGGAAGCAAAGCAATATATACACACTCATTTCTCCCACTCTAGCCGATGTGGGACTATTTAGAATAGGCACTTGAGCTTTTGCTCATGATACACATGCAGCCAACAGTTATATTGGGCATTCCATGGAGAACTGTGTTAAAAATTGAAGAGAGATTCAAGTAGAAGATTTTTCTAAATAAAAATATAATTTTAGGAGATTTATGGGAGAAGTCATGTTGTCGAAGAGGAAAAGAGAAATTATTGATAGTTCATTTCTATATGCAAGATTGGGTGGAGTTAGTAAAAGAAACTAGGTTATGAATTTCCCTTTGGCATTGCAATTTACAAGTTGCAATGCGATGCTGATCTTTGGATGTGAATACCATTCTTTTCAGTCTTGAACAAATTTACCATAAAGCTCTCAACCATGGGCAATTTGTGTTCCTGAACTTTCTTTTGCACTGTATCTTTCCATTCAAGAACTCTAAGGCCATGCTTGGTTCACATAACGAGGGCCTTGGGAAAGGAAAGGAAATTCATTTCCTTACTTCGTATGCCAAAGTAAATGAGCAGTAAAGAAAAATGATTCCCAAAGGAAAGGAAAATAGGAGGGATGGTTCCCCACACCCATCCCAAGGATTCACTTCCCCACCCCAAGGATTCACTTTCTCTTCCAATTTTCCGGGCCTTTCCAAACACCAGAATGAAAATTTTATGGGAATTGCATTTTCCCAAAGGAAAAGAAATAGCAAAGAAAAGATTTCCTTTCCTTTCCGCGAACCAAACGAGGCCTAAATGTAGCGTTCAGAAATTCCCGAACCGAGCAAATCAACATTACTCAGTCACATACTCATGATTGTTTTGATTAGAAATGGGACATGATTCAACACCATTAATGGAGAAAACTATACCACACACCTGATTTACAGCAATAGAGGGTCCTACACCATTACAGATCAAGAAGAAATACTCATTGTCTCACATGTTATGCCACCTAAGTATTCCAAAGCCTACTTGCGTAGTTCTCTGTTACCAAGTGGTGCATTGTGTTTTTGTTTTTGTTTCTCGTTCCATAAGATTCTGCCACGTAGGTAATTTGGGTTTTGAGTATCAACCGAGTTTGTTATGGTAGGTAGATCTATATTAGTTTCATGACAATTTGTGAGCCAGCACTTATGCCAACAAAGATACATACTTACAGGTCACGTTATGTTTGACACATGTATTCTGACCTCTTATTCCACTTTGTTTACCCTAAACCTTCCTAATTTCTACATTTAGAATTACCTCCTCCTATTTCATGGCCCATGTCACAGTAACAATACCTCCAACCCTTGGCCTTTAGTAGTGATATAAGAACCACATACTTTTGTGATCTCTTTGTCTAGTTTGTTTATCTTCTACTTCCTACACCATGATCATCATCATCATCATCATCATCATCATCATCATCATCATCATCATCATCCAAGCCTTATCCCATCAGAATGGGGTTGACCATGGAGCATAGGAAAGCTCAATAAAAGATTTGACAGTTTTTATTGGCTCTGGAACTGGAACTGATGTTAACCGTCTATGTTGGTGTTGGATTCCTACCCAAGCCAGCTATGAACATGAGAGATCGTGCCATAAAACCTTTGCGTCTAGTTGGCAGGTAGGTAGAGTGATAGACTCCATGGACTGTATAGTATATTGTGCATTTTCTTCCATATTGATTTTTTTGGTTAGTATTGATGAGTGCTATAAAGGAGGGTACTAGGCTTAGCGTGCTACTCTACACCTGATTCTAAAAAGGAAGTTATATTAGGGTTGAAGAAGGCGAAGTTTTTCTTAGATGTATTAATGCGATCAAAATTTCAAACTCATGCTTATTGATAATATATGAGAAAATAATTTTAAAATAACCGCTTATTACTATAGATATTAACAATCAGCTCACAACTATAACTGGGATTGTATTGTTATATTGGTCATTATTTCCCCAATCCGCTATCACAGTGTATAGCTAAAACATAGTGGCTAATTGGAAACACTATAGTGACCGCTACAAAACTCTTTGGAGCAATGCTTGGATGAAGTTATTTAGTTCCGTGGTCTGAAACTGGTTGTGCGATGCCCTAGTTTGTCATATTGTGTATCGCATCATGTATCGGTATGCTTGATTATCATATCGTGTATCATATCATATTGTGTATCAAACAATACATTAAATACATTAGAAAATTAATATAACATATATCGGTAAGTTGAACACATCATAAACATGAACACTACAAATTCCATGTAGTGTCCTAGTCGTGTCGGACACATGTATTGGACACACCACATATACTTCGAAATACACTGGGACACCAAAATAGTTGCATAATCCGTGTTACCGTATCTAAAACATGTCATGTCAAATTCTACATAGAGTATCACTAAGCATATAAAGGACCATCCTTATAATGTCAACAAGTAAAAGTGAAACTAAAACACAATTTAGATAATGGGTAAAGTGCATTTAAACCCTCCTTAGATGTCACGAAAATGCAAATAAAGACTCGATGATCCGAAAAACCCAAAAGATTACGAAAATGCTCAAATCACCCCCTCCGCTAACTTTTCTGTTAACGGGTGTTAAAATAGGGTTGTTTTGACCATTTTATCCCTGGGCTATCTAATATTAACTTGTTAAAAACGGTTAGTTCTAAAATTATTTGTTAAAAACGGTTACGCAAAAATACTTGTTAAAAAGTGGATAAATATTAACAAAGGAAAAATGGTCTTTGCTAGTAAAATTATTTATTAAAATTATTTTAATTAATATTAACTTGTTAAAAACGGTTAGTTCCGTCAAAAAAGTGGATAAATATTATTTTAAATTATTTTGTCATAATTATTTTTATTTAACAAATATATAAATATTTTTGGGAAAAACAAAACTGATAAATACAAAAAAATCAATTCTTAAAAAATAGAAATGATGAAAAACTGGAAAAAAATACCAAATAAAAAACAAAAAAATACTATTAAAATATGGAAAAAATAAAAAATAGACAAAATATTCCAAAAAACCTAAAAATGAGGATAAATCTTAAACAATGAAAAAAGACAAAAACAAAAACTATACAAATTTGAAAATAAAAGTCACTCTTAAAAAACTAAAAAAGATTATTAAAAAGATGAAAAAAATATATGAAATAAGAACTAAAAAAATGGAAACAAAAAATAAAATATTAAAAATATTATTAAAAATAACCTCCCGTTCTTAAAAAGATAGAATTCTCATACTTGACGTCATTTTCGAAAATAAATGTTCATAATCTAAATAGTAGGTTTTCATCTTAAATTTTTTCTGGAAAAAAAATCTTTTAACAAATGTCCGATTAGTCCTGAACTATCCCGCCATTTAACTTAGGGCATGTTTGGTAAACCGTATTTGGAGCTAGATAACTGTAACTAATATTATATTATTTAATATTTTATAATAATTATAATCTTAATTAATAATTATAATCTTAGTTAATAATTTATTAATTACAATTTTATTATAATATTAATTAATAATAATTTAATCATAATTATAATTATAGTTAATATTTTATATATTATAATAATTTTAATTAATAATTTAGTAATCATCATTATAATCATCATTATAGTCTTACTTAATAATTTATTAGTCATGACTATTATCGTAATTATTTATTTATTAATTCTAACTTAAATTGTAAATCTTGGTACAAATTTATTTTCATCACATTTTTACTTAAACAAATAACTTAAATATTACTAAACGTGTCAAAAATCCAAAAATAAATTGCAAAACATGTATGTCGAAGCATGGTCCGGTTTCTCATTCTCCTATAGTAAAAAATCACAAAAATTTGTTGGAAAATTTGTACTCCCGTAGAATCATCTTCCAGATTTGTTGGTGTCAATAAAGTTTTCAATGGGCTAATTAATCCACAATAGCAATAAATTGTTCTTCCATAATTTCTATTTGGACGTCTTGAGAAAAAAAAAAGGAATAAGTAAAAAAAGCTTCAAACATTACATGAGAGCAAATAAGTAAAAAAAATGGAATATAAAAAAAAATTTGCAGTTGGATTTGAGATCTGTAGGTAAAAAAAAGCTTCAATACATTAAATGAGAGTAAATAAGTAAAAAAAAGGAATATAAAAAAAATTATATATTATTTTTCCTTCCAACCAACCGGTCAAAAAATAGAAAATATAAAGCTTAGGTTTTAGGTTTCAAACAAAATTCTTATATATTGAGAATGAAAGAGAGCCAGCAACAGCCAATGTAAGCATTAGGGGTATTTTGGGTAGTGCACATTTTTTTCCCCAAAATATGGGCTCTAACGGCAACTTCTAACGTCATTTTGACGGAAAGGGGCTTTCCGAGCAAAAACAGTTTTGCGGGAGGTGCAAACTGCATAAGTTTTCTAAAAGGTCTTATTTTGCGAACGAGGCAACTCTAAAGAGGGTTTAAATGCACTTTACCCTTTAGATAACTATCATAAGTTTCTAATATAGATAAAATTATTCATTCAACACCAGAAAGTCCATAATAGAAATTATAGTAAATGGAACACGAAAAAAAGAAAACAAAATCCAAAAACAAAGGAGAAGAAAGCTCAATAAATAGACGAGGAAAATAGAAAAGGTAAAAATTTAAAAGAAAAAAAAGTATCATATTGGTGTATTGTATCAGATGTATCGTATCCTGTCGGATGATACAAAAACATTGTACGTTTTTCCCCATCCGATACACATACTTTTTGTATAAAAATCTTTTGTATTGTATTGTACAGTGTCGTGTGCCGTACGAGATTAACAACATAGGCAATGCCACATTGTTTATAGTTTACTTCCTCACGGAAATATATATTTAGTTGATATGTGTGTTATTTTATGGTACATGTACTTCTATTTAAGGCCCGTTTTGATTGGAGTTACATTTCATCTGGACTCCATATGGTGCCAAGTGAAGGTGCGAGCCAAAAGGTTTCCATTTTGAATGGACGTTTTATCAAATGTGCCAATCATTTCGGAGCTCAAATGGGCATTTCGGAAACGCTAGCCCAAGGAGCTTACTGCAATCCAAACTAGCCCCTAAATCTATTTTTCCTCGACACATATTTACATCCTTAGCACATATTTACAACATGACACAAGTTGAGTGCCTGTAAAAAGTTGGGCTCACCTTTGAATGATTGAATCCAAGAAATCCCCACGGAAGGAATTGTTATAGTTTATGCATCACATATTTTTTTACGTTAACTATTCATAACTGCTTGTTGCTTTTGATGGTTTTAGTTATCTTTGCCGATCGTTCGCTTTGTATTAGTTGCCTAAGATACTTGCATAACCTTGCAGTTCCTATTTTGACAGGCACAACAATTGTTTCAGCGAGATGCACAAACCATTACACCAGAGGCTTTGGAAAGTGTGAAGGCTGCACTTGCAAGTAGCGAAATCGAGCATAAGGCAGAAACAAAAAAGAAAGCAATACCACGTAAAGCAGCTGGACAGTCTTGGGAGGATCCAACATTGGCCGAGTGGCCAGAGAGTAAGTAATTTTGTTTTCTTGTTATTTAATTGCATAAATTGTCAGTGCTTAGATCTCCACGTTATACAGCATAATTGAGGCATGGCATTACATTATTAAGAAATTAGAAGTTAGTGTATGTAAGAAAAATACAGAAAATTTAGGACGTTAACTTTTAACCATATGGCATTTGGGTTTACTTAATTGACAAATATTGGGCACATAGAATGTTCTGTCTTGAGAAAGGTTTGATAAACAAATCACGCAAGAGCAGAAAAATAGAATGAGGAGAATTCCATTTCCTACGTACATCTGAGTTTATGTTGTGCAAGGTTGAAAGGTATTGTTAAGGCTGCTATCTGCATGTCTATTAATGAACATATTGACTCGCGAAAGTTGATCACTATTGATTAGCCTATGCTAATATTAACCAAGAGGTTCACGTTAACCCAGGCTGGTACTTGTTCCCTGGCTTGAAGTGAATTCTTAGCTTAAAAGGTTGTCATTCAAGCAAAAATTACAAATCAAGGTTAAGTTGTACATGAAGTTGGCAATCATTTTAGGTGGTTCCACTACATGTGGTATAAGGCTGGTTACCGATTAATCAGATTATGTGACCAATTGATCTCCATAACATGGCCAATTCTGATTAATTGGCCACCCAATTTATTGTCCCAACTGGCCTTATTACTTGGCAATTCAATCCAATTAAGAAAACTTAATGCAAGATATAGAACTGTTTTGTTTGGGATAAAATATCATAGTAAGTACAAGTTAAACGATAAATTTTGGAATATACCGTCAACATCATATCGAAATGGCAACTAATGTGTGCCTAAAGTTATTCAGGGAGTCTTGCCATTCACCCCTTAAGACCTGTTCATTTTTTTGGATGAAATTTTACTATGATTAATTTTGTGATTAAATATGATTTTGCATCCTGATAATTCTATACAAATTTACACATGATTTATTATTTTTGGCAAAGATAATTTCAATATCCTTCAACCTTTCCGCAGACGATTTTCGTCTATTTTGCGGAGATCTGGGGAACGAGGTTAATGATGATGTTCTTACAAAGGCTTTTTCAAGGTTTCCGTCCTTCAACATGGCAAGAGTAAGTATCTACTCAAGTTTTCTACAGGTTGTTTTCTACAGGTTTTCTTGCTTGTTTGACTTTTGCAAATTTGTCGTAATTTGTTGCTTTGTGCATTTTGCTCTCTTGGGATTGAGTGTTTTATATGCTAGTCTTCTTATACCTTGATATGTGAATGCCTGCATACATTGCTCTACTTTCTGGTCATTGTATGTTTTAACTTCATTTTTATTTTCTTTTGATATTTACAGACATCTGCACATACATATATTCACTGTTGATGAAATCCTTATCTTAAGATGTTTTTCCAAATGTCAATTGGTTGCCATGATCTACTCATTGATGTAATAGACCAAGTCGAAGTTAAATCAGTCTAGATATAAAATAAAATATAACAATTTGAAGATGTCGAGTCTAACCTTGAATTTGCCTGTAGGACCAGGTCGTTCACCATTTATCATGACATAAAACCCTACCCACTTTCCTTCTTTCTACTTTCATTAGTCTAATATTGACACGGTATCAGAGCCACTTTAGATCTTGCAATCCTCCTGTTTCTCTTTTAAATATATTTTTCTTTGATTAATTCCTTGTCTCCATTCTAGTTCAAGTCTTGAGAGTCCTCGATTATTCTATTCTTTCTTTGTGGGTCTAATCCACAGTATGGTTCATTATATCATGTATGCCAGTGATCTGTTATGAACTTATAATATTTATGACGATGAACTATTTTCAAAGGATCATTTATTGTGGTAAAATAATTCAGTGTTTGGTGTCTGGTATACTGGTGATCGTATTCAGTGTGCACTTGATCGTCTAGTTCGTCATGTCTACATCCTATTTTCAAAGGATCATTCATTGTGGTAAAATCATTCATTGTTTGGTGTCTGCTATACTGGTGATCATATTCAGTGTGCACTTGATCGTCTAGTTCGTCATGTCTACATCCAAGGATGATTTGAAGTTGTTTCACATGGTACTTGGTAGTTCTTTAATTTGTTGATTTTATTCCTATGGGGTTTATCAATTCGGTGGAGATCTTCTTCTTAATCTAGTTGTTAGGGATCTTTCCTTTTTGCTCTTCTTGAGATCGTGATAACAGTTGTTTTTAAGGCCGTGATTCGTGATAATAGTTGTTTTTAAGGCCGTGATTCCTGGAAGAGGTTGCGAAAGATATGTATGATGGTCTATTTTTGCAGTACACCCATCGTGACAGCAAATGACATGTATGTTTTTACTATATCTCATATTTGATGCTCTCTTTGTTCAGGGGGAAAAAAGATCTTTAATCCTAGGATCGTTGGTATCTATTTCCGTTGGCATCCTTTTTCTAGCTGATATCAGTCGCTTGGCTTGTTTGAATTTATCTCCTAGTGGAATTTTAGTTTCACTTCCTTGTAGTATCCGACATCAATGATATATTTGTTCATGTGTATTCCCTGTGGGATTTGTTAGCTTATTCGTTGTCAATGTTTTGTGTTCCAGTGGAATTCATTAGTTTTACTTTCTGCATTTTGTTTCTGATGGATTTAACTACATGTTACTGATCTGTATTTCCTGGCGGCATTTGCTAGTTAATTCATCTACAGTGTTTTGGGCCGATGGAAATCGGTAGATTCTATTGTTCGATTTTGTTGCCTGATGGGATTTGGTCATGTATTTGCTTGTCTAACATGTCCGGCTGGGTTTGTTAGTTTACTTGTGGTTTCTCAAATCTACACGTGTATGTTTCTTCCTGGGTCGTCAAAGTTTTTAAAAAAAAATCATTGTGTTTGTTTTTCCAGATATTTTTTTAATTAACGTGTCTTATTTATTCCATATTGCCCTTTTTCATTGGGTTTCAACAGTTGTTTGTCTCAAAGTTTGCCCCATGGAGTTCAAGTTTGCAAATATGACCATTTTTATTGAGGTATAGGTTTAACTAGTAGCTATGTTGCACGGACATGGACTAGGATTCGACACGACACTACAAATTCGGCACCTATTTTGGTGTGTCCTAGTGTATTTTTGGAGTGTCCGTGTGTGTCTGATACATGTGTTCGACACAGCACGTCATGAATTTGGAGTGCCCATGTGTCTTAGACTACTAGAGAAGCAGAACTTTTGATGTTATTATATCAGTTAGAGAAGCCTACCTTCAAGTATATGATATTTTTCAGTAACACTGCTCTTAAGTTTATCCTTGATGACTTGTCTTCGACTACGAGTTCGCTGTTAGTTTGTAGTATAAAGGTTTTATAAGAGATTTAACAACATTGAGGTGGATTATCATTCTGTCTGGGGAAGGTTGCCAAGTTTCTGGATATGTCACATGATCACATCTTGTCTGAAGATCAATTGCCAACTTTATTTTGTCAAAAGATCTTGCGGAAAGAGAGAGTTCTTGTAAGAAGCGTAGACTACATATTATTTATGTACAGGCTTGAAATGGGGGTGGGAGTGGTCACAGGAATTAGCTGTGCCCCTATCAACTTCATGTTAGCCAACTTCTTCTGAACTGAAGTGTTAAAAGACAGCTAGTCAACTGGTTGTCATACCCGGTTGAAATATATATAATTGTGGATCAAGTTGAATCTTAGTTATCATTAATGTCCCATCACACTTTGTAATTACTATGTTTGTTTAAATTATGATTTGGTCTTTTTGAGTTAGTTGTTAGTTAAGATGGACTGAATTTTTCAGGTTAACTAATACTGGGGTCAAATAATAGATAATAACGTGGATGGCGGTAATTTACAGTTTAAGCTCCTTATTAGGCATATAATATATATGCTTACAAGGTGCCTTAATAAGGGAAAGCTTTTGGATTTGCTGGATTGACAAAAAGGTCGGCGTTTAGGCAAGTTATTTGGAAATAACTTGACGACATAATTAGTGGTATGACTGGCCTTGATATATTCCCTTTTAGACATGGCCTGTTTTGTAGGGGCAGAGCTATCTCCAGAAGGTAGATTTGAAGGGCTTTTTCTTAATCAAATATACACAATTGACCTTTACACACACATACATACATGGTGAGAAGGGGTTTCTCTTAATCAAATATACACGATCTACATTGGCCATCCGTTCCATAAGAAGCATTCTAGCCAATCTACACATTTTGATTGTTTGCAAATAAAAAGAAGAGTTGTTGGCATCGTGGTATCCCTGTATGTGGAATTAAAGCGAGAATTGGAAGTGAGTCTACGATAAGTTAAATTTATCCATTTTGTTTTCACTTGATGCATATGCTCTAGCTATTCAAACAACCTCGTTTTTAGTTTTGTAGAATGAAGGATTTGTAGATCATGATGATAGGTAGTTCGTCAATTTGGATGGCGAAGAGTAACCATCATGGGACTCCCTGCTCAATTGAAGAACACTATATATGTTGGGAAATTAACGATATTTACTTTAAACTCAACAATGTCTGGAAAAAGAGAAACCAGTGTATTTTTGGTGGCTTCTCTCTCTCTCAAATATGCCGGTGCTTGTAGAGTTAATACTTAAAAACGTTAATTATCATCATAATCAAAGTAACTAGTTATGCTCTCTCTGTATCATGATAACTAAGTTATTATCTACTCCAGGGGAAATTTCCAATGCTTCCTCTGGTTTCGTTGATCACAGACCAGCTCCAAGTGGCTAACTTAAATTGTTTACTTTTTAACTTCAATCTACAGGTAGTGAGAGACAAGAGGACTGGAAAAACTAGGGGTTATGGATTTGTCAGTTTTGCCAACCCTTTGGATCTTGCAGCCGCATTGAAAGAAATGAACGGTAAGTGCTTCTGCTAATGCATATACATGGTTATAAAAGTACGAGATATCTGACCACAACAATTCTTATATTTTGGCTTGCATTGACACCTACCTGATTATTTTCCCACCACAATATTACAGGTAAGTATGTTGGAAACCGACCAATTAAATTACGCAAGAGTAATTGGAAGGATAGGACAGACGCTGAGGCTTTGGAGAGACAAAAGGTAGGCGACTTTTACCTTGGAAATTTTAGTTTTCGTTGATCTAATTTCATTTCATGTTTGGGATTATCGTTTACTGTTGTCAATGTAGAATCATACCCAGAAGAAACCAAAGATGGCAAAGAAAAGTATCCTGCACAAGTGAATGACTGTCCCGAGGCTCTATGAATTTGCCCGAACAACAAAATGATGCAGAAAAGAGTCAAGATAATATGTTCAAGTACAATGGACGAGTTGTGTTGAAGGGCCTGAAAGACTGATCCTTGTTTCTGGTTGACATTAGGGTTAACTTGCCAGATAAAAGTTGATCTGGGAAAGGGGTTGTTTGGTTGTTAGTCTTATTTTGATTGTAATTACTCGTTGTTATTAGCTGACTGGTGACATCAACTTCTGTTTAAACTCTGGGCAACATTGTACAACTCTTGGGTTTGATTTTCTGGTACCCTGATAAAAAATTTCCCTCCTTTTTTTAATATAGATTGCTGTTTGGAAATCTGCACTACCATGTCATTCTAAAGAAAGATGTACCAAGTGGATGTATGCTCATTTTGCTGCAGTAATGTTACTGTTGGGGACTCGTACCACAGAATTCTAGTTGTAATTTCCAATTGAACTAGCATTTTAAGTTGCATTACTCTTTCTACTATTGGGGCTTGCAGCTAGAATAACATTGCCGAATTTTTGTTGTTTGAAAAGTGTTGTTCTTAGAGAGCCAGGCCCACTGTTTTTATTTAATTTTTATGACTTCGAGTTATTATTGTTTTTTCCATGGAACTCAATATACAGCTATAAGGAGGTTGATCTGAATTTGATTAGAAGGAATGGAAATTGAGCCAGCCCATGCGGATTTTGATACTCTACACGAATCCTAGTAAAATCTATTACTTTAAGAGCATCAATAGTAAGGCCCATTACAATTTCTAGATTATAGATTCAGAATATAGCATCTCATTGATAGTTCCGTCCCAGCCATGAGTTGTAGTCTGGGCCTCAGACATTCAGAATATAAAGAACTCTTTTTGTAGAATATTAAGGCTCAATTTGGAGATGCAATTTCTAGATTCTAAATTTTATATTATTTTTTGAAAAGAAAGAAGGATGACAGCTTGGTATATATACACTCATCTTATTAAGATTTATTTTATTATTCTCGTACTAATCCAACACAATGTACATTTTTTTTTACAAATTTGGGCATTAAGATGATTGTTGCTTGCATCAATTAAGGTCCATTCCAATTTCTAGATTCTAGATTTAGAATGTTGGAGGAAAAAACTTTGATACCGAAGGGGTATCAAAGTTTAATACCCCCCATGTATGACACGTGGGCCTCCTCCCTCTTCGTAAAACGTGTAGACATATATATATATATATATATATATATATATATATATATATATATCTCTTCGTAAACGTGTAGACATATATATATATATATATATATATATATATATATATATATATACTTTAAAGGGGACCCACATGTCATACATAGAGGGTATCAAAACTTTGATACCCCCTTCGGTATCAAAATTTTAGTCAATGTAGGAGCTCATTTTGTAGAATAGTAAGGTTGCGTTTGGTTCATTGTAATGTAATCGTAATCGTAATGGAATTAGATTTGTAATGTAATTGAGTTTGTAATGTAATGGAATTACAATTACATTACTATGTTTGGTTGAAACATGTAATCAAACCATGTAATGTAAAGTCAATTGCATTCATATGTTTGGTTTACCATGTAATGTAATTAAGTTTCTAATTTAATATTTTTTAAATACAACATAAAATTAAAAAAGTGGATCACTAATTTTTTTTTAAAATTTTAAAAGAAAAAAAAATTTAAAATAAATAATAAATACATAAGGGAAAATTGGTTTGTTTTCTGCTAGAAAAAGACCAAAAACGAAAAAAACGACAAAAATTAAAAAATACAAAAAATGACAAACGAACAAAACGGAAGGAAAAAAAAAACCAAAAATGAAAAGCGATAAAAAAGAAAAACGACAAAAAAAAATCAAAAATGTGAAAACCATAAAAAGTGACCAATAATGATTAAAAAAATGGTTAAAAACAAAAAAATTGACAAAAAACAACAATAAATGAAAGGAAAAAAAGACGAAAAACGACCAAAAACAAAAAAGGGCAAAAAAACGACCAAAAACGACAAAAAATGAAAAAAATGACAAAAAACGATAAAAAGGAGGAAAAAAATAAAAAACGATAAAAAAGAACAGAAATGACAAAAAACAAAAATACGAAAAAAGACCAAAAACAAGAGGAAATTAAAACGAGCAAAAAACGACAAAAAGATTAAAAAACTTGCAAAAAAAAATCCAAAAACGACAAGAAAGGGAACAAAAACGACAAAAACAACAAACAAAAAGAAAAAACGAGCATAACCGACAAAAAATGTACAAATTCGGCAAAAAAGATTTAAAAGTGCAAAAGCAACAAAAAATGGCCAAGAATGTGCAAAAATGACCAAAAATCGAAAAAACGGTCCAAAACGAGCAAAAACGACAAAAAATAAACAAAAACGAACAAAAATGAAAAAAAAAACAAACACAAAATCGACAAAAAAAAAGGCCAAGAATGTGCAAAAACGACCAAAAATCGAAAAAAAGGGCCCAAAACGAGCAAAAACGACAAAAAAATTAAAAAAAGAACAAAAATGACAAAATAAACAAAAACAACAAAAAAACAACCAAAAACTAAAAAAAGGACAAAAAACGAAAAAAATGACAAAAAATGGACAAAAACAACAAAAAAAATGACAAAAATGACAAAAAAAACGAACAAAAACGACAAAAAACGAACAAAAACGACAAAAAAACGACCAAAAAGAACAAAAACGACCAAAAACGACAAAAAAAAACAAAAACAACAAAAAATGACAAAAAATGAACAAAAAGACCAAATTATAGCATACCAACATTCCGCTTAAGTTGTAATGTAATTGCGATTACATAGGTTTTATGATGTAATTGAGTTTAGAAGAAACTGATGTAATGTAATCAAATTTGTAATCGCGATTACATTACATTTTTTTTTTTGTTCAACCAAACACCCGAGTTAGATTGACAACGTAATGCCAATTACATTACGTTGTCCAATCCTGCAAACCAAACGGGCACAAGTTTCAATTGGGCCCTGTGATGGGGTCTGAGAATTTCTACATTCATAATGTAGTAACTCATTTTATAGAATAACAATTCTCATTTTTGAGCCCCAATTTCTATATTCTATATTATAATCATTGGAATATTTCACAAAAATAACCTTCTCATTTATCCGTTTGGGGACGATTTTTACCATAATACCCCCAATTTTGGCTGCACCTCTACGTTTAGTTCTACTGGCAATCGGTTCAATGTTAAGGCCTGTTTGGTTCGTTGAAAGTGGGGGTGAAAGTTGAAGAAAATTGAAAGTCCGGTGAACTGGCTTCAGTTCAGGTGTTTGGTTAAAAAGTTGAAAGTGGTGTGAAAGTGGTTGATGGGACGCGGACGAGTATCTGTCTCCTTCCTTTTGCTGCCAGTTTCACCACACCCTTTTTTTGGTGAAAGTGGTCTGGAAAGATAAGGAAAAGTGTGGAAAGAGAAAAGTGGTCTTCGTTTAATATATCTCCAACTAACATCCACTTTCAACAACCATCCAAACAACGGAACTCTTTTCTTTTTCCACTTTCAACAACCATCCAAACAATGAAACTCCTTATTCCTCCACTTTCATATTTTTCAACCATCAACCAAACAACTTTTGGAAACTCAAAATTTATGCGTACGCATCGCGTGCGCAAGTTTCGTTTTTCCACTTTCGCACTTTCATACACTTTCGTGCAACCAAACAGGCCCTTAGACATAGACGGTAACTAGGGACAAGAGAAGTGGGAAGTACAAATCACTGCCCCTCTTTTATGGATTTTTTTTTTTTTTTTTGAAACAGTTTTATGGATTTTGTCTCAGAGAAAATGAGTCGGAATTCTGCATCTTTTAGCCGTTGCACTTCTGGCAGTTTTTTTCATGAGCAAATTGCACCCAACGGCTAGAAACGACCATGGGACTATATATAAACAATAAATTTGAGGATTTAGGTAAACTCTTGAGTTGTCAAACTAGAGAATAAAGCTGAATTTTAATTTGATAGCTTCAACTATTTCAGTTTTTAACTTAGTACCATAAACTTTACAACTCAATAATTTGATACTGTCAACTATTGAAAAAATTTATGCTGAAACCCTCCGTCAGCCAGAGTTAACTATTCCGTTAAAAAAAACTGACGAAACTACCCCTTCCCCATCCATCCCCCCACGCCCATGATTGTACCCTCCTGCGCCCCCACTCTGGCTGCATCCCCGCAGCCCCCCCTCCCTTTCTCTCTCCGCCGCGCGCTGCCGCCCTCTCTCTCCCTACCGCCGGGTGCTGTCGCCGAAGAGAGAGGAGAGAAGAGAATAGGGAGGTATTTTTGTTATTTGTAAGCAGTAGGATATTAAATTGTACAATTATAATTTAGGTATTAAGTTTTCAAGTTTAGGATATCGAGTTGAAAAACTGTAATAGTGATATTAAGTTAAAATTTAGCCTTACAATAAACTTAACTTTGTACTCAATCACTCTCATACTGCAGGAGTGCAGGTGTCTTCATTAACTGTAGAAAACATGAGATCGTTACAAACACGAAAGTTGTGTTTCAGCAATTCATCTACATCACTAGCTGAGTTCACCGAAGGGAACTAGTTACCACCAAAGAGGAATACTTATATGACACACAAAAAATTCCGCTATGCACTCAAAGTACTCAATTAGCAATGTCTGCAGCATATTATCTGTGGATAAATATAGAATGGGATCTCAAGTACACCAATTTTTCTTATTACTCTCATGTAACAATTTAATAATAGGATTGTCTATAACATCTATAAAGAGGGGAAAAAAAAGAGTAAATAAAAATAGGAAATTAGAGAACTTTTGCACTTAAGCACTCAAAATTACACAAGATCAATAAGAACATTAGCTAAGTTCGCGGTAAACATATGGTCTTGATATAGCTGAACTAGAACAAAGGAAATCTGCTTGTGAGTGGCATTTATGCTGAATCCTTGAGGCCATTTTCTACCAGCCACATCGTCTTCTGAATCACCAACACCATCTCCCCGCCCAGGTCTTGTGCCCCGGCGCTGGGCTCGGCCTCCACGAGAGCAACGGAATCCCAGTGCAGCGCTGTCAAGTAGTTCTTGACATAATCGATGACCGCTTTTGTGTCACGGATGATAACAAAGCCCGTAGGCCTGAGAATGCGGTCCATCTCTAGGAGCAGGTCCTCGGCGCTGCATCCTTTCTTCTCCAGGCCACTGAAGACGGTCCATGCATGAAGGAGATCGTATGTCCGAGGGTACGTGGAGAATGCTTCACACCTGTTAGTGGTTATTTCAGAAATCAACATTAGTTTAGAAACTTCGCCTTGCAATTATTCTTTTTATCTTTCAAATGCCCCTACAAAATAAATAGTTGGATAAAGCTTCACGCCTAACCCTTGTATGCAGAAAGACATTATTTGTAGAATACTTAGATAAAGAATGTGACAAGAAAATAACTCTGAGAATGGAAGTCGTGGGAATGTAATTCAAACACTACTTAAATAAGTTCCTCTAATAGAAACATAGGGAGATGTGGTACTCAATAGTAGTTGGCCACTTAATGGTACATTTTTTCTGTTGATATAGTAGCTTAAAATGCACAATTTCAACTTTCATGAAGTGAATGTAACATAACTAAAGGGATTTAACAAGAGTGCATCCTAATATATTTCAGTGGCATTTAAGAACAAATTTGAAACTTCGCGTTTATACATGAGCAAACAAATCAAACCAGCTAAAATATCCTTCGAAATCAGAAAGGTTGGGCTTCAAATGATAACAGATGCTGGTATTCAGCCATAGCAGACACGACCTATACGCAGCCTCCGTAGTAGGAAATGGTTGATTTTTTTTTTATTTCCAATTGCTGACATTGGTAATTGACCTAAAAAATTGATTATGATGCAATTAATTTTGTTTTAGTTTCATGCTTTTGAAATGGCCATCTTCGTGTGTTTCTTATATGGTTGGTGGAGCATTCTTTGGGAATTGAAGGTCTCTAGTTTGAAACTTCAAAAGGGATCGAATGAGGGAGGGAGGAAGTTTTGGGTCCTTAGCACCCTATATATAGATGCAGGTGGTGTGTAAATTTATTACTATCTGTTTGTGCATAGATGCATTGGTTTATGAACAATTTGGAAATTATATTGTACATTTCCTCATTGTATTTTAGGACACCCATTGACTTGACACTGACATCCGTATTTTAGGACACTCTCAAAGTCCTAGTGCCGTCCATTGAGAATAAGATAGGTCACAAGTGACTCACGACTCATCCATCTAATAATAAGTGTAGAAGTGATGATATCGGAAAGCTGGTCCAACTATTCGTACAACCCGGAGGTTAAAAGGTATTATAAATTTCATGGTTGCAGCTTACCAGTCATGCACAGTGCCGAGTAGGCCCCTGTCATAGATTAACTTGAGGGTGTTTGGCCCATCTTCTGGCACGACGTTCATCACCCAAACATCCTTGTCTTTCAGAGCAGCTGCAAACGACCCCATGTTTGCTTTCATGTCCATTATGTTCCTAAGAGTGTTCGGTCCAATCCTTGAACCCAATAGTTTCCAGTAATTCTCAACCCTCTGCTGCCAAATTTCCTGCAGCATGTGAGAGATAATCAGACACCTTGTCTTTTTGCATCAATTCTTACTTTTTTTCAAGCAAGCTGACATCTGTTGATGCACTAACTGGTATGATAAAGACGGATAGAGGATTATGTTTAGACCAAAGATTTAAGTGTACTTACAGTATCTTTCACAAAAGTTTCCTCTGAATAATCAAACTCAGCAAGACGAGGAGGAGGGGAAGTCAAACGAGCTGGCCATGGAGCCAATCCACTCCCCTGGTCTCTCTGGATCTCTGTAAAATGTTATTACACTATGGTAAACAGATGACGACTTGAAAGCTTTGAAATACAAGTTGACATCAAGAAAAGCTTTTGGACATGGTAGGACAATGGATTATAATTATAGGATATAGAAGCAAAATCACAAAACTACAAGTAGAAACCTACGAACCATAAGTAATGCCAGCTTCCACCGATTCATTAATAGGGAAATAGGTTATTAACTTATAAATTTGTTGCACGGATGCTTCAACAGAAATGTCATGCCTGTATGGCATACTCGCACACTCCGAAACTTCCAGCAAGTGTCAGATATGCTTCCTAGGTAAAAGCACTGCTTACTAGATAATAATGCTAGTGAGAAGAATAAAAAATTGCTCATAAGCAATCCATTCATGAGTTCAATTAATAAATCGTGATTTCTGTTTTTTTTTTTTTTTTTTTGCCAAATCAATGATTCATTCTCGAATATGTTCTGCTAGTCATTTATTTTCTATTCAAGAATTTGATGAATAATTCATGAATTCTGTTAATAATCCTGTAAGAGAACACCAAAATGGGTTTAAAGTGCATGAGAAGATCGAACAAAAAATGACGAAGAGAGTTATATTTATATGATGAAAATATTAATAGAACCTGTTGTAAAGTTGTCATGTTAGCATTTGATCAATAAGGAAAATAGTTTATATATACTCCACAGTACTTACGTTCACTGTATGGAGTAATGCATGTCTTCATCTGGACACCCCATACTGCATCTGGGTCTTCACCAGATTGGCACATTGGAGGCTTAGTGCCTGGCGCTCTGTTATAGTAACAGTCATTTGTCAAAGGTTTGACCCAAATAACAGTTTGGTCCCTTTTGGCAGCAATTTTCCAGCACATACGCTCAACAAGGGCACTCATCTCCTTCCATATCCGGAGATCCTCTTCATCTTGTGCATATGCTTCGGGCGATGAATAAGCAAAATAGCCTCCTGGTCTGAGCAACCTATCCAACTCAAGCAGAAGGATCCCATCCCTCTGAAGCCAGTCAATCCTACAACGAGAACAGTGAGCAAGTTCAAAGGATCTACTGGGGTATGGAAGCCTCTTAGTTCCTAATACACCGAGGTAAGCAGGGATTCCCCTCTCCAGAGCAAACTGAATCTGGTTCTGGTGAACATCATTGGGTGCTAAAGACATTGCTACGATATCAGATGAAAGAAGATATCCTCCGAAGCTTGCAACTCCACAGCCAACATCAAGTACTGTTCGCAGTCTTCCCTCGTTGTTTAGATTATCATTTGTGAAGTTCAGCATCTGTAAGTTCAAACAAAAAATTATGAAATTGTTCATTTTGCTCTGTGCTGTTAATCACTGGGAAATATTACATTAACGAATTTCGTTATGTCCATTACTTGTTGGTTGGATTAGTCAGAAGTTTAATAATAGAAAAAATGCCACTTGGAAATTTTGCTGAATATGCTACCATCTTAATCCACTAAAACATCTAATCATTTGGTCAATTAAATGCCCACATAATCCACTTTCTAGAGCACTGACATCAACTAACTGAGAAAATGGATGGACAAATGAATCATCTAAAGGGAAAAAGAAACTAATGTAAGTTTTGCTAAATATAATCTATATAGGGACATAGACTCCTGACTGACATGACACGAATCATTAGCATATACTATAGCATGAATGCCGAAAATAAAATGGAATCTAAGGACTACATTGCTTAATAGACTTCAGTTCCCTGTTCAATAACTTACATTTGCAAGTGAAGCTATGTACTTGCCCGCTCCATAGTGAAAATGAGTACCACCCCCAGGAAATTCGATCTTGTCTCCTTTGACAACCATCCAGTTCTGATCGGACTTCTCCTGAGCAAGGTGAGTGTGCGGTATATTGGCTTGCCAGACTTCATCACGACTTTTCGGCCACTTAATCGGAACCTACAACATAGAAGATCCAACATCCGTAAACTATAACATAGACAAGGTAATTTATACAACTCTTATAACACCTTGTAGCCGGGTGGCGGAGGGATCAGGCAATTGAAACGCCTCTCGGCTTGCGGGCAGTGCCTCTCGTAGTGTTCCATCAGCGAGAGGTCCAGCTTCAACCGGGTCTGATAGATCAGATGCCGGTCGAGGCAGGGGATCAATTCCGAATGCCGATCGTCACATACCTACGTAATCCACACAAAGCATCAATACCACCCTTCGGTCGCGAAAACAAAAACACACAACTAGTCCAAACGAACGACTCACAGGAATGCTCTTGGGCGCGATGCTGTCGTCGCCCCCTCCGCCGAAGATCGACTCGTCGTACTTGCCGACATCTTCGTTGTCCTCGCCGATCAGGCCGAGAGATCGCGAGACCTTGCTACCGTACTCTAGGGCCGAGCTGGTGGCGTGCTGGCCCTTAGAGCCGCCGTCGTACAGAAACAGAAAGCCTATAACTAGCAAGGCGCCGCAGATGGCAGGTATCAAGTATTTCCTCTGTCCCCCATCTGCTCTCCCCCTCATCATTGCTCAACCTCCTCTTCTTGTTGCAGCAACAAATTATCTACAATATCATAACACGCCCACTCCTTACTAGATCCTGAATAAATAGCAGCAGATCTAATGAATTCCTGCTTTCGCACATTATGGATTGTCACAGTTCAAGTAGAGCCTACTAAATAAAACCCAGATCAAATCTGGAATCTTGGAAATGAAAAAAAAATTATTCAACTGAAATTTTGCCAATAATACCATGGAGTTTAATTTATATATGCTATTTTAAGACAACAATTTGGGATCTCATTTATGGCAAGGGAGATCTTGCACTTATAGTAAGCAATTGAACAAAATTTAAACTCACAAAAAGGAAGGATAACAAATTCACTTACATTAAATTGATGTATATTATATTTGAGTTCCATTTGGTTGCAAGAAATGAAGTTTATAGCATTGCATATTTTCATTATGATAAACACATCAATAAAAAAATGATGGTGAGAAAGAAAATTTAGCTATGAAAGAAAGTCTTGATTAGAGAAGCTTACTTTGTTGTAGAGATCTGTGGAGAAAGAAGAGAGAGCCCTTTGATTGATAGCCCAATAGAGAGATGCAAATGGCAGATATAGGGAAGGGAGGACAAAGGAAGGAAGGAATGAAGAGACTGGGAGTGTGAAAAGAGCAGATCTAAGGAGAAGCCTTTCAAGAAGAATCAAGAGAAAGAGAGAGAGAGAGAGAGAGAGAGAGAGAGAGAATACAGTTTTATATTATTATTATTTTGAAGAGTAATTTTTTATATTGGTTGATGTAATTAAGTATTTCTGGTGGTAGTATGTTTTTTTTTTTTAAATGTCCACCGTAACGCTAGGGACTTTGTGCACGCGGCATTGCATGATGTTTGGACTCGTTGCCCCCACAATTTTCACTATTTATAAATGGAAGGAATAATACGTCCTCGTGGTTCGATCTACCGATCTTTTCCTACCCAGATATGGTCTTATGCATCTCCTCGATTTCCACAAGAGTCACTATGTGGAAGGGTTGTATTTGTCATTTTGCGGTATTAGATGATGGAATATATAGTGTGGCTAATATTAACACTAGTATGCTTTTAAAAAAATTATTAACACTAGAGGAATGTAATATTTTAACTTTGTTGTAGTCAATTCTTTTGACTAAGAAATTTGAAAGAAATGAAGGAAGAAATTTTCTATTTGCTGGATCTTTTAATGGTTCCCTATGGACTTTTATTTATAAATAGTATGATGACTTAATAACAGAGATACAAAAGCATATTTACAAGATAACAAAAATAAATAAATTATTTTTTTATTATTTGTTGACACGATCATCCAATAGTTAGTTGTAACTAATTGCAACACTCTTCTTTGAATGTACACAACTTGATAATCAATCTGTATCAATCTTAAGGAAATCTTAAGGAATGATCAACCGATCTTCAAGGATGATTAGTGTCAATCTTTGAGGATGATCAATATCAGTCTTTAGGTAAACATATCAATGCGGGTTTATATGGGAATATACATATGTAGATAGACTTTGCCAAAATCTTGATTTGGAAAACCAAGTGGTAAAAATCTTAATCGGAAGAAAAAAGTGAGTTAATGTCGATACGTCTCCGGAACATAGAAATACCTAGAGGTATGAACATTTTGATGTGGTTGCCTCGTTAAAATCTCTCATGGTGCCAAAGACCTAGTATGTAAATGCTCTTAAGTTAAGAAAAAGAGTACATTAAGATCAAGTGAGTATACTTCTAGATACTCTCCACGATCTTAATATTATTCCAAACTATGAGTGTTGCAATACAGAGAGCCTTCGGAATCCAATGTCATTCACAATCTTTTGGAAAGTTAAAACAAGGACTTTGTGAATATGTCGGCTAAGTTGTCCTATGATTGGATCTGCTTGAGTTCAATCTTTTGCTGCTGTTGTTGCTAATGCTAGAAGAAAAACTTCGATGTGGTCTGCTTGATATTGTCTTTCTTGATGTAGCTAGCCCTTCTTCATCTGGTCAATGCGTGTGACGTTGTCTTCCTATATTATTGTTGGAACATTATTTATATAAGAGAATCCGCTCACAACACAAATATATATGCTTAATGTCGACTTGCAACATATGCACTCCTGGGTTGGCATCATGAAGGTCGATGAGCTTGACACAATTTGAAGAAGTGGCGATCAAAGTTTATTTTGTAGACTTCCAAGATATCGTTATATCCCAAATGGTAAAGACAACCATTTGGGATCTCGTCTTATGCAGATCAAATAAATAACATGCATCAACATAGCCAACAAGGCGAGCATCATTCCGAGGACCAAAGGATTTTGGTCTATTATGAGATACATAAACATAGAATAATTCTATCTCCGTAGTACCCTTAAGGTAACGAAAAATGTCTTTAATGTCATTTCATTGGCAGCGTGTTGACGCAATGATAAATCTGGTCAAAAGATTACAGTAAATGAGATGTCCAGACTAGTGCATTGAGTTAAGTACAATAATGCGCATATTGCATTTATATATGGAACTTCATGTTCTAATACCTCTGCATCGTTTTCCTTAATATGGAATGGGTCTCGTTTAGCATATAGAGAACGAACAATCATGGTCTGCTCGAGGATTTTTGCTTTATCCATATTAAATCGTCGTAACACCTTCCGGGTGTAACTCGATTGATGAATCAAAACACCGCAATTACAAGTTGCATCTTAAGCAGAATTGACTTTTCCCTATATCCTTCATCTGACTTCAGGTGCAACACAATTATTTCAAGCTCTTCAGGAGTTTCGATGAGATTCATGTCATCGACATAGACTACTACAATCGTAAATTTGGAATGTGCTTTCTTGATAAATACGACATACTTCACTATTCATGTATTCCTGAATGATCAAATACTTATGACTTAGGCGGTTATACCACATTCATCCGAATTGTTCCAATCTGCAAAGTGAATGCATCAACCTAATTGAGAGCATGTTCCGGAGTCTAGAACTATTTGCAGTTAAACGAAGTCCTTCAAGGAGACCTTTATATATATATATAGTGACTACATCCACCAGTTGCATGTTCAGTTTTTTGAAAACTATCAAACTTATAAGGTAGCGGAACATAATGGTGTCTATTATGGGAGAATACGTCTCCTCATAATCAATTCCGGGACCTTAAAAGAAGCTTTGCACCATGAGTCGTACTTTATATCGTACTCATTCATTTTATTACCGCAGACTTGCTTACATTATGTAGTGTTGGAACTATGAACCAAAACACTTTTCTCTTCGCTAATATTAAATCTAACTCGACCCGGATTGCTTTTTTTTCATATTGACCAACCAGTTCTACGTTGACATTCTTCAATGGAACGCGGCTCAATATCGTCACACTTTACAATTTCAGTGGTCACTAACTATACAAAAATATCATCGATGACTATCTCATTCTTGTTCAACAACTTGCCTAAGCTAGCGTACTAGACAAATTTGCTGATTGTCGGATATAAAATTTTATGCACTTATTATATAATCCAAAATAATCTCATAAGTTAGACAATTTAAGATAATTGACATAATTCGAGGATGACAAGCTTTTCCTTTTCCTGAGGGAGTCTACCAAAATTATACCCACAAACAATAAAAAACAAAAAGCTATTTACGTTTATGGTTTTTGTGTATTAGTTTTTGTAAAATAGTAAATACCAAACCAGGCCTAACTAAGTTTGGCCGAGTGTTTTTGGGTTTGTAAATGTTGAATTGTTCACTGATCTTTAGATGAGGTTCAGATCCATAAATAGTATATAGAAGTTAGTGGTCTCCTGCCAACGAAATGGTGGGCCCTTCGCCAAAAGATTTGCGCGTGGGGACCTAAACGACGGAGGAAAAAGAATGGGAAAAATAAACTGAAAATTAGCAATAAAATAAAATGTTACTCAAAGGAAAATAAATATCTATGCCGACACAATGGCATCTATCTTCTCCAAATTCTGTACAAAATGAAGACACTTTGACAAAGGTGGAATGGGAGGACACCGAGGAAGGGACCTACCAACATTTTATTAAAACTGTCGGAGCCTTGGGTTAGCTAACTTAGATTGTGATGGCCACTCCCCATGTTGGATTAAAATCAATAAATATATATAGGATTAGTGACTAATTTTGTTGAAGACTACAAATTTCGGTGCTTAATAAATCGTCCCCTAGCGCCGACATCTCTTAATAAATTAGTTTTCTAATTATTTATTTTTTATAGTATTTGATAATAGTATTTTTGAAACTGAAAATTGCTGAGAAATCCACTTTCGGGGTAAATGTTTATAATAAATCGTCCCCTAGCGCCGACATCTCTTAATAAATTAGTTTTCTAATTATTTATTTTTTATAGTATTTGATAATAATATTTTTGAAACTGAAAATTGCTGAGATATCCACTTTCGGGGTGGGTGTTTATAAAAAATCCACCCGCAGGGTGGCTTTTATGAAATACCCAACATTATGTATTTTTACGTTAAATATTTCAAGATTTTCTTTAGATGTTCCGTATTTATAAATTGCCATTTTGATAACACCATAGCTACCCCTTCGCGTAAATTTGGTCATATATATGTATTTGAATTCACAAACTCAGATTTTGATTGCGATTTTTTTGTCTTCTTCTTCTTCTTCTTCATGAGAGATCTGAATTCCATTACTTTCATCTTCAGCAGAGATCGCAAAGATTGTTCGTAGTTCACTGTGCTTTTCTTCAGTAGAACTTCGATCATCGCTCATCATCATCATCATCTTCGTGGAGAGATTTGAAGTTTTTCGACGATTAGGTCCTTTTTAATGGCTTCATTCTGCAACGATTCAACTTGTTTCTGAAGCTCGCTTTTCTAATTCTTGAGCCTTTTATTTGTCTCTTTGAGCTTCTAGGTTGTTTGCACTGATATAAAACAAACAACAATAAAAAGTATGATATCAATCAATATATACTTTTAAAAAAAAGGAAAAAAAAGAAAAAAAGATCATTCTCCATGATCTTAACACGGGGAATGGTCATTCTCCGTGATTTTAACACGGGGAATGACCATTCTCCAGCATTCTAACACGGAAAATGATCATTCTTCGTAATTTTAACACGAAGAATGGTCATTCTCCTGCATTCTAACACGGAGAATGGCCATTCTACGTAATTTTACAACGGAGAACGACCATTCTCCGTGATTTTAACACGGAGAATGATTATTCTCCTGCATGTTTACACGGGAATAACCATTCTCCGTGATCTTATCACGGGGAATGACCATTCTCCGTGATCTTATCATGGGGAATGGTCATTCTCCATGATTTTAACATGGGGAATGACCATTCTCCTGCATTCTAACACGGGGAATGGTCATTCTACGTGATTTTACAACAGAGAATGGCCACTCTCCGTGATTTTAACACGGACAATGACTATTCTCCTGCACGTTAACACGGGAATAGCTATTCTTCGTGATTTTAACACGGAGAATGGCCATTCTCCGTAATTTTACAACGGAGAATGGCCATTTTCCGTGATTTTAACACGGAGAATGGTCATTCTCCGTAATTTTACAACGGGGCCATTCCCCATGATTTTAACACGAAGAATGGTCATTCTTCTGCATTCTAACACTTTGAAAGGGGTCTTGTAGAAGATACAACAGAAAAAAAAAATTTAACAGAACATACAACAAAAAAGATCACAATCTTTAATTAAAAATCACACCTACAAGGGTCTATTACAGATTCTTTGTGATTATATGGAAAGAACTCCTAAAGATCTACAATGGGGTTAGTCTTCACAGTATGATCGTAGGACTCTTTTATGAGAACTAAGCAATTGTTGCTCTACACTGAATAGCTCCACAACTTCTACCCTTGTAGCAAGAGACTGCGGATAGAAGATGTGAAAACAGTCGCCATCAAGATCTGCGCCTACAGAACCCCCCAAACGCGCAACGATCCATTTTTTAGTCAGAGCAGACCACTTCCTGAAGCAGCTATTGGCTCGCGGCAGCTCATGAGGCTCTTCCAGCTTAACAAAGGCGCGTAGCCGCTATTGAGCAGGGCAGAGCACAACATGTGGCTCTTCGGGTTGGCAATCAATCCAAATCATGTCGTCAGGACCTCCAAGACGTCGCTTAGGTTCTAAATCCTCATAGTGGGCATTCCGGTACATCTAGACACTCATCAGCAGCTCTTGTACAAAGACACAGGTTCTTTGAACGAAGGGATCCACAACCAACAGCCAACTTGTGTGTGAGACTCGTCTCACAGTATCGATATTTATATACGGATACGTATTTTTGTACTATATTTCGTATTTTCTTGATTTTCGGAATATTTAAAAATTTCTAACTTATTGATTTTCTCCTTGATCGGCATACCGCCAGTATACTAGTGTATACCGACGGCATGCCTGTCACTCCCATTTTCTGTTGTACATATTTTTAGTGTATGTGTACGGAATTTTGACATTTACCAGGTGACCCGTGTTTTGACTTATCTTTCTTAGCCTTGACTTGGTTTAATCTTGACTTGGTTTATTTTGGGTTTGGTTCAACTTGGCATGGCTTGGTTTGGATTGGTTTTAGATGAGAAGGGTTTTGTATAAAAACTAACTTCTCTCTCTCTCTCTCTCTCTCTCTCTCTCTCTCTCTCTCTTTCTCTCTCTTTTTCTTCATTTATTTCTTCATCTTCTTCTTCATTTACTCCTCCCCCAACCTTAGGCAAATATATATCTTGCCAAATCTTGAACATTATTATTTTTCCATTTTGTTTGTTCCATTATCTTCCTTGCTTGATTCTAAGCCTCTTTAGAACTTGGAGTTTTCGCTTTTGATGGTTACATTTTTGTAGATTTAAGTTTATAGTTTTTTGTTTTTTTGTTTTGATCTCTTAAACTTTGTTATTTTTGAAAACTACTCGTTCCATGTTATAGAGAATTCAATTTCATTTAGTTTAGACCTTTATTTTGACCAATTTTGAGTCCTCTAGCCCAAGTTATGGACATTGGAAGTTTCTAAAACTCCATGGCCAAAAGCTTGCTGGTAGGGATGACACCTCGCGTACCTCGTGCGCACCTTGCGCACCTTTTGGTTCGCACACCTTCCCCCTCGCGCACCTTGCCCCTCGCGCACCTTTTGGTCCGCGTACCTTGTGTCACGTCCCGACGCGGAAAATCGCTCGTCCTCGCTAGATTTTATCCGAATCATCGTCCTCGCTGGGGCGTGATGCCGCACGAGCCTGGAGTTACACTCGTGCAAGGCAAGATAATAGGTTCACATAAGATTATCTCAAATTGATAACATAAGCAGCGGAAGGAAACAGAGGATACAATAAGAATCTCTTTTATTAATAATGAATTGAAGGTTACAAAGGCTTGAATAGCCCAACTGAATATGCCAACTGGCTACAACGCTCATGATCTCTCTAGCTCATAAAGGATTACATTGTTTTATACATTATGCCTCTTTATAGCCAACAAGTAGTTTTCGGCCGAACATCTTCATGTTGCAAGTCCGAACGCCAATGTGGCAGCTCCTCTTGAAACGCTAAGGACTCCATGCCTCGACGTATCCAAGCCAAGCCCCGTCCCGAGCCGATCATAACCTGAACCTGCAAGCAAACTAGTGGAGGATTAGTGCTTTCGTCCTCGCTACACTGATCAAGACCCACTCGCACCCAAACCAACAATAAGTACATTTAGTGAAATATGCAACATTATTTGGTGTTCTTTCTATTTAGCCTTAGGATCAGTTTCATGGTAATATTCAAGCATAGCAACTTATTATAAATATGTACAATACCGTGTCCCTGCAATAGAATAAAGTTAGACATAATATGAACATAAGCATAGTGATCGTGCATGTTTCCTTCTCGTATCGCTTAGCCTGCAATCGTTAGAAATATGCATAACCAACCATACAATTCACGCGGCCAACCAACCAAAGTTAAACATATACATAAGGGTGGCAGGCCTTGCGCCTGCACCCAACTCTAATCTCAGCCCACCGGCCCTATCTATATGAAGGTCACGGTGTTTCGTACCGTAATGGACTTGGCATCCTTATGTGTAAGCCTATGATCGCTCAAGTACGGATTGCTAGTCCAGTATCTGAATGATCCCAAACTTACTGATATCATAGCTTATCACAACATGGCTGGTCGCAACCCGTCCTAATGATATGCACCACAAATACCATACATAATTTCCTCCTAGGCCGAACGGTTCAGGTGCCCCGGTCGTAACCGTTCGAGGGAAGCCGCACCCGTGCACCGGCCATCGATCCGAGTCCATTGACCATGCAATATGCGCCATAGCAAACAAGTCATAGCATTCCAACCAATCTCACGTTCCAAAAACATAATCCATTGTCTTTATCTCAAGTTTCATCGGCATTATGGCCCAATACATCCATATTGATGCACGACGCCCAACGGCTTAACACTTCTTGCTCTTATACTCAACGCGTTCCATTCATAAGTTATTTGTATAATGGCAGTTCCGTAGCAATTGTGCCACAACTGCATACCTCGATGCATGAAGTATATCTTTCAATGTTACGACAGGTTCCATGGCAATGCACCACAACTTGTCCCTATTTCGCTTGCTTAGTCATTTTGTAGCCTCCGTGCTCAAAGGCACACTTAACGCCATAATCAGTGTTCTAGGCCTAGTGTTCAATGTTCTCGGAGTCGTGCACATGATGCACATCTCGATATTGCCTTTTAATGTTCTACCATCATCGCCCTACCACGACCCGTACATTTGATGCACGTCGCTTCAATTGTTCAATGTTATATTCTTAATGTTCGACACACACTAAGGCCTTTAATCGTTCGAGCCACGCTCGCTAACTTGATAGCAACTTACGCATATAAGGATACTTTTTATTAGACATGAAGGAGTAGGGAGAGAGAGTCAAGAACCCGCCCACCTTAAGCCGACACGCCTTGTCGTTTTGCCAAGCTGATGCGGCTCGATTCCATAACTTGGTTGGACGGCTAACTCTCCTGACTTAGCTATTCCGTTGGACTATTCGACTGATTTGGCCTACCGTGCCCATGCCACAATCCGTTGCATGGCGACGATTTGGTTTTGCGGACATCATTTCGAATAAGGCAAAATGTCGACCCTTTACAATCCAGCGCAAAAGCATAGCCTGCACACCAGATTAACCGAAGTCAATACTTTGTTCCAACCGGACTTAGGCTTTACATCGATTCACATCGACACTTCATCGGGTCAACGCAACTCTTCGAGTCAACGACTCATCATAATGCACCGTGCGGAGCGGGACATTACATAATATACCACTCAAAACAAGGTTCGTCCTCGAACCGAAACCAACACTAAATCCAAGTGTTTTTCTAGATCGTTTTATGATCTCGTGCCAGTATCGTTTGAATCATACAACTTAGTTTGGATCATACACATATTTTAGGCGTCCGACCAATATATGTATTTCTGCCAAGCTCTGTTGTAGGATATCGGAACAAAGCTAACATGCTCAACTTAAATCCTCAAGCACCAGTTATTCCGTACTCGACTTGGTCAGATCTTAGCGTCTATTCCCAAAATACTTCTCATATGCATTATTCCATAACACGTGGTCATCTTCCAAAAATTTATGCATATAACTTAACTCAAAACTATTACTTCGATCTCATAAGTTTCTCGCCGGCCATCTGACGCATGCATTGCATAAAGTCATCGCGCATCCGATCGCAACAATTTTTTGCAACGCCTACTCTTCCAATCGTTTCCTATCTCTCGCACAACTCAAGTCTTTCACCTAATCGTTCATAAAATTGGCCTTAACGACATGAACTAAGTCCAACATGTCTCAAATTCCTTTGCCTACCGGTCGCACTAAGCCTCACACACTACTATTCCGATATGATTCACATTCTCTCGCTCTATTAACACATTGCGTCTGGGGTTACCCCCGCTAGATAACTTATCCAGACATTGTGCTTAATCTCTTCCGACACAAGAGGTCAACTTAAGTCTACAGTGCTCAAAGGCAACAATCTTTCCAACCCAAGGTCTCTTACAATACGTCTATCTTCGGTTCTTGATCGAATAGGAATTCCTTACTCAATTTTCGAATCAATTCCAACTAGTTCATTTCGTAACATAGATCGTGCGCTCAACACACATAGCCTAATCGTTACTCAAACCGATCTACGACACAACTCTTAGGGTCATTCTATTATTCGTCGCTCTCGCGCATTGCACAATCTTTGTAATCGCCTTACTGCATCACTATGCTAAGTACGTTCCTCAACATCTCTTCGATCATCGACCAACCAAGTCTATTTACGTACTCATTCGACCGATCATAAATTTTCTGACCATATCGATCTAGTCGAAGGCTACTCGCTAACTTCCGAAACACGATACTTAATCGCTTATCCTCAACATGCACTATATAATCCTTCATCCTTGACAAAATTTCTTATGCGACTTCATTGGGTCATCCTATGAGACTTTAACATTCACTTGATTTGGCGGTCAAGTCTTCTAGGGTCATCTGCCCCAAAACTACGCTCGATAATTGAAGATCATCAACGAGGGACAGTTACTACGAACCATACTGTATCCTATCGCGGAGCCAAATCAATTCCCGCCAATTCCTATGAGACTTTATCCAATCCGACATAATTTACCAATCCATAAATTATCTACCCCCGTACAACTGATGCGCCGTTACTACTCGAATCACTCATACATTACCGTTAATAATATCGCTAACTGAGCAATATTTGTTCGCCTTGGGTACTAGTCTATTTACCCATGATCAATATCCGATACACTCTAGGCTTATCGCAACACTCATCAAATTCACCTTCGCATCAAACCACAGGTCGAAGCATACAAATTGCCACGTCCTGATTTTTCGAGTTCTCATTCCCGCGACATGAATCACCATGTCAGCACTCACGCAGAATAACCACCCCAAATCTGACGTGACGTATGTGCGAGGCTGGTGTTGCGCTCGCGCAAGACAAAAATGTCAACGTTGTGGTTATCAACAAAGCAATCCAGACACTTTTATTTTCATCCAAGTAATATACATCCACTCTCAAATTCTCCGAAGTACTCCTACCGTTATCATCCAAACTGCCATCAACTTAACTTACATCTTATTCATCCAACAACAATGCTCAACATAATTTTCGTTCATTCGATCAGAGTATCCCCAAGTTATTGCTTATCGTCTTTGATATGCCTCAATACCATCGTCGATATGCATAACTTGAACATCTTCCTCTCTCATAAGCTCCAATTCGTTATAATCACTGCCATTATTCGAACTCGAATACGAATCAAGACTTGCACACATCAAGATCCATTCAGTTGTAACTAACTACCATCGTCAATTCGTTCTGCATGATTACTTCGTACCTACTCAACTCGTTTCGTACAGTTTTTATACCGACTTAACTCAATTCTGATTGAGACAACTATTTCCTCAACACAACATTCCCTCGCTATGCTCAGCCTATCGTTCGGCTTACACTCAACGAATTTTCGTCCGACGTATCATCCATGGATACGACTGTCACGTCCCACAAGCCAGAATACTGGAGAGCGGGAGACAGATACAGCCAGCTACGTATATTAAAGTAAATTCTACCTCGATATACGGTCATGGCTGTCTAGATACATGAGAGTTTAACTACAAGCCAATAGTCTCTTAAGGTCAAGAACAAGCCTAGTGTCTCAATCTCAAGCAAGCAAGTAAATATAACAAGATGGCAGATCATCAGACATACAAAGTAATGCGTCTCATACATTATATATTCAGATGATCATGAAGCTAGTCATACAAAATGCGAAGACTAGCAAGAGTTTAAGTCATACATGATCAACCCTAGGATTTGTCAACCATGTTACAGCCCTTAGGCAGACATGAATGTAAATTTAACACGAGCTAACACTTGCTTGGCGGCTAAACGCCTCAAAAGAATAATTTACAAAAGAGTGGGAGAGCAAAATAAAACCCACTCGTTGCCAGGGTTGTGCCTAGTGTTCACCATCTGGCTGGAAGGCTGGAAGATCCTCGGGTGCTACTCCGAAATCTGGCCATTCAAAACCAGCTGGGTCAGACCCCAGAAAGAGCAAGTGCCATAAGGGAGGCTTCACTTAAGAACTAAAACCAGCAATTAGCACAAAAACACAATTATATAATAAAAGACTGGTGATATGGAAAAAAATTATGATGATATATGATAAGATAACCATGGGACTATTCAGATAACCAAGTTACAACCCTTAAACCAAATAAGGACCGAGATTGTAACCCTTCATCTGAACAGAACTTGGTTTCCCACCATTTATCGATAAGGTAAAGCACAAGCAATCAGGTCATGTAACAATCTTGTACAGGATCGGGACAAGACTAGACTGGATTGGACTCCATCCAATCAATCACGGCTAAGCAATGAGTACGGCTTGATACTTTAACTAACTAGGGTTATCACAAGCCTAGTTACTAGTAAGATGTAATCGAGATGTTCCAACAGCCACAAGCCCTGCAGACTTAATCCAGGTTATCCGGTCATAAGTTGAGAGAGTTGGATTAGGTGACTTGGGGGTGCAACACATGACAGTGTGCTGAAAATGTGCCCTACTCGACGACAGGCTACAAGTCCAATTAGAGCGCCCAGATAACGGGACTGCCTGTAGCTGGAAAATCTCTTTATGAACTACTTGATCAATCTAGTCATTATCCTAGTCAGATTCAGTATGAATCCCTGACCGTGGTAACCAGGAATTCATGTCCTGGACATGATACAAGACGAGACTAGACTGGCAGCTTTTACAGACAAGGTCCAAAGCAATCACCCACGGTGTCAAGACGAGAATGTTCTTAGCATGTCAAGTTAGCTGTCGCAACAACGTTCAAGGTTACATGTCAAGATTACTTAGCAGGTCAAGATAACCGTCGCAACGGTGTTCATGAGTTCATGTCAGGATTACTTGTCAGGGGTGCACCACAACGGGTCACCATTATGTCATGTTACTTGTACTTGTTACTTGTTATGAGCGCGCCACGACGGGCCACTATCATGAGTGGTCACAAAATCATACCGTGTACAGATTATCATTATAATATTAACATATCATGATTATATCGAGTTCAAGTCAAAAGGCGTAAGGATATAATAAGGGGTACCATGCGCCCAATAAAGGTGAATCTAGGGCAATGGATGCCAGGGCCATAATGCGTCGGGCAAGGGGGTAAGATACGCTAGTGCTAAGAAGCCTCCGGGCAGGGAAGTACGCCAAAGGAGTACGCTAAGGGGAGTACGCCAAAGGAGTACGCCAAGGAAAGTATGCATGAAGGAAGTACGCATAAAGGAAGTACGCGTAAAGGAGTATGCATGAAAGAAGTACGTGTAAGGAAGGTACGCGTAAAGGAAGTATGTATGAAAGAGTACGCGTAAAGGAAGTACGCGTAAAGAAAGTATGCATGAAGGAGTACGCGTAAAGGAAGTACACGTAAAGGAAGTATGCATGAAGGAGTACGCGTAAAGGAAGTACGTGTAAAGGAATATGCATGAAGGAAGTACGCGTAAAGGAAGTAAATCTACGCGTGAAACTTGTTTTATGCCAAGGCAGGGTAGACTTTGTTTTACGCGTAAAACAGTCTTGACTTGCGTAATCCAGATTCACGCTGACACGAATAAACGTGGGCGTAGAGTTTGATACTACGCTGGCACGAATAAACGTGGGCGTAGATTTTGATACTACGCTGGCACGAATAAACGTGGACGTAAGGAACCTCCAGAACTCCAAATTTCGTGAAACCTTCAATCTAAGCAAAAAATGGGACTTCCATAGATCAAAATGGGGTATAACACAAATCTCAACAACCTGGAATGAATAAAAACTTGAAAATAAGGAAGTTTGATAGATCAAAACCACCAAAATCTGAGAATGGCAAATTTCTAGATCTACAAAAAATAAAATTTCAAAATGCAAAATGTCAAGTTCTAAACTATCTTAGAATCACGAGAGAAAGATAAATGAACCATAAAAATGGATTCTCATGTGGAAGCAAGGTGCACTTGCCTATGGGTTTGCTTAGGTTAGAGGGGCGGTTAATGGAGAAGAAGAAGAGTAAATGAGAATAAGTGAAGAGAGAGAAAGTAGTTGGACTTTAAATGGAGATGGTGGTAGGTAGGGGGTTGGGTTCATGATGAACCACCCTAAACCAAAACAAACCAACCCAAGCCGAACCCAAGTCAAAATAAACTAAAATAAACCAAGTCATGCAAGATTAAGCTAGACAAGTCTGATTACGGGTCGGAATTCCGTACACGTATATTGAAAATACGTATAACGAAAAACGGAGGTGACAACTCTACCCACCTTAAAAGAATTCTGTCCTCAAAATTTAATCCGAGGCTGGAGATGTCGAGCAAGCTATACTAATCACATACAAGTTATAACTAAGCAATCAATCAAGCAATCATTCATGCAAGCAATGAAGTTGAAGGCATAAGGCATAAGAAGACATTATACCTTACGAGTCAAGCAGGTCGGGATATCGCGATCAGATATCATCCTCACGCTTCCATATTGACTCACCCAAAGAGTGATGACCCCAAGCAACACGGACTAACTTGATACAATAGAAACTCTATAAAATAATACACTTGGGACCACCAAAATTTATTAATTAAAAGAGTTATTAATTAATCGATAAATTAATAATTATTAATTTATATATTAATTAATATTTTATTAATTTATAGTAAAATACTTACGTAGTTTACAAACACCTTTCAAGCTTCCACTTAATTATTGTATACAATGCATGTGTATATCAAATGAAGGGCCCAATTTGAAAGAAACCTTCAATCTCCCACCTTATTATGCTTCTTGTGTTCAGTGTATCACTTTATGGACATTAAAAATATTTTCAAGAAACCTTCAATTCTTGAGTCATTTTTCAAGAAACCTTCATAAATCATTCATGTAATATGCTATATATAAGGAATTATTAATTTATATTTTATATGGGGTCTGAAGAAATTATCAAAAATGTATTATCTTATAATTTTAGCGAATTATTAATTTAGCACCCTATCCCCGAGTCGGGACCGGCCAAAAATATTATCTTAGAGAGTTTATTAAATAATCGAGTATTAATTTATAGAGTTTCTACTGTAGTCTTGTTCTTGAATATCTTCTCTCTTCGGTCCAATATGGATATGGGTCTCTCCTCATACGAAAGGTTGGTACCAACAACCAATTCCGAATGATCATGGACATGACTCGGATCCGGGATATACCGTCGCAATTGGGATACATGGAAGACATCATGTACCTCACGTAATGACGGTGGAAGAGCGAGACGATAGGACACATCACCTACCCGCTCTAGAAGGTCGAACGGCCCTATATACCTAGGACTAAGCTTTCCCCGTACGCCGAAAAGAATGACGCCATGGGTAGGCGAGATACTGAGGAATACATGGTCGCCGATAGAAAACTCAAGGGAACGCCAATGGGAATCGGCCCAATGACGCTGGCGATCTTGTGCAACTCGAAGATGATCTCTGACTTGTCTGACCACCTCAATAGTCCGCATTACCATCTCTGGTCCAAGCATTTGTCTCTCACCGATATCATCCCAAGCTAAAGGAGATCTGCACTTCCTGCCGTACAATGCTTCAAAGGGTGCCATCTGGATACTAGCCTGGAAACTGTTGTTATAGGAGAACTCCACGAGATGCAGGTGATCTTTCCACGAACCACCGAAGTCAAGCGTACAGAACTGCAGCATATCTTCAAGAGTCTGGATCGTGCGTTCTGACTGACCATCTGTCTGCGAATGATAAGCTGAACTGAACTTGAGACGAGTCCCCAAACTCTCTTGAAGACTCCGCCAAAAGTGCGAGGTAAATCTCGATTCTCTGTCGGACACAATACTGATTGGTACTCCATGCAATCTAACTATCTGCCTGAGGTACATCTCTGCAAGCTGATCCGTCGACTAACCAACCCTGAAAGGAAGAAAATGAGCTACCTTGGTGAGTCTATCAACTATAACCCAGATAGCATCTATCCCAGCTGGGAATCTAGGTAATCCAGTTACAAAATCTATGGTAATGTGCTCCCATTTCCATTATGGGATCGGTGAAGGTTGAAGAAGTCCAGCTGGTCTCTGATGTTCGGCTTTAACTTGTCGACAACCAAACAACGAGAGACAAATCAGGCTATCTCCCTCTTCATGCCATTCCACCAAAAATGATGTCGAATATCACGATACATCTTCGTACCATCGGGGTGAATCGAATACTGAGAACTGTGAGCTTCTGCCATGATCTCTTGTCTGATATCACCACTGGGTACACAAAGACGCCCCCCATATCGAAGTGTACCATCTTCATGAATACATAACTCTGGTCTTCGTCCTGCTACACATTCTGCCCTAAGCCGCCAAAGCTTAGAATCCGTTGACTGAATTAACTTGATCCTCTCAACTATACTGGACTGAACTTGCATACTGGCCATCAATGCCACACTGGTAGGAAGAACAACTTCAATACCCATCTTCTGAAGATCTACTAACAACTCTGGTTGTGCTGTTAGAAAATAAACTCCGGCTCACCTGCTCAATACATCTGCTACTACGTTGGCCTTCCCAGGATAATACTGCAAGTTGATGTCATAATCCATAAGTAGCTCTAGCCATCTCCTCTGACGCATGTTAAGATCCTTCTGGGTAAACACATACTTAAGACTCTTGTGGTCGGTGAAATTTTTTACCCGATCTCTATACAGGTAATGCCTCCACAGCTTCAATACAAAAACTACTGCTGCCAACTCCAAGTCGTGAGTTGGGTAATTCCTCTCATGATCATGAAGCTGACGTGATGCATAAGCTACTACCTTACCATGCTGCATCAAGACGCATCCCAATCCCTTACCGGAAGCATCATAATAGACTAAAAATCCTCCTGCCCCATCTGGAAGCGTGAGAATGGGTGCTGTCATCAATCCTTGCTTCAATTTCTCAAATAAACTCTGACACTCTGCTGTCCAAGCAAACTGCATATCCTTGCGAGTCAACTGCATCAGTGGCGCTGAAATCCGAACGAAGTCTGACACAAACCGTCGGTAATAACCAGCCAATCCTAGGAAACTCCGAACTTCTGCGACGGTACTGAGAACTGGCCATGACTCTATGGCAATTATCTTCTGGAGGTCCACTTCCACTCCACCTCTGGTAATGATGTGACCTAAGTACGAGATACGATCCAGCCAAAACTCGCACTTACTAAACTTCGCGTATAACTGGTGCTCTCTGAGAATCTGAAGAAATATACGAAGATGCTGCTCATGCTCTGCCTCATTCTTACTATAGACCAGGATATCATCTATAAACACTATCACGAACTGGTCCAAATAAGGCATAAAAATACGATTCATGAGGTCCATGAATACGGCTGGCACATTGGTCGCTCCAAATGACATAACAAGGAACTCCCAATGTCCATATCTAGATCTGAATGCTGTCTTCGGGATGTCTTGCTCTCTGACTCTGATCTGATGGTACCCTGACCGCAAGTTAATCTTCAAAAATACTGCTGCTCCTTTGAGCTGATCAAACAAATCATCTATCCTTGGTAGAGGGTATCTGTTCTTGATTGTTACAGAGTTCAAGGTACGATAATCAACACATAATCTTAACGTACCATCCTTCTTTTTCATAAGAAGTATCGAGGCTTCCCAAGGTGATCCGCTAGCACGAATGAATCCCTTGGTTCTAAGTTCTTCAATCATCTTGTACAAGATCTCCAACTCTGAAGGCGCCATCCTATAGACTCTCTCTGACACTGGTGCTGATCCGGGAATCAAATCAATGGTGAACTCAATCTCTCTCTCTGTGGGCATGGCTGGAAGTTCTTTGGGAAATACGTCAGTAAACTCTTCTACAACTTTGGAAAACTGAACTGCTGCTGCTACTGCCATTCGCATCACTGGGAAAGAAGGTTCTACTCCGCCTCAAAAAAATGAAAACTCTGGCTCACCAGGAATACTAAAAATAATCTCGCCGATAAGGCAATCTATTCTAGCATACTGGTCCCTCAACCAATCCATTCCTAGGACCACATCATAGTCGGCCATCGAAAATTCTATCAATCTAGCAAAAAACTCTCTACCGCTTGTAGAAGCATAAATAAATTTTATAGACCAAGTCAAAGAAGTTGAGAGCTTTACGCAAGTCAAACTGAATCAGATTCAAATTTTACGCAGAGAGCAAACAGAGTAAACTCTACGCGAGCTCTTTTACGTGAGAACCATTCTCAGCTTTTACGCGTGAGACAGGCTGTCAGACTGCATTTAATGCGCGTGATTTTGATCTGACAGAATAATTTTCTGGCAGAACAGTGCACAGAAGCCGAGAAATTTTTTTACCAAACCAAACGCTTGTCGTTTAGTGTGCAGATGGGCTACTTTACGCTCAAGAGACTGCTTCTTTTACGCACGAAAGCTATTCGAGCTTTTACGCTCAAGGCTTTTGTGCGCGTAGAGTTTATTTGAGCTAATTATACGCTCAAGGCGCCACTTTACGCAGGGAGTTTATTTTGGATCATTTTACGCCCATTCTGCTACTTTACGCATGAAGTATATTTTTGGTCATTTTTACGCCCAATCTTTTCTGGCTACATGAGAACGTGGTCTGCTTACGTGGCTTTCAAGCCACACTTATCGAGGAACGTGTGTACGTGCTCTCCCCATTTTGTTGAAGTAGTGGGACACATGTCACCATGTGTAGAGATCAAAACTCTACATGGGACACGTGTCATCACGTGTAAAGGTTGAATTTTAATCGTGGGTGATAGTTACTTGCGTAGAGACCCAACTTTGTTGCTTTTTACGCACAGAGGGTCTAGTCTAAAAATAGACTTATTTTTAACACAGACATCATAAAGAGAGATATACAGAAGAGGAGATTCTGAGAAAACTCATACTTTCAGAGTAATATTTCCAGAAGCATTTCTTCAACTTTTCTCAAGAACAGGGTGAAGCAAAGCTGGAAAGCATTCGACTGTGCCATCAGTGCCGTTGCTCGATACCTTTCTGGTGACTTAGTTCTTCCGATTGTTCGTCTTCTTCAAGCAGTTTTCTTTATCATCATCGTGTGGTCCAAGGAACAAAGTGATCGCTCTCAGATCAGACTTCCATAGCAATACTTCCCAGAAATAATTTGTACTTTTGTACTTTTTCTCGTTTTCTTTCAAAAGCCAATTTTAGGCATTTTGTTAAGTGAAACAAAATGGCGACTCTGCTGGGGACGACTTTCTCCTCTGACGAGAAAGCAATTGCTCAATATGATGATGTGTCGGTCGGATCGACAAAGAAGACTCTGGTTGTTCACTTTGACCAGACTGCTTACGAAGAAATGCTCCGAACTGGGGGTAGTACTCGCTACTCTAAAGTTTAAAAATCGCGGAAGGCGCAAAAAGTTTGGATTCCTAAGTCCAAAGCATCCTCGGATCTCCCTGCTGTCTCTGAAGGCAAAGGAATCCTTTCCACTTCTGTTGTGGAGGCTCCCGTCTGTGACGAGGCAGTCTCTACTTCAGTGATGCACCCCGGGAGTAAAAATCAGTCTCCTGTCTATGACGTGGTAGACTCCCAAGTTTTACGCTCTGTGCGTAAAATTAGTCTCCCGTTTGTGACGTGGTAGACTCCCAATTTTTACGCACTGCGTGTAAAATCAGTCCCCCGTCTGTGACGTGGTAGACACACAAGTTTTACGCTCTACGCATAAAGGTAAATCTCCCGTCTGTGACGTGGCAGATGTTCATGTTTTGTGCTCTACGCGTAAGGGTAAATCTCCTGTCGGTGACATGGTAGATAAAGTTTACAATGATGCCTTTGCATCTAAAGTGAATTTGTCTGTACGCATGCAGCATAAAAATAAGAATAATATTGTTGGTAAAAATTTAGTTTTTTACCAACAACCTTCTTACACTGCTTTATGCAAGGTACCAAACCTTCAGATTAAGCGTAATGCTGATGGAGTCCTTTGTGCACAAAAATCTCAGGATTTACGCACGCAACTCCAGGCGCATAAAAATATACAGTTTGGTTATGCTAATGCAGCCAGTAATCTTTTTTATACGCAAGGGACCAAACGTTTCTCTGTTCCAAATATAATAAAGAAGATGACTCCTACTCCTTCTGATTTATGCGAGTTGCTCGTACAAAAGCGTAAAAACAAAAAATCTCCTGTGACACTTCTCCAAGAAAATCACCATTGTAAGTGTCACCAGATTGTAATCAAATGTTGCTGTTCGGCTTCTAAACGGTCAGTTTTTGATCGATTAAGCTACAATGTGCCTCAGCAATCAGTTGATGACCAAAAACATGAGTTGTCCTATGGTTCAGTCAATATGGCATCTCATGTCAATAGAGGACGATATCCAAGACGCAATTCGTCCCGGACTCCAAGCCAACAACAATTCAATCGACTCCTTGACACTTTTGAAGGGGTATATCAGAATACTCGATCAAGAGTTCAAAGTTCATTACAATCTTCAGATTCAGAAGCTGGGGGTACCCAGTCTTTGGAGTCAGAAACTGATAGCGTTGATTTATACCTCTATACCAATCCCTCTGTATGTTCAAGAGAGGTTGAATCCTATGATATCGGAGATGAACCGGAGACGTCAACTGCTAATACAGAACAACGTCTCTCTGTAGTTGAACAATCACTGAAGGACATGCTTGCCATGATGCAAAGTATGCATCAAATAATAATGACTCAGCAAACTGTTCAGCCGGCAGTGGTAACTCCGATGCAGGTAGCAGCGCAAACTCAAGATAGTCAAGGGGTTGATACACCTTTGAATAATCTTAGTCAAGAGCCTGCTATCAATCAAAACTCCGTAGTTCCAGATCCTCTTATTCCAGAAGATGTACCACCTCCGGTGGGGGTTACGGTACATCCAGCAACTATTCAATCGAATGTGCTTCCTCAAATTAGTGAAGCTATTCAAGCAGTACGTGAACTAAAAGCACAGTTTGAAGTTCTGAAGCACAAGGATCAACTCCAGAGATTAGGGATTAAGCAACCTTATCCTCCTCATTGAAATGATGTATCCTTTCCTCTAAAATTCAAGCCACAATCGATGGTGTTATATGATGGAAAGGCTTCTTCCAGTCAATATATCAATTATTTTGATATTATGACTGTGCATCTGCAGAAGAATGATGCTCTTCTTATCCGAGTTTTCATCGGGTGTTTGACGGGTTCAGCATATGACTGGTATCGCAGTCTACCCGACAATTACATATCGTCTTTTGACGAATTCAAAGCAATATTTCTCTCCCGCTTCTATGAGGAAGGAATGGATATGAATATGTCCTCCTTAATAGAAATCAAACAAAAGGAGAAGGAAGATACCCGGACGTTTATCGAACGTTTCCGACAGGCGACTTTGAAAATGCCTCCTGGTATGCCAGATTCAGCATTGATTGATACATGGAAAATGAATCTGCAACCAACTATTGTTGTCTTTACGGGTTCTCAATTCATATATTGGGCCTCGTTCATTATAGCAGCAGTTTCAGCCGAGACCAATGGTAGGTTGGCTCGTGAACATGGGATGATCTTTGCCTCAGAAGACAAAGGAAAGAAAGCCTCTTCAGGTAATAATTCCGACAATCGTAATGGGAAATGGAAAGAAACCCTAGTGGTTAATCTTTCAAAATCCAAAATGATGCCAAATAATTCGGAGTCTTCAAAACCAAAAAAAGAGTACTCTTTTGATGACAGTGATATCCCAGGGATATTCCAATGTCTTGTAAAGAGTGGCAAACTCCAGATTCCAGAGCCAAAAAGACCTAATGAGGTGAATCTGACTGACAATCCCAAATATTGTATCTATCATAGATACATAAATCATTCTACCAAGGCTTGCTATGTTTTAAAGAAGAAAATCCAAGAGTTGATATAAATGCTAATACCATCGCTTTAACCAATGATGAGCATACAGTTACAACTAATATGATTTTTTTTCAATTTGGAGGTTTTTCTCTACAGCAAGTTCCAGATGGGATTGTCCCAATTCCAAAGGCGACAATAAAATTGTGAATCTCCCGCCAGCTAGAGAGCAAAGTGAAAGATTATTGCCTCTCACATTAAAAAATGGTAAAATTATATGGGTACATTCCGACTTAGTACCTGAAATGGAGAATGAAGGTAAAACTTCAAAATCCAAGAAAGGTAGGAAAGTCAAAACCTATAATATGATTTCTCATGTTGTTACTCCAGATCATGATGATTTGGATCATCTTTAGGATGGCATTCCTTTGGAGGATAGATTGAGGGGTTTGAATATATGCCCTCCAAGTTTGGCTCCTCCTACCAAACTCAAACTTACTCATCGACAATGGTTAGCAATGAATAGTATCCCCTTATACAGGACACAACAAGTCTTTTCTGCTTATGAGAAAGCTCTTGTAGGGATTGTTTCTCCTATCTCGATTACCCCTACTCCTGTGACTACAGAGGTCTCTGTTTCTTCTTCCTCTGTTGAATCATCTATTGAAAGTCCGCTACCCACTCACATGTACAGTCAACAATCAGTCCATCTTATGAAAAAGATGGGCTTTGACTTTCAAAAGGCGGAAGGCTTGAACTATGATAAAGGAATGCGACTTCCTTTACAAATTCAAGGTCAAAAATCCACTGTTGGATTGGGTTTTGAGGTCCCTCATAAAAATCCTCGCAATAAGAAGACTAAAGGAAAGAAGAACAAGACCTGTAATATGGTACTTCATTCTCTTGAGTCAGAAGAAGAAACCTTTGCTGGTACGAGATCTGGGAAAGAGTACCACAAACATTATGAAGAAACTTCTAAAGAAGCAGAGGATGTTGCTGAAACCCTATCAGCTCAACCATCTTCTGTTCCTGCTGAGGCAAGACCTTCTAAACCATCTGTGGTTGAGAAAGAAAAACAGAAAGCAGTACGCTTTGACGTCCCATTAAAATCTGCTTCAAATCAAGGGGTGGTGATGAAGCCCTACAAGTTCGATATTCTAGCCCAATTAGCTAATACTCCGGCTAGACTTTCTATCTTTGAGTTGCTTCGTCTTTCTAAAGAAAGTCTAGAAACTTTGAGCGAAGTTTTGCTGCAAGCGGACTCATGTTTAGCTCAACTCAAGAGTCATGACAATATACCGGTGTCGTGTCCACAATGTCATAGTGTGATAAAATCAATTCCTAACATTAACTTCACACAAGAAGATATGCCGTTGAAGCATAATAAATATGACAGGCCTCTGTGTTATACAGGGTATATTGAATCTACTGAAATTGACAGGATTTATATTGATCCTGGGTCTTCTATTAGCATTATTCTTCAGAGTATGCTACGACCCTTGAGGATTCCTACTAGCGATTTGACTTACACTAGTACAACAATAGTTGGTTTCAACTCTGGAAAGAGTAAACCATTGGGAAAGATTCGTTTGAAGATTCAAATAGGTAATCTTCGAACTATGGCTACCTTTTATGTTATCAACTCAGATGTATCTGACAACATCCTTCTTAGAAGACCGTGGATATATGAGTATAATATTGTGCCTTCAACTCTCCACCAATGCTTCAAGTACGTGGATTCTCAAGGGATTGTGAAGACTGAATTAGCAGATATCAATCCTTTTAAGGGTGTTGAAGCCTATTTCTTTGATTCAATACTCTACAAACAGGAGCATGTGAAGGCGATATCAGATATGGCTGAAGATCGGTAGCCTGCAGAAGATTAATCTGTCTTAGAAGATCCTCCAGAAGATCAACCTTTGAAGATTAAAGTCAAAGGTCGAATCCAACCTCAACCTATCAATGACGAACCTTTGGTGATTAAGGTTAAAGGAAGAACTCGAGCTTCGTCTGAGGAATCCGTAAGAGTTCCAGTCAAGAGCCAAGTTCAACCTCTCATGATCAAAGTCAAGGGACGTACTTCTCGTACGAATGATCTAGAACCACTGATTATCAACCTTGGCAAGTCTACGCAGAAGACGGATGACGGTCCGTTAATGATCAATCTAAAGCGTAGTAGTCAGTTTGTAAATAATATAAATATTGATCATTCTGTACTTTCTAATATTAATGAAGATTTTCTTTTAGAGTATATGGCTGTCAAATTTATTGAAAGAATGACTTTATGTGCTGATAATCAAAGTTATCAACATAAAAATGACATAAATACAGAGGAAACCTTATACGTTAATCATAAGGAAAATTTTTTTCCTCCTCATGTCGATGTAGGACCCTATGCTCAAAGGTTCCTAACATCTTCTCCTTATCTTCTTCCTGTAGCCTCATCATCACAAGCTTGTGTAACTTATAGACGTCACGAAGAATCTTATTTTGTGATTCCGTCTAAAAAGAGATACAAGCGCCAAATTGTGTTTGGCCTGGCTAGAAATATCCCTGTTACTCAGATAGATGATCTTAGAGAGAAAGATAAAGGAAGAATCCGAATTGACAAATATAATCAACAATCTCTTAAGATTATCCAGAATATGGGATATGATTTGAAGACTATGCAAGATCTCAATCAAGACAAAGGTAGACGATTACCATTATGTGGTGATCCGTTTTACCAGAAAACTCGTCATGGGTTGGGATACGATCCATCCCATATGTTTAATGAAGATATACAAGAAAAATTTTCTTCCAGTTCTTCACAATCCTCAGATTCTGAAGAAATCCAGTTAATCGAATCTGATATATCCTACATGTACAAAAAAGATATGGAAGAAAAATTTTCTTCCAGTTTTTTACAATCCTCATATTCTGGAGGAAACTATTATGATAAACTTGAGTGCGTATTCTCAGTCAACATGGTTCAAACCAATGGTGAATCTGAGCCATTTGAAAATGACCTTTGGGCACAATAAATGGACACTCAATAGGAGCTTCGTTTTGAACAGCGACAGCCACCTACAGAAGATAAAATTGTTCAGATTGACGTTGGAGACGGAACTACGTCTAAGCCAATATTCATCAGTAAAAACCTTTCTGAAGATGAAAAGGAAGAGTTGATAAAGCTGATTAAAGAATATATTGATATCTTTGCATGGAGTCATGAGGATATACCGGGTCTAGATCCTAAAGTAGCTACTCATAAACTCAATATTCTTCCTAATGCCAAGCCTGTAAAACAACAACAGCGGTATTTTCGACTAGATATGATGGATGCAATTGAAGCAGAAGTCAAAAAGTTGATCATATGTGGCTTTGTTCGTGAAGAACAACACACAGACTGGGTTGCCAATATTGTTCCTGTTATGAAGAAGAATGGAAAAGTCCGAGTTTGTATAGATTTTCGGGATCTTAATGCAGCTTGTCTAAAAGACGAATTTCCACTTTCGATTACCGATGTCATGATAGATAATACATGTGGTTTTGAACGCATGTCTTTCATGGACGGATTTTCAGGATACAATCAAATTAAGATGCATCCAGGAGATGAAAAGCATACCGCTTTTCATACACCCTTTGGAGTTTACTGCTATACGGTTATGCCGTTTGGTCTGAAAAATGTCGGTGCTACGTATCAACGGGCTATGAGCAACATCTTTCAAGAACATCTACAGAAAACAGTTGAATGTTATGTAGATGATATTGCTGTCAAAAGTCGATCAAAAGATGATCATATTGAAGACTTGAAGACAGTATTTGAATTGATGCGTCAACATCAACTGAGGATGAATCCCACTAAGTCTTTCTTAGGGGTTTCCAGTGGCAAATTTTTGGGATTTGTCATCGCTTCTCAAGGTATCCATGTTGATCCTGATAAAATTAAAGCAATTCTTAAAATGCGTCCTCCACGCAATCTAAAAGAACTACGCGGCTTCCAAGGTCGTATTGCTTATATCAGAAGATTTATATCCAATCTTTCTGGAAGATGTCAACCTTTCTCCCGTCTATTAAAGAAAGGTGTATCATTTGTTTGGGATGAAACATGTCAAAAAGCCTTCAATGACATTAAGCAATACCTTACAAATTCACCTGTCCTGGTACCTCCAGTGGTGGGAAGACCATTTTTACTCTATGTTCTAGCCTTAGATCATTCGCTTGGTGCTCTTCTTGCACAGAAAAATGATAAGGGTCATGAACAGACAATTTATTATCTTAGCCGAATGATGGTTAGAGCTGAACAGGGGTATATTCCTGTGGAGAAAGAATGTCTGGCCTTGGTTTTTGCTGTTCAAAAGACACGACATTATGTGTCAGGACAAACTATTCATGTTATATCCAGAATAAATCCTATTCGGGTATTAATGAGAAAGCCGAGCATTCTTAACTCTAGGTTAGCCACCTGGACGATGTTGCTTACTCCTTATGATATGGTCTATGTACCTCAAAAATCAGTGAAGGGTCAAGCATTAGCTGATTTCTTAGCTGCTCACCCTATACCTGAAACATCTAAGCTATATGAGGACATTCCAGATGTAGTCGTGGATTGCAACATGACTTTGAGGGAGGACATTTGGCAACTATACTTTGATGGAGCATCGCGGGTTGGACCTAAAGGAAATATTGTTTCAGGAGTAGGCATCGTCTTGGTCTCTCTTGATAAAATGGTCATATATCGTACTTATTCTCTTAATGAACCATGTTCCAACAATGTGGCAGAATATAATGCTCTACTAATTGGTCTTCAAGTAGCAAAACAATTAGACATTGAGTTCCTGGAAGCTTATGGAGATTCTCAACTGATTGTTAATCAGGTCAGAGGGACATATGAAATCAGAAATCCTGACCTCATTTTCTATCATCAAGTGGTAATCGAATTGGTCCTTTCATTCAAAGGATTCTTCCTCGAATTTGTACCACGTTCTCAAATTTGGAAGCTGATGCTCTTGCTAGTTTAGCTGCAGACTTAGATGTTCCAATTAGAAGACAAAATACCATTACTTTGTTGGATCGAGACTTATTCTGTGTCAAAAATAATTTGCATATCGAACAGAGTTATATTACAGAATCAAGTTCTCAATAAAGGGATTGGAGAAGTCCATTCATTGATTATGCGGTTCATGGAATTTTACCTGAAGATCCAAAAGAAGCTGCATCAATTAAGAGACGATCATTTCGATTCTACTACGATTCTTCTTTGCATATGTTATATCATCGTTCTTATGACAGACTTTTGTTGCGTTGTCTCTCCGAGAGTGAAGCTAAGCAAACACTCCATGAAGCTCATGATGGTATCTGCGGTGCCCATCAACCGGGTCTAAAATTATAGGACCGTATTCGAAGAATGGGGTATTATTGGCCTTCCATGATAGCAGATGCGGTGGATTATGCCAGACGGTGTAAAGCATGTTAGATTTATGCCGATTTTATTCATCAACCTAAATTCTTACATCCTACAGTAGCTTCTTGGCCTTTTGAAGCTTGGGGCATGTGAAATTCGTAATTTTAATTAATTATTTTAGTGCTTATAATTATTATTATTATCAATCATTTATTTAGGAAATGGTATTTCTGGAATTTTAGTGTTTGGTCAAATCCGTAAAAATTTTATTTTATTATTTTGTATAATTAGTTGCTAAATTAATTATTATCATTTCTTTATGAAAAACCATATTTTAGAAAAATTATTTTCCTGGATTTTTGTGTTTGTCCTGACCGGTCCCGAACTCTTGTTGAATCCATTTCGGAAAACTCAATTTCGGTTTTCCCGAAATAAATCTGTTATATATATAATTTATTAAAGGAACGAATTCCTTTTCTCTCAGCAAACTTCTTAAAACCCACTTAAATTCTTAACTCTCATTTTTCTCTTAAACTCAATTAATTTCTTTTTAACTCCACCTCCACCAACCCCTTTCTATTAAGTGTTCTGTTGAGAACACTTTGTTCTCTAAAAAAATTTCCTTCTCCAAACGTTCAAAACCGATGACCCCTCCGTTCCGACTTCCGACCGGCCGGCGACCCTTGGTTTCCGGTAACCCCCGCTCACTTCTCATATATATACCCCTCTTCCCCATCCCTCCATTCACCATCACTCAAAACCCTCTTTTCCCAACCCCTGTGCCCTAAAATCCGACCCGCACTTTTTTTCGGCGAACCCCGGCCCCGTCATCGCTTCCAGGCCGACACCAGGCCGGATCTGCCGCCTCCTCTGCCCGGCGCCACCTTCCCCAGGCTGCGCCCCACCGACGACCAAGCCTCTGTCGCCGTTTCTCTGCGGCCGTGCGCGCCCGACCCCGTCGGCTCCCCGTGCGGCCTCCCTGCCGCCGCAGCCATCCGATCAGCCTGTCCCGCAGCACTCCGTGTCACCCCGCTGCTGTATTTTCCGAGCTCGGGTGCTGTACACGCAGCCGAACCCCGGCGAGGCGCTGACCCGAGCCCGAGACGTTGTCCGCGAAGTTCTTTTTCTCTAAAAATTCACCTGAGAGCTCTAGCCGAACAATTTCTGGTATATTTCCGTTGCTCCGTTTCCATTTTTCAGTCTATGATGAATTTTGGTCCACGAATTTCCCCCGGGAATTCGGTAAATTATAGACGAGACAATTTTTGGGCTTTCCGAAACCCTTTCGGATAGGTTCTGTTGGTTTCGGATTGGTTTTTGAGTTTTCTGTTGGTTCGAATTTTTCCGAGAATCTCTCGGAAAAGAGTTTTGGGAATTTTATTGGTTTAAGTTTTTCAATTCTATTTCAGAATTGGTTCTGTGGCTTATTTAATTTGAGTGTTCTGTTGGTTTTCGGTTTTCCGAAATTCACTTCGGGTTTTCCGAGTTTCATTTCGGTTTTTCGAATTTCAGAAACGTACTGTGGATATTATTTTCGGGTTCTGGATATTATTATTTGCTGGTTGGAAATTGGGTTTCCCTGGTATGGGACTTGTGTTTGGTGTTTGTGGCACATTTTCCCAGTTTTGGGTTATCCCGAAAATAGAGGGAATGCTGCCGAAATTTTTATAAAGTTATATAAATGGATTTCAAATCGGTTTTTGAAAATATTTACAAATTGGATTTTTGGGCGACGACCGTATCGGTCCATGGGCCCTAGCGAAATGCAAACGAAATCGGATTTTACCGGACGTTGAGGCATTAGCTATTTTTGACGATTGGACCAATATCTGAGACTCGTAAATTAATTCAATTTAATTTAAATTATTATTTTATTTTGTAATTAAATTGTAGGATAATTTTTAAAGACTAACCAAGTTTTCTTCTTATTTAAATTCATGTAAAATGGTCTGTAAAGGGCATAAGCCCAGTTTTATTATTTTCTGTGGTTTTGTAAATTAGTTAAATTTTTATTCTTTTCTGGTTGTAATTGACGTAAACACGTAAATTAGTAAAATAACAATTTTATAGAAAATCAATATTGTTTTCTCATATTAAAATAAATTAGAAAAAATTACAAGTTATTATTAAAACAAGTTTCACATTTTTCTCATTTAAAGAAAACTATTATTTTTAAATATAATATAATGAAATACAAAGTTTTATCAAATAAATTGGAAAATTACGATTTTTTCCAATAAAAAGTTAAATCGACTTTTCTTCGTAAGTTAGAAACTCACCTCGATAAGCGTTCTAAAGTAGAGTTGTAAATAACCTAAAATTTGATTAGGACAAATACTAGAGTTTGTAACTAGCACACCTAGATATGGATTGAATATTGGTGCTAAGTCAGGAATTCTCAATTGTAGGGTTTCGAGGATTGTATTAACATCATTTCGGAATCAACATCGAATCTAGTCATAATCAAGGCAAGTACAATTTGTGTTAGTTTACCAATTGTTTAGTAATCGTTTTATTGCAGGTTTAAACCACGATGCAACACAAAATTCTCTCTAAGAGCATTGACTGATTGACTGTTGGGTACTGGAGGAGTAGTGTAATGAGTATGACCACAACCAAAATAGTATACTGACTGTGTTAGCTTACCCCTCATACACACGAGGATAAGCCATATCGTATCAATAGGATACAACTGTACAACCCAATCCGGTCATATTCATTGCCTATTCACATCACAATATTTTAACTGCTGAAAAACTGTTTATTTTAAATTGTTTAAAAGTGCATAACTCTATTATTATTTCAATTGTTGAATTATCATGAATTGTACTTTGCTCCCTCCTGACTGGAGACCAACATTTTTAGGTGATTGAGTCGTTGAAGATCTGATGCCTGTTCCCGCAGAACCTGGAACACAAGAACAGTAGAGCTGGATAGTAATTTATTTTAGTAACCAATGTATCAAGTGTAGTTGTTATAATTAATAGTTGTTGTATTTCAGAAATTTTAAATTGAATAAAAAATTTTATATTCGTTAGAATTTTATCTGCATATGTTTCACTACTGAATACAGCTTACTGCCGTCGTCTCAACAACGGTGCAGGCTGGGCATGATCCGATTCGATCCAAGAAATTGGGACCGGGTCGTGACAGGGCATGGATATTATAGGTCCAATTAATCCTCCTTCTGTAAAAGGGCATCGGTTTATCCTAGCCATAACGGATTATTTCTCTAAATGGGCGGAAGCGGTTCCCCTTGTTGAAGTGAAAACATCTAATGTGGTTAGCTTCATTAAACACCATGTCATTTATTGTTTTGGGATTCTCCGAAGGATAATCCATGACAATGGACCACAATTTGCCAGTCAGGCGTTTTATCGATTCTGCGATAAGAATCGGATCCAAAATCTGGCTTCTACGGCTTATAATCCAACTGCTAATGGTTTGGCCGAAGCTTTCAACAAGACAATCATTAAACTTCTCAAAAAGTTCGTCTCTTCTAATAAACGTGATTGGAATGAGAAACTTGGAGAATGTTTATGGGCTTACTGAACCACAGTCCGAACTCCTACTGGTTTTACACCATTCTTACTGGTTTGCGGATGTGAGGCTGTTCTTCCACTGGAAATCCAGATTCCATCTCTTAGAATAGCCATTGCTAATGAGCTAACCTCAGAGAATAATGATCGCTTATGACTCCAAGAACTTGAAGGATTGGACGAGAAGCGTCTTCAAGCGCAACAGCACATTGAGTTATACCAAGCCCGCATATCTCGAGCTTTCAATCGTAAAGTTAAAGAGAGGATATTTAAAGTCGGTGAGCTAGTTCTAGCTGTCCGAAGACCGATGGTGATGACTCATAAGAGCAAAGAAAAATTCCAAGCAAAATGGGAAGGTCCTTTTGTAGTCGAGACAGTCTTCTCTAATGGTGCCTATAGGTTGTCTAAACCTAATGGAGATTTGCTCATGATGCCAATTAATGGCAAATTCTTGAAGAAATATTATGTCTGAACTTCTTCTTTATTCCCCAGCTACCAATGTTTGGTTAAGCTGATTATTTGTCTCCTAAAAGAGAATTTTGATCTTCTGTCTTACCAGCTGATTAAAAAAAAGAAGATTTATTATTTATCATGTTCTCATGACCTCTGAATAAATATTAAGTCTACTTCTTTCTTATCTATCATGTCCACATGGCATCTGAATAGATATTAATCTATTTTTCTTTGAGTTGTTATGATCTGTTATGTTCATATTACCTCTGATAGTATTGTACACTCTAAAAAGAAAATAAGATTTATTATCTATCATGTCCACATTACCTCTGGATAGATATAATTTATTGAGTTTAGAAGACTTGTCATGTCCATATTACCTCTGATAAGTGTTTTTTATCTCATACCTATTGTTTAAATTCAAAATAAATGATAGGGTCACAAAACAAATATTTCATTCATTTCTTGAAAATATTACCGAATAAAAAAGACAGAAGAATACAAAATTCTGTATTAAATGCAAAAATGCCTAAGGCGGAGCAGATACATCTTCGAGCAGTTTTTACAGCTCTGCTAGACGCTTCTCACGAGAGCTCAACACAGTTGCAGTAACTATGGTGCGTCGAGCTTCTGGAGTACAAAGATGGGAGAATTCGGAGAAAGTAGCTATCATTTTATCCTTGGCATCATCAAGGGTTTTAATGACAGCTTCAACACCGAAAACCTTCTCTTCCAAAATTGAGCTCTGCGTCAGATGTTGGTCTCGATCCGCAATTATCTGCTCTCTTTCGGCCTTTAAGCGAACCAACTCTGCCTCAACTTCACGGATTCTATCATCTTGCTGATGAATCCTCATGTTTGAAGTCTCATAGGCTTCTTTATGCATCTCCAGCAGAGGTTTGGTTTTATTCAATAAAGCTCTTTCTCTGGCAACTTCGCTGCTATAGTTCTGGAGAGATTCATTGAAAGTAGTATCCCGAGTGATGTATTCAGCTGATAAAGCATCATACTCGGTTTGGATGAGACTTTCAATAGTTTCACTTGACAGCCTTAGATATTCTCTAATAGGTTGTTCAAGTCCCTCTACTACCTTCTCCAGCGCCGCTGCTCTCTCGGTGTCATTGAACATGGCAACATTCCTGATTGTGAGAGCAATGGCAGCCTTCAAGCTTTCATAATTAAGGCCCTTCTTCAGGACCATCTTAATCAGTGCCGCCAGGGTTTTGTAGAAAGTTTTTGTATGAATATCAACTAAGAGATTCATTTCTGCATTTGAGCTCGGCGTGGCGGCAATGTCTACCAAGTCCCTCTTCTGAAGGCTAGGAGTGGATATTGTTGTTGCCTTGGTAGCAAGTTGAGTTAAAGCTATTGTTGATACTGCTACCATGGCTAACTGATCCCCAGGAGTTTCAGAGGCCAGAGCTTCAGCACTCTTTTGGATCATTGCTCCAGCCGTTTCTGGAGTTGAAACTACTTGAGTTTCAGTGGCAGTGATTGTTGTAGGAGGAATGGTGATCATTGTAACTGACTCCGGTTCAGACACTGTCTTCTCAGAAACTTATGCTGGATCAGTAGCAATAACGGAGGATGCTATTACAACGTCTCCAGCTTCAGTTGATGAGTTGACCATATCTTCATCACCTTCATTGGCTACCGGCTCTTCAAGCTCTGGAAGTACTTCAGTTGCATTGGGTTATTCTACAACTGTTTCTTCATTGAAGGTTGTTCCTTCTGCAGTAGCTGCTTCTTCATCTGCAGTTGGTTCTTCTGCAGTTGGTTCTTCTGCAGTTGGTTCTTTTTTTTCGTCCTCAGCAAGAGAAAGCAATTCTGGCTGGGCCTCTACTTCAGGCTCTTATTGTACCCCTTTGGATGGAAAGTCTTCCTTAGAAGCAGAATCTTCTTTTGAAGAAGAACTCTCTTCATCAGACTCTATGTTTTCTTCTTGAAGAGGAAGGGGAGCCACAGGATTTACTGCAGCGATGACACCTACAAAGATTAAACAAAATAAGTTAATATACAAAATCATAATACATAATCTTGTATAGATTTTGTGTAATTTATATTTACCTGGAGTAGGTGCAGGACGTGCCAAGAGCGAGTCGTAATCCTGATCCCAGTCATCATCAAAGTCAATAGCCGGTTCATCTGATGGGATGGGCTCTGGATCACTAGCATGAGTCGTGGCAGCGTCCTCAATAGCTTGTGCCTTTTGTGGCAAAGTCAGATGAAGTGATGAGCTGAGACGTCCAGGAGATAGGAGCCCCACAGCTTCTATTGATGCTGCTGGTTGGGAGGCCGAGGACCCTTCTCCATGATGAACTGAAGAAGATGCAATGTGTTGAGGCTCCTCGACTGGAGTTTCGCTCTCTGGAGTAGCGGCTCTCTGTCTAGAAGGCCCTTTGACAGTGACCTTCTTCTTTTTCTCTGGGAGGGTAACAGCTGCATCTGATTTCCGCTTCCGGGTTTTGCTGATAATAATTGGTCCTGCAGCTATTTCCCCAGCTCCCGTAGGGATTACTTCCAGATACTCATTTGGAACAACAACGTCATCGGGTATGTCTGAAGGTACCCTGACTGGTTCTTCGACGTTTCCTTTCTTGGGCCATCGAAGACTCCCCTTCATATTGTAGCCATGTGCGAAAGAGCGAATGGATGCATAAAAGTGAGCATACGTATGAAGTATTCGTAGCTCGGTTGTACTTGTAGCAGTTGATACCCGGAATTTAGCACCGATACAAGCAGTGCTAAAGTATCTACATGCTCTTGCACTATCAATTAACTTCCCATAATGGTAGAAGCTGGTGGAGGGATTACCAACGTGAAGTTGGTCATATCCAAACTGACGAGCGAACCGACTGGGTAGGTACGGTTCGAACGTACAGTTGTCTTCATTCCTATACATCAGATGGGAGGGTCTGATGCACATTAGCCATTTAAAAACTGGCACAGGTAATGAAGTCCTTCCTTCCCCTCTATCTTCAAATTGTACACCGAGGCAGTCGGCTGGAACTTGTGGTCTTGTGCAGAAAAAGTTCCATCCATGAGAGTAGTTCAGTACTACTCGAGTATCTGCCAATATAGTTGCAGTCCACGTGGCTTTATTGAATTTCTGGAGGAAGACCTCCGCATTATCTCCAGGGCCTGGTGGCAACAAACTGCAGTTATGATGCAATAGCCAACCCATCAGATAAGTATAGGGCATCTCTACCCTAGGGAATTCTTTTCGGTGAGGAGCATTGTTGATTAGTTCATCACCAAAGGTCCGCAAACCTGCATTTATTCGACACACCATTGCCGATAGCAGGTTGATTCTGACCTTGAACACCAAACGTACTGCCGGCCACAATACGTTTCGGTGAATTATGTCAGCTGTGCTAATTCCTGGCACGACCCATCTCCGCAGCCACAGAGAAAGAAAGCCTGCCAGCAATGCTTCCCTTGAGATCTTCTGACTACCATGCCTCAAGTAGCTCAAGGTTTTAGTCCCCGCAGGGATGTTTCCAGTCTTAGTGGTCAGATACTGGTCCGAAGACTTATGTGTGATCATCAAATTATGGATCAAATCTGAAGGAATTATTGAACAAGGGTTGATGGTTGGAGCCTTATTTTCTTGGAATCTTCCCTGGTCATTCTTGGATATCCTATTCTCGTGGTAGAATAAATAGGTTGCCCATTTATTAGTATATGCCAAATGCAACCCACTTTCATACATAGTGGTACAAATTAGATAATGGCACATTAATTCTTGATACACTTTGACTAGATCGGGATTTTTCTCGCTGATCTCTGCTAGTTTTCGGTTGGAAGGAACATACTCTTCATAGGGAGCTTCACCCATCGGCAGCTTAGAGATGAATTATATCTCGTGCAGTGCAAAACCCATCTCACCTAGTGGGGTTGTGTCACGACCCGCACCCTGTATAGGGGCACGAGAAGTGGGTACGTCCAGCCTACGTCGCAGTGTCGGCGGTAGTAAGCTGTCCTAGGTTGCTAACTAATCTCATGCAGTGTATAAAAAGTACTTGTCCAGATATCAGCTCCGAATGGAGGACAAGTAAAGGGTAGAATATACTCAATCACAGTCTAAAACACGAAAAGATAACACAGAAGTTATACTTAAGGAATTAAAGACAACAACAACTAACTACTAAAATAATACAACAAAGTCTCAAACAAACTTAATACAAACTCAATATCTTAACTTTAATACAACAAGTCAAAACATGAAAGCTAAAGTAGTCTACTAGCTAATCTCCTGAATCACTCCTGAGAGTCGGAACCAAAGGTAGCTAATCCCTCGCCAGGTCCATGGTAAGTAGGGCATGTGTCCTCAGGATTATGATCTGTAATATTTTCAACAGGTCCAATCAGGACGGGAACGAGTACAACTCATCTAAAAAAACCTAAGTAAATGACAAAGAACTATAAAGCAGTTATAGACAGTTTTATTGATGAACATGACAGTTTTATACAGGTAATGATGGCATAGAGAAACAGTAAGATACAAGAAAAGAAAGGTAACTAAAACAAGAGAAGAATCATGGCAATAAAGACTGTAATAAAAGCTAACTGAACTAGAATAACATGTATGAGTCCAGACAGTACGATATAGGTCTAATGTAATCCCAGTGTGAGTCCAGTCCATATAATCCGATACCAGATGATTTCCAGTACAAGATGAGTCCAACAGTGATCAATGAAACCAGGGTGAGTCCAACTATGATCTAACAGTATGTTTTAAAATACCGAGGTCGACATGTAAACGGCTGTAGGTATCAGGCACATCTCTCACTGATCGGGCAAGAGATGGCTATGCTTCCGGAAGATTCCAGTGGGAGATTTCGGATTTGGGGTATGTCTACATGTCTTACTCAATATTTTCCCGCCCAGCAAGTGAATCCAAAATCGACAAAAGAATCGAGATGAGTCTGGCCAATACATGATGATTTCAGAAATGATTCCGGAATGATACCAATGACTCCAGTAATAGAGGCCAGCAAGTAAGGTATGTGTCGATACATGAATCCAGAAATATCCATACGTGTTGATACAGAGAATCACATAGAACTAACTAGAACCGAAATACAGTAATCGACAAATAAATGAGAGAACTATCAGAGAATGTACTCGCCTGTTACTCTGAAAAGAGTAGTGTAATATCAGATGTCTGTACCAGGGTCAAAATGTCCTAAAATAGAGCAATACAGTTATGACATGTCCAAAATGATGGTAAATGAAATCTACGATGCAATCTATATGAATTCTAAGCCAATCTAGGTCAAAGTCAAACTTGGTCAACACTACAGTCAAACTAAGTCAAATTAAGTCATACTAGGTCACAAGAAGTTAAACTAAGTCATACAAGATCAAACAAAGTTAAACAAGTCTAATCTAGGTTAAAGTCAACTCTTGGTCAAATATTCTAGCCAAACTAGTTAAGTTATCTAGGGTTTAGTCAATAGTGGTCAGACTAGTCAATACTAGTAACATGGTCAAGCTAGGTCAAAGTCTAGGTCAATCTTGGACTAACTAAGGTAATTTAGGTCAATGGTCAACTATCTAAGTCAATACTCCATAAGACTAACTCAATCAACCATAGGCTAACATGTCTTAGGATACCTAAGATACTATACCACAATGTTAAGGCATAACCAATTATCTATACAAAGTATATCACACATAAATACATATATATAATAGCAACCTTAATCTTGTAATCAAGCTAATCCCATACTTCAACTCAAGTCATGACTCGACTCTAAGCATCTCACTTAACCCCATACATATCTTAATTGACATGTAACTATCCATATAAACCAAGTCACACAAATACCCTTATATACTTAGGGCACTCACATATAGGTCAAACTCAAATAGCTAGCTAATAGTCTAGGGTTTACTCAATCTTAGTCAACTAGTCCTTTTAAGTCTATCCAAGTCAATTCTAGGTCAATTTGGTCAAGGTTTGACCTATAGTTGACTTTAGTCAACCATGGTCAACAAGGCTACCTAGGTCAACCATTCAAGAGCAAATTAGGCCAAGTATAGGGCAACCCCCTATTAGCCATAGGCTAGTATATCTAGGACACTACCACATATATATAGGTATCTTAGATATATACTCATATCTATACAATATATATATATACATAGGCCATCTCATATATATATACATATCTACAATGTATACACCATATACCCAACTTATATAATACCATATATACCCAACTATACATACGCCAATATCTATATACATAACCAACTATATATATATATATATATATATATATATATATATATATATATATATATATATATATATATATATATATATACACATATATATATAGCTAACTATATACATAACATATAATATATATATATATATATATATATATATATATATATATATATATATATATATTTTTAACTATATACATAACATATAATATATAATATATATACATAACATATAATATATATATATATATATTATATATATATATATATATATATATATATATATATATATATATATATATATATATATATAGAGAGAGAGAGAGAGAGAGAGAGAGGAAAGAGAGAGAGAGAGAAAGATGAGAGTGAAAGGGTGTGAGAGGGTGTGTGTGTGAAGGGGGGGTCATGGGAAGGCAGTGGTGTGTGTGTGTACTGTGAAGGAGAGGGGGAGGGTTTAATCTCAAAAATCTGAGATGGAGACCCAACTCACACACATACATATATGCATATATACATATATACATACATACCTATATATATATACATTTATACTCTCACATACCCATACACATATATCCACACACTCATATACATATATACATACATATACAATATATATACACATAAATATACGTATATATATACATACAAATCAATTTAAAATTCATTTAAAATACTAAAATAAAACAGTAAATACTGTTCATAACTGAACAGTGGGGGGAAAACCAAATTCGATGCAAAAACCTAGCTAATACCCAAAACCAAGGGTTGGTAATCGTGTCCCCATGTGTACACGTGTCGTGTGTGTCCATGGGAGTCCACCACGACACGACACGGCGTGTCCAGTGGTCAAAAACCCAAATCGGGTAAATTTTTAGATACCACAGTGTCACAGCATCGTGTACAGGTTCACTTAGGTCTAGGACACGGTACACATATCCTCGTGTCTCGTGGTCGTGTCCCTAGGTTCGCCTAGGATAGGGCTACGTGTCCCACAGCCTGATACGTGTCCAACTGTCGTACAGTGTCGTGTCCGAGCCCGTATCAGAGCTCAATTTCCACGTGTGTGCTGTCAGTGCAAATTCATTGCACACACGAATTCGTGTCCTACACTACACTAGAAGACACGAAACTTGGGGGGCATGTTCGCAGACATTGCCCCCTCGTGTCCATCAAGTGTCACCCCTCCACGTGTCGTGTCGTGTCCTACGTGAGTCCCGAACAGCAGGGGACTGAACACGCGCGTGGCGTAGTCTCGTGCAGCGAGGACAGAGCCTCGTGGACACGACACACGCATCAATACGTGTCGTGCTCGTGTCAGGGTGTAGCCTAGGTCTAGGGCTAGGGTTTAGGCCTGACACTTTGTGTCCACGTCGTGTCTAGACACGACACGAAGGCCGTGTCAGTGTGTGTTTTAATACTGTGTGTAGTGTAAACTAAACCAGTACATGTCGGATTTCTTACTCGACACGACACGAGGTGTCACGAAACTCGAGGGGGGGCTTGTCAGAGGGTGCCCCCACCTCTGTGCCAAGTGGCACGTGTCCACGTGGCGTGGACACGAAGAAATCCGTATCGGGTAGCAGGGGAACTAAGTGTGCACAGTGTGGTGTTTAACAGTGTGTTCATGTCCAATTTGGACACGGACACGATACGATTTCGTGCTCAGTCAACTAGGGTTGTGTCCTACAAGCCTAGGGCTACCCAAAAATGTAATTTGTTTTGGAAAACAACAACTTTCAAACCATAGTGACATTTCACCAAACACTTAATTAAACACACAGATACGTGTCCGATACGGACACCAAACCCAATCCATATCCTACCAAACTTGACCCACAGTTAGGGTATACCTATATGCATACAATTATGAAGAGAAAACACAATATTAACAAGGTTTAAGGACATTTACCTATGAGTGCAAAATTCTCAATAATAGGCCTATTTGAATGAAATCCTCCTTCGACTCCCAACGTCCAAAGCTCCACAATTCCTTGCTAGCAAGCCATAACTGGTATTCTCTAGTGTAGGGGGTTCCAATGCAAGAAACTAGGCTCAATTTGGTGTTGAAATGGTTAAATGGTGACGGTGTGAAGTTGTAGGAAAAACTAGGTTTTTTAAGAGTAATAAAAAAGAAGCTTGAATGAAGGGGGGTTTGATTATATAGAGGGGGTAGGGTTGGGCTGCCATGGGGGAGGGGGGGTAGGGGTAGATATTTAGGGTTCATCCACCTTGCTAACTTAGCTCCTAAGGCTTTGACTAGGTAGATAGATATTTCTAGGTTTTCTAAATATCTAAGAAAGTAATATCTTAGATATTTCCAACCTAAGATATTTACACATAAGCTAATATCTAACATTAGCCTCCTAGGTTAGTGACTAATCTCTAGATTAGTGCTAAACTAGGTTAGGAGCTAACATGACACTAATCAACTAATTAAATAATAATAAACTACATAAATCCAAATAATTTCTAATAAATTACCAAAATACTCTTTTGACTAAAAAGTAGTAATTTGATATCCTAATCACATGGTTAGGCTTACATGGTCATGGTTAGTCTCTAGGTTATGAAATCTCTAGGGTTTACACTAGGGTTATACTAGTAAAATCACAAAGTCATAAGTCGTGACTTAGAAAAATAGTTTTAAATTAACTAAAATCACCAAAAATCATATCATGACTAAAACACCATTAATAAATAATAAAAATAATAATTTTTTAAAAATACCCCAATTTCAGAAAACTGGGTGTTACAGGTTGCAAAAGTTCCTGTTGAACTGATATAAAACTCCATCAAAGCCAAGAACAGGTTACTATTCATTGGTATACCCTGGCTCGTAGAGGCTACCGCTTCATAAAGGCCGATGGATTCTAGATCCGTCTTGAAGTTCTTCATGATCCAGGCACTAAGCTGAATCCAGTTCTGATTATAAGGATTCAGCCACCCTGGTAGCCTAGGGTTGGCCTGAGGATATAATACTGAGACCTTCATGAACTTGTTAATGAACATTGGGGTCTGCACCGGTTGGATCAGAGCTGAATCTTCACTCGGTGTGAATCCAGGCAATAGACCGAAGAAAGGGACGACACCACCACTAGGAGTACTGATGTGGTAGTCCATTTCGTTGGCCCCATCCCTCTTGAAAATAATCCTGCCCGGTCTACCATAACTGCTGGGAGTCAGGTTCCATAGCATCTGTCTTGGATGAGTAGCATGAACGAACGCAGATAAGGGATAATATCTGGCCATGTCGGGGAGATACATTGCCCTCTCTCCAAACTTAAACACCCAAGCCTCCTTCTTGGGGTGTGTTTGTGATTGAAAATCTATAGCGTCCCCAAACATGAAGGCTGGCTTAAAAATTGTTGGTCATCTAGCGATACCAGCAACTCTCCATTTATCATTGACAACAACATTCTATCCCCCTGAGCAGCTATTAGTTGTTGTCTCCCTTCAGGGTATTGTGGATCCGATTGAGGGAATTCCATATGGGACAAATTTTTCAAGTAGTTTGAGCGCACCATACCAGCTGGTGAGCCGAATATTTCTGCAAGAGGATGAATTTGTAAGTCCACTGCCGAAAGAAAAAGAAAAAAATTAAGTTAGTAAAAATCTAATTTGAATTTTTACGCAGATGACTTAGGCTGAATTTTACACATAAAAATTAAAGACTCTGTACTAGAGAGCTTGACTATGCAAACTTTACGCTTATGCGCAAAAATTAAGTTCATAAAATTTTTAAGTGCAAAAGTTCTTTGTTCTACGCAAAGTCTTTCACTTGTGATTTTACGCTGGCACGAATGAACGTGAGCATATTTTTGTTATTCATATTTTACGCTGGCACGTATTGACGTGAGCATATTTTGTTTTTACGCTGGCACATATTGACGTGAGCGTATTTTGTTTTTACGCTGGCACGAATGGACGTGAACGTATTTTGATTTATACGCTGGCACGTATTGACGTGAGCGTATTTTGTTTTTACGCTGGCACGTATTGACGTGAGCGTATTTTATTTTTACGCTGGCATGAATGGACGTGAGCGTATTTTGATTTCTACGCTGGCACGTATTGACGTGAGCGTATTTTGTTTTTATGTTGGCACGTATAGATGTGGGCGTATTTCTTATTTTTACGCTGACACGTATAACGTGGGCATATTTTGTTATTTCAATTTCTACGCTGACACGTATAAACGTGGGCGTGAAGTTTAGGGTTCGAGTCTTCTTCTTCTCCGACGAACTCACGGCCGAATTAGGTAGTGTTCTACCTTTCATGGCCGGAGCCACTGTGGGGTTGGTCTTGCGGGGTGTCTCCGATGATGGGACGGCGGTTCCCGTGCGCTCGTTTCTCGACGAAGCAGCAACGGGCTTCTTGCCCTTGGCGCCGGCGGTGGTTTTGCTCTTGGGGGCTATTGATTCGAACTGAGAGGATGAAGAAGAAGGGAGTAAAGAAAGATCGAGATTACGAGAATGAGTAAAGTTCTCTCTCTATCGGCAAGGCTCTATTTATGGAGAATTTTGAAATCGGTTCAAATTCCCAAAATTTATGCTGACTCTTGGATATCCCGAATATTACGCTTCTAAGCCGATCCTTGGGCATCCTGAACTTTACGCGGACTGTTGGGTATCCCAAATTTTACGCGGACTGTTGGGTATCCCGAACTTTACGCGGACTGTTGCGTATCTCAAGATTTTTACGCTTCTGTTCAAAGTATTTTAAATTTTAGAAAAAAATTAAAAAATTTGAAGGGGGTCTTGTAAAAGCATAAATAAATTTCATAGACCAAGTCAAAGAAGTTGAGTGCTTTATGCAAGTCAAACTGAATCAGATTCAAATTTTACGCAGAGAGCAAACAGAGTAAACTCTACGCGAGCTTTTTTACGCGAGAACCATTCTCAGCTTTTACCCGAGATACAGGCTGTCAGACTGCATTTAATACGCGTAATTTTGATCTGACAGAATGATTTTCTGACAGAATAGTGCACAGAAGCCGAGAAATTTTTTCACCAAACCCAACGCTTATCGTTTAGTGTGCAGATGGGCTACTTTACGCTCAAGAGACTGCTTCTTTTACGCACGAAAGCTATTCGAGCTTTTACGCTCAAGGCTTTTGTCTGCGTAGGGTTTATTTGAGCTAATTATACGCTCAAGGCTACTTTTCAGCCACTTTACGCAGGAAGTTTATTTTGGGTTATTTTACGTCCATTCTGCTACTTTACGTAGGAAGTATATTTTGGATCATTTTTACGCCCAATCTTTTCTGGCTACATGAGAACGTGGTCTGCTTACGTGGCTTTCATACCACACTTATCGAAGAACGTGTGTACGTGCTCTCCCCATTTTATTGAAGTAGTGGGACACGTGTCACCATGCGTAGAGATCAAAACTCTACATGGGACACGTGTTATCACGCGTAAAGGTTGAATTTTAATCGTGGGCGACAGTTACTTGCGTAGAGACCCAACTTTGTTGCTTTTTACGCACAGAGGGTCTAGTCTATAAATAGACTTATTTTTAACACAGACATCATAAAGAGAGATATACAGAAGAGGAGATTCTGAGGAAACTCATACTTTCAGAGTGATATTCCCAGAAGTATTTCTTCAACTTTTTTTCAAGAACAGGGTGAAGCAAAGCAGAAAAGTATTCGGCTGTGCCATCGGTGTCGTTGCTCGATATCTTTCTGGTGACTTAGTTCTTCCGATTGTTCGTCTTCTTCAAGCAGTTTTCTTCATCATCATCGTGTGGTCCAAGGAACAAAGTGATCGCTCTCAGATCAGACTTCCATAGCAATACTTTCCATAAACAATTTGTACTTTTGTACTTTTTCTCGTTTTCTTTCAAAAGCCAATTTTAGGCATTTTGTTAAGTGAAACACCGCTGACTATGATCCGACACGAAGAAAAGACTCTATCTACACCTACAAGATCGTTACCAGTAAGTATATTGAGCCTTACTAATAATGACTCGATCTCCAATCCTACTCGTGTCGCAAATCGTGCAGACATAAATGAATGCGATGAACCGAATCAAATAATACTGAAGCTGGAAAAGAGTTGACGAAAATGGTACCTGCCACCACCTCACCTGATGCCAATTCTTCTGTCACGGTCAGAGCCATAGCCTGACCTTGCCCTCTTGGTGTTGTTCCCCGCTGCTGGAAACCTCTCTGCCGGTTCTGAATCTGAGCTTGGACATACTGCTGAGCTTGAGGCGGCAATGGCCTCAGAGGCTGTACTGCTGCTGCACTGGTGCTGGTATCCTAACTGATGGACTGGTTAGGTTTGATGACGATGAACTAGATCTATTCGGACAGGACCCTATCTTTTGGTCCGGTGCCCCATAAGCCAAGCACATTTCCTGTGCTCTGCGACATTCTGATACTACATGTCCTGGCTTCCCACAATGAGTGCAACCCATTACGGAAGACTGCTTCTGCTTCTGCTGCTGAGGATACGTCGACGTCGAGTGCTGAACCGACGAAACTGTGGTCTCCCTCCCACGAGCTCCAATAGTCAAAGTTCTAGCTGCCGGGGCTGGTGCTGATGACTGGGACATCTGCCCATAAGACCTCTTCCGACCTCCGGTTCTATCTACAATCCTCTGTGAAGTATACTCATGCCTCTTCGTTGCTCCCAAGACGGCATCAAAAGTCTGGTGCTCAAACTGCTCCACTGATACGATAATCTCCAGGTGGAGCCCCTGCTGGAATTGCTGGGCTCGATCCAACACGGTTGCCACCAGGATAGGAGCAAACCGACTGAGTCTAGAAAACTCGGTCGCATATCCATCGACCGTCCTTCCCATCTACTTAAGATTGGTAAATCTCGTCTGCAGATCATACCGAGCTACTGCATCAAAGTACTTGGTTTGGAACCTATTGCTGAATATCGCCCATGAGACAGGCATCGGTAATCCAACTGCTAGCATCGTCCACCAGCTGCGGGCTAAATCCAATAACTGCAGGCACACAACGGCCACCTTCTCTCCTTCGGGAATCCTAGTTGCCTCCAGGATAACTTCTATATCCTGAAGCCACGCATAAACAGCGATAGCATCTTCACTGCCGTCAAAGAAGGGAGGGTTCAGACGCTTGGAGCTGTTGGCCGCGTTGTTCCCTTGGTAACCAACTCTGCCCATGGCATCTTGTACTGTCTGGTCAAGGGCGTCGCCCCGACGATCTTGAGATGCAAGCAATTTTCTGATGAGTCCCACCAGGGTTCCATTGTCAGGTTCTGCAGGCTGGACTGGCTGAACTGGTGGCTCTTGACCCCCGGTAGGCATGACTCTGGAGGCTACCCCTGAGTGCTGGGCTTGGTCTCCAGGTTGCTGCTAGTTCACTGGAGGTGCTCCGCCTTGCTGATCGGTAGGACCAGGAACAATGTCGCTGAAGAAATGACATGGAAAACAATAAGAAAGGACCATGATAGATCAAGGATATAAGCATGTGATCAGATCAAGATTTTGGAAGATTAGAAGACACGAGTAGAGATCAAATGCGAGTGCTGATTGAGACATCTATTTCGTGAAACCCTCACATATCTTGATTTACAAGACCTGCATGGGCCACCACTTAAACCGTGTCATGCCCCACAAGCCAGAATACTAGAGAGCGGGGGACAGATACAGCCAGCTACGTATATTAAAGTGAATTCCACCTCGATATACGGTCACGGCTGTCTAGATACATGAGGGTTTACCTACAAGCCAATAGTCTCTTAAGGTCAAGAACAAGCCTAGTGTCTCAATCTCAAGCAACCAAGTAAATGTAACAAGATGGTAGATCATCAGACATACAAAGTAAGGCGTCCCATACATTACATATTCAGATGATCATGAAGCTAGTCATACAAAATACGAAGACTAGCAAGAGTTTAAGTCATACATGATCAACCCTAGGATTTGTCAACCATGTTACAGCCCTTAGGCAGACATGAATGTAAATTTAACACGAGCTAACACTTGTTCGAGGGCTAAACACCTCAAAAGAATAATTTACAATAGAGTGGGAGAGCAAAATAAAACCCACTCGTTGCCAGGGTTGCGTTTAGTATTCACCATCTGGCTGGAAGGCTGGAAGATCCTCGGGTGCTTCTCCAAAATCTGGCCATACAAAACCAGCTGGATCAGACCCCAGAAAGAGCAAGTGCCACAAGGGAGGCTTCACTTAAGAACTAAAACCAGCAATTAGCACAAAACACAATTATATAATAAAAGACTGGTGATATGGAAAAAAATTATGATGATATAAGATAAGATAACCATGGGACTATTCAGATAACCAAGTTACAACCCTTAAACCAAACAAGGACCAGGGTTGCAACCCTTCATCTGAACGAAACTTGGTTTCCCACCATTTATCGATAAGGTAAAGCACAAGCAATCAGGTCATGTAAAAATCTTGTACAGGATCGGAACAAGGCTAGACTGGGCTGGACTCCATCCAATCAATCACGGCCAAGCAATGAGTACGGCTTGATACTTTAACTAACTAGGGTTATCACAAGCCTAGTTACTAACAAGATGTAATCGAGATGTTCCAACAGCCACAAGTCCTGCAGACTTAATCCACGTTATCCGGTCACAAGTTGATAGAGTTGGATTAGGTGACTTGGGGGTGCAACACATGACAGTGTGCTGGAAATGTGCCCTACTCGACCGCAGACTACAAGTCCAATTAGAGCACCCAGATAACGGGACTGCCTATAGCTGGAAAATCTGTTCATGAACTACTTGATCAATCTAGTCATTATCCTAGTCAGATTCAGAATGAATCCCTGACCGTGGTAACCAGGAATTCATGTCCTAGACATGATGCAAGACGAGACTAGACTGGTAGCTTTTACAGACAAGGTCCAAAGCAATCACCCACGGTGTCAAGACGAGAATGTTCTTAGCATGTCAAGTTAGCTGTCGCAACAGCGTTCAAGGTTACATGTCAAGATTACTTAGCAGGTCAAGATAACCGTCGCAACGGTGTTCATGAGTTCATGTCAGGATTACTTGTCAGGGGTGCACCACAATGGGTCACCATTATGTCATGTTACTTGTACTTGTTACTTGTTAGGAGCGTGCCACGACGAACCACTATCATGAGTTGTCACAAAATCATGCCGTGTACAGATTATCATTACAATATTAACATATCATGATTATATCGAGTTCAAGTCAAAAGGCGTAAGGATATAATAAAGGGTGCCATGCGCCCAATAAAGGTGAATCTAGGGCAATGGATGTCAGGGCCATACTGCACCGGGCAAGGGGGTAAGATACGCTAGTGCTAAGAAGCCTCCGAACAGAGGAGTACGCCAAAGGAGTACGCTAAGGGGAGTATGCCAAAGGAGTACGCCAAGCCAGAGGAATACGCCAAGAAAAGTATTCATGAAGGAAGTACGCATAAAGGAAGTACGCGTAAAGGAGTATGCATGAAGGAAGTACGCATAAGGAAGGTACGCGTAAAGGAAGTATGCATGAAGGAGTACGCATAAAGGAAGTACACGTAAAGGAAGTATGCATGAAGGAGTACGCGTAAAGGAAGTACGTGTAAAGGAAGTATGCATGAAGGAGTACGCGTAAAGGAAGTACGCGTAAAGGAATATGTATGAAGGAAGTGCGCGTAAAGGAAGTAAATCTACGCGTGAAACTTGTTTTACGCTAAGGCAGGGTAGACTTTGTTTTACGCGTAAAACAATCTTGACTTGCGTAATCCAGATTCACACTGACACGAATAAACGTGGGCGTAGAGTTTGATACTACGCTGGCACGAATAAACGTGGGCGTAGAGTTTGATACTACGCTGGCACGAATAAACGTGGGCGTAGAGTTTGATACTACGCTGGCACGAATAAACGTGGGCGTAAGGAACCTCCAAAACTCCAAATTTCGTGAAACCTTCAATCTAAGCCAAAAATGGGACTTCCATAGATCAAAATGGGTATAACACAAATATCACCAACCTGGAACGAATCAAAACTTGAAAATAAAGAAGTTTGATAGATTAAAATCACCAAAATCCGAGAACGGCAAATTTCTAGATCTATAAAAAATAAAACTTCAAAATGCAAAATGTCAAGTTCTAAACTATCTTAGAATAACGAGATGAAGATAAATGAACCATAAAAATGGATTCTCATGTGGAAGCAAGGTGCACTTTCCTATGGGTTTTCTTAGGTTAGAGGAGAGGTTAATGGAGAAGAAGAAGAGTAAATGAGAATAAGTGAAGAGAGAAAGTAGTTGGGCTTTAAATAGAGATGGTGATAGGTAGGGGGTTGGGTTCATGATGAACCACCCTAAACCAAAACAAACCAACCCAAGCCGAACCCAAGTCAAAATAAACCAAAATAAACCAAGTCATGCGAGATTAAGCTAGACAAGTCTGATTACGAGTCGGAATTCCGTACACGTATACTGAAAATACGTATAACAAAAAACGGAGGTGACAACGACTTCACACATAATCGTTTAACTCAATTCATCGAAGCATACTTGCATCGACTTCTATCGAGTCATTCCCACTCGAGTCTCGATACTACTCCGTCCGTTGAGCATAAACCTATCGTAACCGACACAATCGTCTCGACGCAATCTATTGCAAGTCAATAAATGGCTTAACATAGCTACCGCTAAGTGGTATTGCATATACTACTCAGAAATTAAGCCTATCGTTATCGATACAATGCTTTGCTGCACTGATCGCACACGTGGTATTGCATATACCACTCGAAATCGAGTCACTACTCGACTTTACACTCCGCATAGGTCCGACATTTATTCCAAGTTAACTATCCCGTAGTAATCTTTTCCGATCTTAGCTCTAGCGTTCGCTTACTCAAGTTGGCACAACAACTGGACCAACATGCATAGTCGTTCGTCCAAGTTTGACATTCATTCAATTCTAACCATGCCTTCACGATCATATCGATCACACACGCAACATTCGCTTATTCAAAGCTCAACACGACATTCGACCAACATAACCCGTTCGCCTACTCGAAACTCGATTCAACTCGGCCAACTTACAAGTTTCCCTACTCAAGTTCGACTTAGCGACCAACTCGACTCGTTAATATCGCATCCGCGATCTTCCAATCTCACTCGTTGCAACTCGTGTAACGATTTATTCTCGATACTTAAGGTCATTACTCAATCTAGTTCAACATATCGCTATCCATCCGCATAGCCATACAATATGTATCATACCATGTCGACTCGTTGCACTTCATACAACCAACAACACGTATCTCTTCGCACTTCGTACGACCAACAATACATATCTCATTGCACTCCATGCACCCAATATCACCATATTCGCTGTACTTCGTGCAACCAACGACTCGCAACTTTGTTGCACTTCGGAAAACCAACATTTTATAACTCGTTGCACTTCGTGCAACCAACATTCTCCGATGGCACTCGGAGATAGCATGATAGTCATGACACATTTGTGGCAGACTTACGCACTTAGTATAGACTTATTGTATGAAACATCCATTGTAGCGTCGAGCAGATCCATGAGCCATGCGGTTGCGAAAACAACTTAGAGTCAACTGATTTTCGATATCGAAGCAACTGAGGGTAAAAGAGATTCGTTCACGGTCCAGAGGATGGAACCACTCTGATGCCAACTTGTCACGCCCCGACCCGAAAAATCGCTCGTCCTCGCTAGATTTTATCCGAATCATCGTCCTCACTGGGGCGTGATGCCGTACGAGCCTGGAGTTGCGCTCGTACAAGGTAAGATAATAGGTTCACATAAGATTATCTCAAATTGATAACATAAGCAGCGAAAGGAAACAAAGTATACAATAAGAATCTCTTTTATTAATAACGAATTGAAGGTTACAAAGGCTTGAATAGCCCAACTGAATATGCCAACTGGCTACAATGCTCATGATCTCTCTAGCTCATAAAGGATTACATTGTTCCATATATTATGTCTCTTTATAGCCAACAAGTAGTCTTCGGTCGAACATTTTCATGTTGCAAGTCCGAACGCCAATACGGTAGCTCCTCTTGAAACGCTAAGGACTCCATGCCTCGGTGTATCCAAGCCAAGCCCCACCCCGAGCCGATAATAACCTGAACCTGCAAACAAACTAGTGGGAGATTATTGCTTTTGTCCTCGCTGCACTGATCAAGACCCACTCGCACCCAAACCAACAATAAGTACATTTAGTGAAATATGCAACATTATTTGGTGTTCTTTCTATTTAGCCTAAGGATCAGTTTTATGGTAATATTCAAGCATAGCAACTTATTATAAATATGTCCAATACCGTGTCCCTGCAATAGATACAGTTAGACATAATATGAACATAAGCATAGTGATCGTACATGTTTCTGTCTCGTATCTCTTAGCCTGCAATCGTTAGAAATATGCATAACCAACCATATAATTCACGCAGCCAACCAACCAAACTTAGACATATACATAAGGGTTGCAGGCCTTGCGTATGCACCCAACTCTAATCTCAGCCCACCGGCCCTATCTATATGAAGGTCACGATATTTCGCACCGTAATAAATTTGGCATCCTTATGGGTAAGCCTATGATCGCTCCAGTACGGGTTGCTAGTCCAATATCTGAAGGATCCTAAACTTACTGATATTATAGCTTATCACAACACTGGCCGGTCGCAACCCGTCATAATGATGTGCACCATAAATACCATACATAATTTTCTCCTAGGCCGAACGGTCCCGATGCCTCGGTCGTAACCGTTCGAGGGAAGCCGCACCCGTGCACCGGCCATCCGAGTCTATTGACCATGCAATACGCGCCATAGCAAATAAGTCATATCATTCCAACCAATCTCACGTTCCAAAAACATAATCCGTTATCTATGTCTCAAGTTCCATCGGCATTATGCCCTAACACATCCGTATTGATGCACGACGCCCAACGGCTTAACACTTCTCGCTCTTATACTCAACGCGTTCCATTCATAAGTTATTTGTATAAAGGCAGTTCCGTAGAAATTGTGCCACAACTGTATAGCTCGATGCACGAAGTATATCTTTCAATGTTACGACAGGTTCAGTGGCATTGCACCACAACTTGTCTCTATTTCGCTTACTTAGTAATTTCGTAGCCTCCGTGCGCAAAGGCACGCTTAACGCCATAATCAGTATTCTAGGCCTAGTGTTCAATGTTCTCGGAGTCGTGCACGTGATGCACATCTCGATATTGACTTTCAATGTTCTACCATCATCGCTCTACCACGACCCGTACATTTGATGCACGTCGCTTCAATTATTCAATGTTCTATTCTTAATGTTCGACACACAGTAAAACCTTTAATCGTTCGAGCCACGCTCTCTAACTTGATAGCAACTTACGCATACAAGGATATTTTTTATTAGACATGAAGGAATAGGAAGAGAGAGTCAAGAACCCGCCCACCTTAAGCCGATATGCCTTATCGTTTTGCCGAGCTGATGCGGTTCGATTCCATAACTTGGTTGCACGGCTAACTCTCCTGACTTAGCCATTCCGTTGGACTTTTCGACTGATTTGGCCTACCGTGTCCATGCCACAATCCGTTGTATGGCGAAGATTTGGTTTTGCGGACATCATTTCGAATAAGGCAAAATGTCGACCCTTTACAATCCAGCACAAAAGTATAGCCTGCACACCAGATCAACCGAAGTCAATACTTTGTTCCAACTGGAATTAGGCTTTACATTGATTCATATCGACACTTCATCGGGTCAACGCAACTCTTCGAGTTAACGACTCATCGTAATGTACCGTACGGAGCGGGGCATTACACCTTGCACCTCGTGCACCTTTTGGTCCGTGCACCTTACCCCTCGTACACCTTTTGGTCCGTGTACCTTGCACCTCGTGCACCTTTTGGTCCGCGCACCTTGCATCTCGTGCACCTTTTGGTCTGCGTATATTGCACGTCGTGCACATTTTGGTCTGCCCACCTTGCACCTCGCGCACCTTGCACCTCGTGCACCTTTTGGTCCGCACACCTTGCACCTTGCGTACCTTTTGGTTTGCACACCTTGTACCTCGTGCACCTTTTGGTCCGCGCACCTTACACCTCGTGCTCCTTGCACCTTGCACGCCATGCATCTTGCGCTATGCGTCTTTTGCCCGTGCACGAATCACTCTAAAAGACTGTTGTTGTCCGTTTAAGCTATTTTGTAGATAGAATCTTGTAAAACTCAAAATATGAAAGTTGTAGGTTTTTGTCTTGGCTTTGAGAATATTCTTGTTTCACCTTAATTGGAGTTCATATGCGATTGATAATTTCAATCATAGTTTTGATCTTTTGGCACATTTTCTATACTTCGTCGTTTTGATATTTTATTCGACTGTAATAAATTCTTAACATGATTAGATAATCTCATATTATTAAAGAATATTTGTACACCCTATGTACACTTGACACTAGCACACGTACTCACTTTTATTCCTTCTCACATGCCATGACATGTCTTTTCTTTCGATTCTTTCTTATATGCTATGATATATATTACCATGCCTTCCCGGATCTATTGTACTTTACAGTCTATGCCATGTGAATTTCTTTGTTGTGGTCTGTAGTGGTGCACTCTTGACACATGTCTCTTTGTTTACTAGATAGTGGCCCGTCGTGGCGCACTCATGTTACATGTCTTTTTTGCTTACTAGATAGTGATCCGTCGTGGTGCACTCTTGTACATGTCTTTTCTTGCTTACATGATAGTGGCATGTCATGGCGCACTCCCTATTTTCTCTATAGTGACTTATCGTAGCGCATCCATAGCTTCCAGCTTATTATATTTTCTTATTGTGGCTTGTTACAGTGCACTTTCTTGTATTGTCAAGTCTTGCATATCATGTCTAGGATGGCACACCCAGAATCCAACAAAAAAATGTTAAGGACTAAACAACTAGCTTGATTATCTAGATCATTGGGAGGGGAAAAAATTCAGTTACCTGTAAGCCCTTTGTCTCGGCCCCAACCTGAATGAATTTGGAGCTATCTGTCATGATGAGCACACTTCCAGCGCACTGCCGAGTATTGCACCTTGTATATGTTTATAGAGTACATTTGTCTCCTGGACGATATACCCACTATTATATGTCTTTAGGGTACATTTGTCTCCTGGACGATGTACCCACTATTAGATCTTAGGATACATTTGTCTCCCGGGCAATGTATCCACCATTACTTTCTTTTCCTTTCGGCAAGGATAAGTCGGATAGTCTGCAGGACATATAACTGGATTGGATTTCTCAAAAGTGCATCTTGTTAGTAATTAGGATTATGATAACCCTAGTTAGTTAATGTATAAAGTCGTACTTATTACTTGGCCATGATTGTTGTATGGAGTCCAGTCTAGTCTAGTTTTGTCTAGACAGTGTCAGTATTTGTTTGTTTCAGTACATCATTGTTTATGCTTTACTTTTATCGATAAATGATTAGAAACTAAGTTCTGTTCAGGAGAAATGTTACAACCCCGGTCCTTATTTGGTTTACAGGTTGTAACTTGGCTTCCGAAATAGTTCCTAAGTCATCTTATCATTGTCATTCTATATAGTTCTCACGTGCTCTCATGTCCTAGTTATCTCACATGCTCATATGTTCAGTTATCTCACAAGCTATACATGATCCCCATGCTAAGTCACCATGCCCTCATGACCCGGCTATCTCACATGCTTACATGGCCAATTGATTTCACATATTCTTGAGCTTCCATTTACTTAACATGGCTACACTTTACAATATGTCACATGTTAATTACTTTACGTCACATGATGTTTTACTTATTGTCTTTTCTATTCTCGAGATAAGTGCATTGGTAGTGCACGAGTCTCGATCCGCGTTTACTTATTTGTATTTCTAACCGTTGCTATGTTAGTTATTGCTGGTTTTAGTTCATAGTTTGGCTTTCTTTGTGGTACTTGCTATTGGGGTTCTGACCCCACTGGTTTTGTTTGGCCAGATCTGATTGAGGAGCCCAGAGGATCTTTCGTACCATCTACTCGACAGTGACTACCCGGAGCACTAGAGTACCTTAGTGGGCTTTCTATTTTATTCTTCCACTAGTTATGTACATTATTCTTTTGTGGCGTTTAGCCTCCGAGCACGTGTTTAGCTCGTGTTTTGGATCTTGACATTTAGCCTACGGGCCTAAACATGATGTGCATATTCTAGACTATAGCTAGAGCTTATCATGTACGACTATTACTCTTGCTAGTTCTTCACTTTGTATTACTAGCTTCATGATCATCCATGTATATATAGTTTGGGACGCTTTACTATTTTATGTCTGATTATCATACTTCTTGTACTTTGCATATTTGTCTGTAATTGAGATACCTAGGATTGTTTGACCTAGGATTGATTGTTGGCTTGTAGTAGTTAATCCCATGCCTTGACAGCTTATACGTTATTTCATAGTACTGAAGTACTTTGGTATTACGTAGCTAGCCTGGTCCGTCCCTACTTACCAGTATTCTGGTTTTGGGACATGACATTGTGCAAGGCCAACGACGGTCGTTCGAAGCTAAGTCTGGGTCAAGCATGGTGTTGGGAATGCTAAGAGAGGAAGATGCGACTCTTCATAAAAATTCTCCCTTTTATAGGGTGAGTGTGGTCCAAACCACAGGCCACGTGGCCGTCGATTAAAGACTCCCAAATTAATGGGATGAACCTAGGACTCAGTATAATGAATCTCATTTTACTAAGTCCTTAGCCCAAATTAATGGGATGAAACTAGGGCTCAGTATAATGAATCTCATTTATTATGTTCATTTTACTAAGTCCTAAGCCCAAATTAATGGGATTAACTTAGGGCTCAGTATAATGACTATTCTCTTGCATGTCATTCTCCGTCATTCTAACACAGAGAATGGAAATTTTCCGTGATTTTAACACAGAGAATGACCATTCTCATTCATTTTAACACGAAGAATGGCCACTCTCCATGATTTTAGCACGAAGAATGGCCATTCTCCGTGATTTTAGCACGAAGAATGACAATTCTCCGTTATTTTAACACGAAGAATAGCCATTCTCCTGCATTTTAACACGGAGAATCGCCATTCTCCGTCATTTTAATACGGAGAATGACAATTCTCCCTCAATTTAACACGGGAAAAGGCCATTCTCCGTATTTTTAACACGGAGAATGACAAAAAGCTCTTAATTCTCTTCATATCAGCTCTCTCTTCCCTAACTGGGGTTCTAGTTGATGATGATGATGATGATGATGATGAAGTGATGTTCCAGTTGATGCTGATGATGATGATGAAGTGGGATTCCAATTGATGCTGATGATGATGATGAAGTGGGAACTGATGATGACGACACGGTATGAAGATTGCGAATAGAGAGTCACTGACGAGTTTTTTAAGTAAGGTTTGAAGATTTTGGAGGAGAAAACCTAGATTCGAAAGTGAGCAGCGTATGAAAGAAGAGGAAGAATCGAAACATTTTTTTTTTGAAGAGTAGATTTCGTGGGTGTTTTCAATAAATTAGAAGGGCAAAAAGGTCATTCCGTACCCTTTTATATATTTTTCGCTAATTCTGGGCACGCGATAAAATGTTATTTTGCGGTGGATTTTTCATAAAACTTTTGCGATTTTTGGACATTTGATAAATTTTCCCTTTTAGAAATATTGGCGCGATATTTTCTTTAGGCCTAGTTTGGTTCGCGATAAGGAATGGAACTTTTCTTTCGCCTGAAAAATTATAAAACCCTTGAGGAGGAAGAAAAATAATTTCCAATGGAAGAAAAATTAGGGAGAAAAATGATTCCATTCATCCAAGTAATGAATCACTTTTTCACTTTGAAGTATTCACTTTTCTTTCCAAATTTCTTGGCATTTTCAAACATCGGAAAGAAAAATCAATGAAAATTGTAATTTTCAAAAGAAAAAAAAATGCCAAGAAATTGATTTCCTTTCCGCAAACCAAACAAGGTCTTAGAGAAGAAAAGTAAATCATTGGTGGATGAGAGGAACCATTTTTTCCTTCTAGATTTTCTTTCTTTGGAAATCATTTTCATGTCCCTTTTTTTTTTCCATTGGCATCCAAACATAGAAAATGAATAAATTTTCTTTTCCAAGGCCATAATTCCGTGAACCAAACCTGGCCTTAATGATATGGAAAAATTGTTGGAAAAAGGTACTCTATTTTAGCAGTAACATTTTATGTTCTTTCTGAATATTCGTTCTTCATTATCTTATTGGGCAAAATGCTTTAACTACTCCCATGTACACTTATTACAGAAACCATCCATATTTTAAAACTAATTACATGGATCACACATATAGTTATATTTTCTATAGAAACTTATAACACTGACCACCCCTATGTTTTATAAAATTTATAAAATAGATGGGTGGTCAGTGTAATTATTTTCGAAATATGACTAGTCTTTGTAATACTCATAAAACATAGAGGACCCAGGACCACCTCTGTTTCTTTCCATCTTATTGTTTGTCATTAAATATAACTTTGTTTTATTATATAAAAAATTAATATATAATGTTGTTTGGTTTCTAACATATCGGACCAATTGTTACATATTCGAAACAATAAATTCATTTTAGAATCTCATGTCAAGTCAAATCTTATGTTTACCGATGAGAGATATTAGATTCTGGATGGATGGCGGAAGATCAGTTGATCTAACCACGAAACGTATTATTCCTTCTATATATAAAAATAGTGGGAGGCACAAAGCCTCGTGTGTAACGTCCTCTTTGCTTGAAGAGAATACTCGTTGAATTACTTGGGGATCTCGCTTATCTTCCCCGGGTGCGGATAATTTTGAACATGTCCCTGTCCGTGTTTGTATCTATGTTCGTGTGTCCGTGTCGGGGTCTATCAACACGAACTCCTTCAATGCAGAAGGTTAGGCTCATGGATGGGGGTGTTGGAAAGTTGAACCTAAAGATCTAGATCGAGCACTGTTGCCTTAATCTCGTCAGTAAATTGATTGATACTTCATTATTTGGAGTGAGGAACTTGGGATGTGTGACTGTGTCTGTTGTGTAATCAGCGCACAACTTGCAGTAGTGCAGGCCTGCTGCACATCGAGCTGGAAGTGGGTGGGGCTGCAATCCTCACGTGTTCAACATAATAGCTAGGACACAAATATGGTTATTTAGGTTAACAAGTGAAGTGCAGTGAAGTGAAGTGAAGTGAGGACTTATTAAGAAATAATTTATGTACAAAAAGAGAGAATTGTTGGGTTTTGTTAGGTAGGTGAGCATGAAGATCCAGAGGTCATCTTCCACTCGTGACCGTCGCTGTCTGCAAGAATACTTCCACATGACGACGATGATGATGGAGATGAGCTGTCCCTTTTCAACATCCACTGAAAAAAGTGTTCCCATCAAGTAGATCACCGACAGCTCGAGGAAGAGGAATTGTGGTGGTAAATGTTTCAATTTCAACAGAATCATCAGGAATGTCAAACTTTGCCTCAAAGCAAAGGTTAATTTACTCAAATATTAATGGCACTACAAAAATTAATAGATGCACCACAATTTTGGCTGCTGTCAAAATTCTAACCGTCATCAGAAAAGTAAGAAATTTGATAGTCCACTGTCAAAATTTCAGTAGTCTTATGCATATCCAAAACTGACACAATTTTGACCATCCATATAATATCATGATTGTCAAATTTTTGACATTTCTAAAACAGCAAGGACTACAAAAAAATGTAGTCATGTTACATGTATATGCACATAACTGTCAAAAATATGTTGTCCCTAATAATTTTTGTAGTGCACTAAACATTTGACTTAATTTATTATGTATCAACGTACAAAATGCTTCACTTAATCCCGCCTCTCCATCAGTGTCCTCAATCTGCTTCTCTGACCAGTGCGCCGAGTGCAGGCACGGCCAAGTCACAGAAGCAGGCACAAGCAAACAACTGCAAAACTCAGAGTTACTCGGCATCTATATATAACAACATTTCTATGGGTGCTCCCAGATGACCATCATGTATGTACTCTAGCATCGTTTGGTTCACAGAAAAGAAAGGAAATCAATTCCTTCTTCATTTCATTTCCTTTGAAAAATTATAATTCCAATCCTTCTTTTTCCGGTGTTTGGAAAGGCCAAGAAAATTGGGAGGGAAAGTGAATTCCTAGAATGGGAAAGTGAATCCCTAGGTGGGTGGGGGAACCATTATCCCCCCAATTTTCCTTTCCCTTGGAAATCAGTTTCATTTCCCAAACATTTTCTTTGGCATCCAAACATAGAAAAATAATTACTTTACTTTCATAATGTCATGATTCCGTGAACCAAACATGGCCTAAATTATTCGACGGAGGAACCACTCTTCCCATCTTGGCATGGCCAACCCAATTGGTAAATTAAAATTTTTATACAAAACATAACTACATCTACGTCAATCAAAAGAAATCAAGGGATCAGCATCTTTCTTAACAAGTGGATCACTTCAGAGTTGTAAGAAACTGTAGCATATCACATATAAGCTCAAGACAAACTTCTGACTGTAGTCGAGTAACAATTGTTCATTCAGCTTCACAATCAAGCTACAGAAGTTTTTTTTTTGCCACAAATTGATGCCATCTCTAACATATATTTATTTAGCTCAAGCTGTCCTTTTAGACGAGCAGAGAGATCAGAGAGCATGGCCCAAACCATGTTCATATTTAGACAAAGCCAAGATTGAGAGAACCGAGTCATGTGCTCAGGAGAAATAAAAATAAAATCAATCAATCTATACTACCAGACCTCAGGGCGCAGCTCACCAGTTGCTGGGGGCATCCATCTCCCAGAGTGGTATACGCTCTCACCAACCTTCCACCCAGGCACATCTCTCATGATCCTAGCCTCCTCTTCAAGGGCCTTCTTCCACTCCTTGACAAATCTACAGCATCGTGCCGAGACCTTAGAGTGCCTAAGATTTTAATGGGAAAAGAAAAATCGAAATTTGAGGGGCTATATACCGTTCATCCTCTTCGGCTTGAAGAAAGGGGAGAATTGCAGCTCGCGAAGAATATTTCTCTTCCTTGAGAGCCCTACAGATTTCACCTTGTTAGGAATACGATTTCAGAGGAGAACATGCATCAAACACAGGCGAGGTATACTACTAAGACATGATAGTGGTAGAAGAACAAATATTGTTCACTATAGCTTCCAAAATATGACTCAATTGGTGGTGCATGCAAACAGTGACCATCAAAAATCTAGGAAATCAACAGAGCTTGCACAATACATGAACACTAGTTCTGATTGAGGAGCAGGTACCGGAATGTAATTGAGAATTCAATGGAAGTTACCTTGAAATTGCATCCGATCAAACCTACTAACTTAAAATCTAGGCTTAATTGCAACTTGATACCCTCAACTATACCAGTTTTTTAACTGATACCCTAAACTTTTTTTTTGTAACAACTTGATACCCTAAAAAACATTGGACAAAAATACCCTTGTCTTCACCACAGCACCACCCCTCCTCTCCTGCACCCCCCCTCCGGCCACCCCCGCCCCCTCCACCTTCCTGCTCCTCTCCGGCCACCCCACTCCCCCCGACTGCACCACCCGCCCCTTTCTCTCCGCGGTGCTGCCTCTGCCGGTTGCGCGCGCAACGGGGGGGGGGGGGGGGGGGGGGGGGGGGGGGGGGGGGGGGGGGTTCAGTCGGCACAGGGGGAGCAGGGGTGGGCCGGGACGGGGATAGCGGAGGTGGCCGGAGGCGGGGAGAGGGGGGTTGGCAAGGGAGGGATAGTTTTGTCATTTTTAAAATTTTGGATATCTAATTGAAAATATTAAATAATTGATGGTATCAATTTGTCGAGTAAAAAAGTTTAGAGTATCAAGTTGAAAAACTGAAATAGTTGAGGGTATCAAGTTGCAATTAAGCATAAAATCTATTTTAAACGAATAGTAACCATTGTATCATGGCATAAGCATGTTATTTAAGATGATGATGTATGACACTATTATCAGATAATAATCATATATTATTTACTCTAATGCAATAGTATAGATGAATTTCAAAGGCAAAGGTGAAGAATAAACTTTGCAAGTGTAACATTAGGTATAAATGAAATATATGTTCTCCAAGTACAAAAATAACTATTATAAGAGCTCTAGACTCCTAAACCTCATCAGAGAAGATAAACACATTATATTAGTACTTACTCAAAAAGGTGCTTAGAAAGCTCTCGTCTTATATTTTTTCACAGACACTTCACCTGTACCCGTAGCAGGATTGTTCCACTGCTAAGAACTATCTTCTTAGAGAATTTCAAAACAATATTCACCTAGTTCTGCTGGATTAAGGGAGAGCAAGCTGCAACTCCATTAGCTCCAAACCAGCAACTAAGAATAAAGTAGCAATTGATCACCATCATCAGAACTTTGGTTTACATAAAGATTAACGTTAAGTCATTTCCTGTTTGCGCAGTTATGGATGAAAATCATGAAATTAGTATGAATAATCAGGTTGAAGTTCCATGTTCGTTGAATTATACTAGTTGATGATACTAGGGAAGGATTAGACTCTAAACTATAATAGTTCTAAAATTCGTACGATGGAAAATAGTATATATGAGTGTAATTTCAACCAAATGTCAAAGAGAAATGAGCCATATTGCACGGGCACCGGAAACGACACGTTTTAGGCATGACGTTGGAGGGTCTGTGGCGTGTCCGATATGTGTGTCTGACATGACACTATATCGACACCGCATAAAATTTGGAGTGTTTGTGATGTGCTTCTTAGGAAATGAGAGAGTACACATTGATGAACAATAGATACCTAAGAGCGATAGTTAATTTTCGGTATTTATGATCAATCATTATCATGATGGAGATATTGTGAGGGGATGTTGTTCATAGAAGGAAAACAAGATGGTTGAAATGGAAGAGTGCTTCTGGATATCTCCATCATTATCATGATGGAGATATTGTGAGGGATGTTGTTCATAGAAGGAAAACAAGATGGTTGAAATGGAAGAGTGCTTCTGGAGTGTTTTGTAAGCGCAAAAATATTGTTGAAGTCGAAAAGAAAATTCTATAGGACAATCTTAAGACCAACCATGTCAATGAGTGAAGATGAAATAACAATGCTAAGTTAGAAGAGTGACAATAAATTGAAAGATATAACACGAAATGAGCATATTCGAGAGAAGTTGGAGGTCGCACGCCAATTAGATAAGATAAAAGATAATCATTGATGGTGGTTTGGACATGTGCAAAGTAGACCAAAAGATGCACCGGTTAGGGAGAGCGATAGGGTATTAATCAAAGGAGCTGCTAGAAATAGAGGTAGACCTAAACAATCACTCAAATGCATCTTAGCATTTTCAAAGATTATGTATCCTCTAATTTGACAGGCTCTGCATTCCATTAAAACCATTTCACGGATTCAAATATGGACACGATACGGATCCGAAATACGACATCTTTATTCTTTAGAAAAATTAGGATACAAATACGGTATGGATATTACTATATATACACATTAAAATATATCTATACATATTTTAAACATTAAATCATACTAAATTGTTGGATGTTTTGGGAAGTAACTAGGTTCAAAAAAGTCACAAGAAGGATTAGATATAAAGAAATGTTACCTTCTCGTATCTCAAATATGTTTGACATGATTACAACCATTCAAAATTACTTTCAACCATATTAAAAGTGATGTGTCAGATACATGCCAGATATAGATTCAGGCACAGATAAGGCCCTCCTGAGGAGTATCTGTGTAACATAGCTATCTGTGCAACATAGCTTCTCATGGATTACAAGATTTACGATGCTATTATGCTAATCCAAGAAAGCGACTGATAGGTATGGGAACCAAACTATACATAGATCTAAGCTTGTGTAATATTAAGAAGACATGATCTAAAATGACAAATCATGTTCATTAATTTTCACGAACTGGAGGCTGCAATTATATAACAGTTTGATATAAAATCCAGAGTTTTCCATTAGGTATAAATTATATTTGATAGAATATGTCCAACTTCATCCCAAGACAAAAAAGTTTAGGTGACCATCAAGAGATGGCATGTATTTGTTGAATGATAAGCCAAGTATTCTTGACAACTTCGTATTCTTTTGGATCAAGGGAATCACTTATTTACAAGTTTAATGAGCATGGTATGGTTAATGCTTCTTTATAATTTTCTAAACAGAGTGTTTGCATGAACAAATATAATAGTCTGGCTATCAGAAAAATAAAGTAAATAGTGACAACCTTCATGTGGAAGGAGGTGCAAACCTGAGAAGAGTTTTATTTAACAGAAGCTGTGTGCACCTTGAAAGGTCAGGTGCGAGATTCTAACAATCAGTTTTGTGAATCAAGGAATATGTGCTATATATGTAGCACAGACACTAGCACGACATGGTAAGGAGACGGCGATATGGACATGCCACCTATTTTGGCGTGTCCTAGTGTATTTTCGAGTGTTCGATACGTATCCATGGAGTGTTCAATACTTGTCCGACACGACACAGCCACATTTTTGGAGTGTCCGTGCTTCCTACTTCCTAGTGCACTATTCTTATGTATATCACTTCAAACTTGAAGAAGCTTCAGAGCCATATAGATTAGTTATAATAATAATATGAAGAGAGAGCTTTCCAAACTCTAAGTACTACACTACTGCAAGTGCTCATTTCTTTGGCCAGTAAGTACTAAGGGTGATAATTGTTTATGTACGTCGTAAAAGACGCAGAGAAAGATGAAATGAGATGCATTCCAAAACCTTGTTTGGTTCCCCCATTTGTGTTTTAACTACAAATATGTCACATGAATACGGACACGGACACGGACATGGGATACAAATATTTTCAAATAGGTACAATATCCTCAGCTATGTTACACGGATACAGGTATGGACATGATACAGATACGGACACCATTTTCCAGTGTCCGTGTAACATAGCTCCATTTTCCAGTGTCCGTGTAACATAGCTATCCAAAAATGATTGAAAAAGGTAATGCTCGTGAGAACATCGTTTGACGTTTGTCATTTCTAACGGGAACCAAACTAGCCTATAATACCATAGACTTATTAAAATAGGCACTTCTTCAATCGGAACAATCAAACATAGCAGTTTGAACTCAATCCAGACTTTGACTTCTGAAAAGTATGGTGGGGGAGGGGCCTTTAACAACAACTGACTCTGGAGCTGAGGCTCGTCGTTTGCTCGGGTATCTTCGTAGGCTTTTCAACTATTCATCGGACTAAAACCTATTAGAGCATCATTAGTAGTTGGGACTCTCAAATGCAATTTGGGGCCCAAAATTTCAAAACAAAGGTAAATGTAGAATGGGTTGGATTTGTATGAGAATAGGAAATGATAAAGTGAGCTCCGGTCCCAAAGATTGTGTGGTCAAAAATTAATGTAGGAAAAAAAAAATATAAAGTCTAGAATCTAGAAAGTTGGGCTCTAAATTGAGACTTATTATTCTACAAAACGAATTTCTACAATCTAGAATCTAGAAATTGGGAGGCCCAACCCTTAGCACCTATGGGTGGGTTGGGACCGAAATTGTAGAAATTGGGACTAGGTGTAATGTCCCAGAACCAGAATACTGGAGAGCGGGGACATACATAGCCAGCTACGTATAATGAAATGGAATCCATCTCACCATACGGTCACGGTTGTCTAGATATATGAGGGTTTAACTACAAGCCATCAGTCTTTTAAGGTCATGAACAAGCCTAGTGTCTCAATCTCAAGCAAGTAATAACAGTCACAAGATGTTAGAGCATCAAATATACAATAGTAAGGCGTCCCATACATTACATATTTGGATGATCATGAAGCTAGTCATTACAAATGTGAAAACTAGCAAGAGTTTCAGTCATACATGATCAACCCTAGGATTTGCCAATCATGTTACAGCCCGTAGGCAGACAGTAAGTAAAGTGCAATCGAGCTAACACGTGCTCGTCGGCTAAACGCCTCAAAAGAATATTTTTACAATAGAGTGGGAGAGCCAAAATAAACCCACTCGTTGCCAAAATTCCTTCTAGTGGTCACCATCTGGCTGGAAGGTCGGTAGATCCTCTGGAGCTGCTCCGTTATCTGGCCATACAAAACCAGCTGGGTCAGACCCCAGAAAGAGCAAGTGGCACAAAGGAGACTTCACTTAAGAACTAAACCCGCAAATAGCACAAGAGTATAAATAAATAGTAAGAACTGGAAATATGGAAAAATATCAGGATGATATACGACGAGGTAACCATGGAACTATTCAGATAACCAGGTTACAACCCGTAAACCAAACAAGGACCGGAGTTGTAACCCTTCATCTGAACGGAACTTGGTTTCTCACCATTTATCGGCAAGATAAATATAAGAAATCAGATCATGTAACAATCTTATACATGATCAAGACAAGACTAGACTGATTATACCCTATCCAACAATCACGACCAAGCAATAAGTACGACTTGATACTTTAACTAGCTAGGGTTATCACAGGCCTAGTTACTAGCAAGATGCAGTGAGATTATTCTACAGCCACAAGCCCTGCAGACCATCCAGGCTATCCGGACGCAATTAGGGGTTGAGTTCAGGTGGGTACATCGTCCAAGAAACGCATGTACCCTTGAGTAGCTTGAAAGGTGCACCACATGACTGTGTGCTGAAAATGTGCCCTACTCGACGGTAGGCTACAGATCCCAGGTGGGGCGTCCAGATAACGGGATTGCCTGTAGATGGGAAAATCTCGTCATGACTACTGGATTATTCTAGTTTTTAGCCTTAGTCAATTTTAGTAGGTGCCCCTGACCGTGGTACTCAGGGGTCCCTGTCCTAGACATGATGCAAGACAAGACTAGTTCATTTGTACAAGCACAATCGTCTACGGTGTCCAGGTCATTCATACTTGTCAGGTCATGTTAGCCGTCGCAACAGCATATCAAGGTATATCATGTCATGTTTACTTGTCAAGAGTGCGCCACGGTGGGCCACTATCATGTCATGTTACTTGTCAAGAGTGCACCACTACGGGTCACTGTCGTGTTCATGGTACATGTGCAAGATAACATAGTACAAACATTCTATCAAGAAGCCCAAGTTACACAGAGGGTCACAACATGAGCATTACAAAATAAATAAAATAGAAATTGGGCAAGGCCGAGGGAGGAGTCATGCGGCTCAGGAAAATGAGTTCATGTGGCCAGGGGTTACGGGCATATGCGGCTCAGGGAATAAAACTCATGCGGCTGAGGAAGGGAGGGGCGCATGCGGCTCGGGAAGGACGGCTCATGCGACTAAGAGAAAGGATCTCATGCGGCCAGGGAAAGGATGGGCCTCATGCGGCTAGGATCAGAAACTCGTGCGGCTCAGGTACTGATTCTCATGCGGCTCGAATTATCGAGTCCATGCGGCTCAGGAAAAATGGATCTTATGCGGCAGCGGGATTGAGTCTTATGCGGCCCGGGGGAATGGAAGGGCCTTATGCGGCTGAGTCCAAACAATGCGCATGCGGCTGGATTAATCAGGGCGCATGCGGCTCAGAATCTGAGTCTCATGCGGCAGGGAAAAGATGAACCTCATGCGGTTAGGGAAAAGTTCATGCGGCTGAGAATGAAAGTTCATGCGGTCAGGGTCAAATCAGAGTCATGCGGCTCAGAATTCCATGCGGCTCAGTAATCGAGTTCATGCGGCTGAGGACCATGCGGCCAGAGGAACTTGCTGCATGAAAAGCCATGCGGTCAAGCACTGTTCTTCTTCTCCAATTTTCCGAGAAGAACCATGAAGGCCAAGATTCCAAGCTCCATAAATCCTTCATCCAGGGTCAAAATCCGAACTTCCATAGGTCAAACTGGGACAGAATAAAATTCTCTACAACATGGAACCATCAAAACTTGGAAATAACAAGGTTAAATAGATCAAAATCCAAGAAATTCAAAAAATGAAATAAACTTAGATCTACATGAATTTAGTCATGGAAATTAAAAATGCTAAGTACTAAAGTGTCTTAGAATGCGGAAAGACATTAAGGCAATAAAAATGGAGTTCTCTCGTGAAGCAAGCTGCACTTGCCGGCGAAAAATAGGTAGGTGGAGCTCTACGCAGGAGGAAGAAGAAGAAGTAATTGTGGAGTTATGAGGAGAGAGAAAAGTTAGGTGAAATATAAATGGTGATGGTGGTGGTAGGTAGGGGTTGGTTCACAACAAAACCGAACCAAGCCAAACAAGCCGAACCAATGATAAACCAAGCAATGAAATACTAAAACGAACCATGGAATGAGACATGCAATATGAGTCAAGATACGTACACGTATACCAAAATACGTAATATGAACTATGGTCATTACACTAGGGATGAGACTTATTATTCTACAAAATGAGCTCCTACATTCTAAATCTAGAATCTAGAAAATGGGATGGGCCTTACTAATGATGCTCTTAGTAGTCGGATGAATAGTTAGAAAAGTTTACGAAGAAACCCAAGCAAGGCAACGGGCGAATCAAAGCTCAAACAAAAAAATATGGCCATCGCTAAACTCCACAGTCGTTCAACAAGAACTTAAGCTACAAACTCATGTATTCATGTGAATTCTCATATATGAAGTTATGAACATGCAATCATATTTATATTTTCTAGCATGAGGCAAAAGCTCATAATAAACCCAAATCTTTATCATGTTACATCTACCGTTACATAATGGACTAAATCATAACAAACTAATATTATGATTGAAGAATTTAGAGTTGTAAAACTCTGAATTATATTCATACTTTTCAGTAAAGAAGAACAGGGAATATATATAGAGTTCACACACAAATTGATAGATCAAACTATGGCGTGAAGCTCTGAGAAAACAGCACCAAACAATTCCTGAAAATCAGGGATATACGCGGTTCTAAAAATCCTAGGAGATGATGGATACAAACCATCCATCTCTTATTTAAAAGATGGAAGGTAGGGGCTTAATCCCAAGGATTCTTCCGCTTCATCGAGATTCTTGTTTAGCCCCAACAATATTCTTATATTTGATATTAAAATCAGACCACCCCACTTTGGAATCATCAAAGTAATCAAGTTGCTACCTATATCTATTCAAAGCATTGAAATATTGTGTAACAGTAAGTTCTCCTTGTCGTAGGTCATAACTCATACCTTTTACTCCAAATAGTTCAATGCATAAAGATGACCTTGCCCTCACCACAGGAACACGAGAACTACTCTTCGTTGGCAATACAAAAGATGACCTTGTCCTCGTGACATTCTATCGTCGCATGATGATCTCGTCCAATCCGTCGCTAAGACTACATCATAGTCATCAATCGTGAACTCTAATAACTTAAGGGGAAGCTTCCTTCTACACACTGCAACCGGACACGAGACATAAACTTTATGTACTCCCATGAGTCCATGCCCAGTGAGGATGTTGAGCTTCACTGGCAATGGCTTAGAGTCCAAGCCAACCCGTGATGTGAATTGTGCAGATATAAAGAATGAGATGTACCAGAATCGACAAAACAACATCAGGAAATAAGGCAATGAGAATGGTACATAGAACCATCTGATGCCAATGCTTCCTCCACTGACATCATGAAAGTCTGGCCATGCCTCTGCTAACCTTCCACTGCTCCTCTGATGATACCGCTGCTGCCTCTGAGCCTGACCATACATCTGCAGTGCTTGCTGCCCGAAATGTTGAGACTAAGTCGGTAACGGACGTGGTGCTAAAGTCTGAACTGTTGGAACTGGAGCTGGTATTGGTGCTCTATGTGCTAAATCTAATGCAGGATACATTATATATTCTTGTATCTAGGGGCGAATTATGAGTCGGATTATCCAGCTGAGTTGAATAGATAGGGTAACGGAGAATCACAATGACCTTATTTGCTTACTTTTCCAATTGTGATAAAAGATTTGAAGAAGCAATTTGATATAAGAGTTGGATCGAAGATATAGAGAAAGAGATTATAAGAATTTGAACAATGTGAAACGTTCCTTTTTGATAATGAATAAACAAAGTAAAAATAATTGAAATTAATATCAAACACAAGAACCCAAGATATAATGTGGTCCAATCGAAGATTGGTCTACGCCCACAGCACAATAGGAGAATTCTTTATTGAATCAAAAGAAAACTTTACAAAAGTTAATACAATAATACTGTATTGTACAAACCCTCCTTTATGAGATCTGCAACGAGCTCTCTTCCTCCATTTCCTTAGGACTTCCTAGCGCAATCACAATGAACGCCTCATTAAACTTTAATAGTCTCAAGACCTAAATTAGAATTAGAAATAAATTTAAATAGGCTCTCTTAATATACTAATTATTAGAAGAAATCATAGTCGTCAAAACAAATCCAAAACTGAACCGAATAGGACTATCATTATTTGAACACAAGCCATATTACAACACAGATCAAGTCAATTGAGAAAAATAGCATAGGGAGTTTGTTGTATTTCTATAAAGCATAAAAGAAAACGGAAAAAAAAAAAAAGATTGGAGTAAAATGGGTATACAAGATGAAGAAGAATGTTAAAGTTGGAAAGAACAAAGCTTAGCTCACGGCGGAGTCTACAAACAACTAAGAGGAACTAATTACGAGGAAACTTTTTCGCTAGTTGGTAGGCTAGAACCAATTTGACTTCTCATTTAGCATCCAAAAGCGACTATGTCCACCTGCGGTGGTGGTCGTGCTGCTGCTCTGGCTAGAGTGGCCTCCATGTTGTGCCTCATAAACTTGTTCTGCTACCACTTTGTCTGCATCATGTTCTTGAAGAGCTAGAACATCTACTGTCCGTCGAGCTGTGGATACTAGGAAGGGTATGGTGCAAACAACACATGATGCGGGAACTGGGGGGCGGTGCTGGCATATGTCCCTCTTGTGCTGGTAAGGCTGGTTGCCTTGCGGTATTTGATCTGGCTGAGACGATTTTCCAACCTGGACCGGGGTAATCGGAGAATGTCGGGGTCTGTTGAGAGTTCTAGCCCTCTTGTAGCATCTGAGATCCTTCGTTGCATAACGTAGCACCACTCGATGTGACATTAGTGAGAGTAGTACATCTATTTTGGATATTAATCACTTTGAACAAAGGAAAGTTAAGGTTAAGTCACCAAGAGGACAAAGATCAACCATGATGCAAGATATATAGAGGCAAGTTTGAGGTGAAAAGAGATTGAAGGACGGTAATCATACAAGTGGACGAGATCCTAGTTATTCTAATCCTATTGTAGACTCATTCGGTACATAATATAACCGAAGTGACAAACTTAACTTGCATGGACCACCACAAAAATCATAACATGTTCCAATCCCAAAATAAGTAGGACCCGTACGTAAACTGGCCGGCTAATACGATCTTCGAAGGGTTTCCCAATCTACTAGGCCCGCCGAAGCATGCTATATATACTACATTGTTTAGAAGCCAGAATCTCCTAGAAGACCAATGAATCTCAATAAAAATCTCAATTCGGCAGCTCTTACTTAGTTGTGACTTGGGAGCTCGTTTTCCTGGTAACGAGAGCGCATTTATCCAGCAACATGAGAGCTTCCTATAACATGAACAAAATTTTAAAAGAAAACATAAATTTTGGAAAGAAAGTTGAAAAAAATTTAGTACACGTTCATCAAAGTAACAAGAAACTATGAATTACTTACATTGACACATGGTAGTCATATGCGCACCTCACATAAGTTATACCTCACACCTTACTAGACGAGGCGCTTTTCTCCGAGCGCACCAAAGGCACGCCTAAGGTACACCTTTTAGAAAGGTGCGACCAATAAAATGCACGCATTATGTTTTTTGTTCTTATATATATATATATATATATATATATATATATATATATATATATATATATATATATAATTTGAGGCAGGGAGATGGCCCTTACCTCATATAAGTGGAAGGGAGCTCAGGGAAGTAGCTCTTTCCACGGTTGCCAAAGTTTGTTACAACTGAACTGAAAAAACTAAAATTTACTAAAAGCGTAGTAGAAAGAATACAAACTTTTGTTATTTGTGTCGACTGCTATTGCTACTTGTCACGTCCCGACTTCCATAAATATAAATTTGGAGCGTGGTACATCTCCAGGCTACGCACTTATACGATACAACACGTGTCGTACTTACGATTGTCGCCTGTAAGGTCAGAGATAAAATATAGGTACAGGAAAAATAACTAACTAATTCACTTCCAAAATGTCATTATCCAAAATGTTACTAGTTCCACTTCCAAGAGTTCCATAATTATACATCACATATCCACTACTACGTCTTATCATTAATTATACAAGTCATATCCAATACTAAATCTTATCATTAACAAAAGTCTTCCAAGGATACAGTCACTCGTAGAGATCCTTTTCAGCATACTGATCATCTGGAATCTCCTCCACACCTAGTGAACAAAACTAGGTCGTCAATACGACGAGCAAGCTCTCGGTCAAGAAAAGAAAGTAAGGCAAGAAGAATAATGACGCCAAAATATAAAATAGAAGACATTTACCCAAATATCTTGAGCATCAACTAGAGTAAATGATACAGTCAGGTGCCAGAGTCGAGTAAGGTCCGAAGATGTGATTAAAACTAATAGAGCCAATACTAGACTTAATGATAATCATTATTTAGAGAAAACTCTTTGGATCACACACACCTAGTATCTCGACAATAATCCCATTTGTCCGGGATCAGGATTATACTAAATGGGCGGTGCTTAGACTTTATCCGTCCCATTAGTATCAAGCATCACATATTTATGCGATATAAACTAATAACACCTGAATCATTTTCCAGTTTCCCAGAATCAAGTATTAAAACAATTGTCGTATGACTTGGAATTTTCCAAGAATATCGGAACAAGCTACATTGGATATTACAGAGTCGAATTCGGGGATTCGGAATCCAATTGATACAGAAAATATGAAACAGGAAGTGTGCTAAGCCACACCCGTATGGCCAAACGAGTGCCGATAAAAGGAACTGATCAGTTTTAAACTAGTAGTATTGCAATGAATTCGATGGTGTGATCCAACTAGCTTTCTCTTCCATCCCGATGCAACTACTCTAAGTGATCCATTTAATTATATCGAGCTCTAAATGCAACTTATCGTCATGTGATGGAATCACATGACAGAATATATAAATGGGAAAGAAGGAGAACCTAAAACTTTGTAAATTTAACTAACTCTGAAATTTCTAAGAATTTTCGGCAGAGTTTCCTTTGTTTTTCTTGAACCGGAAATTCTACAATAAGCACATATAACAGCATAAAATCCGGGTACGCCGACCCCTTCGGTGGAGCAACCCTCAACACCGGAACCACGCAATATATTCAATTAACAAAAGAAAGTAACTTACAATCATTCACAAAGATGGATAAACTCAAACAAGTATAGGTTCTAACTTTCATTTTCAAGTCAACAACAAGGATTAAAATATCTCTATTCAATATTGTTCGTTGGCATGGAAATTAAGGATTTTAAAGTAACAATCTCTTTACCAATAGAAAGGGCATGTGCAAACATAGGGAATAATGTGGTTCGAAAATTGACAAGTTGTGCATTCATAACTTAATAATCCTATTATTACTTGAACACGCTAAGAATCACATTCACATTTTGTATAAACGGAAACTTTGTTAAAAGATACAACTTAAGTAGCGAAAATATAAATTTGTGTCTTTATACTTCTCTAACTCACACGTTATATATATATATGTATATCCATAGGTATGTTGTAAGTCCTTTCTAACATAGCCTTTAGTTTGGATATTCAATACATATATATATATTTTTTCAATTCACAACAAGCTCTAGGTTGGAACGATATAAACCATGGACATAGAAATATCGAAGTTCTCTACTAAAAATTATATTGATACCATTCAAAATAATTTATACAAGTACACTACTTGCTTGAGGTAAGATCTTAATTCAACCTACAACAAGTTTCCACATATTCTAGATTATGTAGTCTTACAAAAAAGTATATATATATATATATATATATATATATATATATATATATATATATATATATATATATATATTATGTTCAAAATTTTACCACAGTTAATTACTTATTGACACATCCAAAGATTTTCCATATAACCTCAAAAATGCATTAATGTCACTAGAACAACTACAAGTATAAATCTTGAAATATGAGAATTCAAAAATAGAAATAGAATTGGATGAAAGAAAAAAAATCTTCACACTCTCTCCCTCTCCACTTCTTGCCCCCCCCCCCCCTTTTCTCTCTCTCCTCTTCACAACTTCTTCTTCAACTTCTTCTTTTCTTCCTCCAACTCCATTTCTTCTTCAAAAAAAAATTTCCCAAAAAAAAAAAAAAAGAATTTTAGGGTTAAATCTTGGAGTTTAAATTGTTCCAAAAACCTCTCAAAACCCAAGGCAAGCTCTCTACCATTCTTTAACCTCTCATTTTTTTTTTTTTGAATTCTCATATTCCAAGATTTATACTTGTAGTTGTTCTAGTGTCATTAATGCAATTTTAAGGTTATATGGAAAATCTTTGGATGCGTCAAGAAGTAATTATTTGTAGCAAAATTTTGAACATCATAGTTTGGACACATATGTGTGTGTGTGTGTGTGTCTCTAAGAGAAATAATACTTGTTAAGGAGAGCTAATAATAAATTGTTGATCACAATAGCACGGTTTACTATGTAGTAAATATCCTTAGAGGCTATGTCTAGAAAATGGTCTTATCACTAACTTTGATACATTAAAATATATATATATATATATATATATATATATATATACTCTCTCTTGTAAGACTACATAATCTAGAATGTGTGGAACTTGTTGTAGGTTAAATTAAGATCTCCTCTCAAGCAAGTAGTGTACTTGTATAAATTATTTTGAATGGTATCATTTTAACTTTAGTAGAGAACTTTGATAATTCTATGTCCATGGTTCATATCGTTCCAACCTAGAGCTTGTTGTGAATTGAAAAAATATATATATATATTGAATATCCAAACTAAAAGTTATGTTAGAAGGGACTTACAACATACCTATGGTTATACGTATATACATAACGTGTGAGTTAGAGAAGTATAAAGACACAAATCTATGTTTCCGCTCCTCAAGTTGTGTCTTTTAACATAGTTTCCGTTTATACAAATACGAATGTGATTCTTAGCGTGTTCAAGTAATAATAGGATCATTAAGTTGTGAATGCACAACTTGTCAATTTCGAACCACATTATCCCCTATGTTTACATAGACCCCCTTTCTATTGGTAAAGTGATTGTTACTTTAAAATCCTTAATTTCCATGTCAACGAATATTATTGAATAGAGATATTTTAATCTTTGTTGTTGACTTGAAAATAAAAGTTAGAACCTATACTTGTTTAAATTCATCCATCTTTGTGAATCATTGTAAGTTACTTTCTTTTGTTAATTGAATATATTGCGTGGTTCCGGTGTTGAGGGTTGCTCCACCGAAGGGGTCGGCGTACCCGGATTTTATGCTGTTATATGTGCTTATTGTAGAATTTTCGGTTCAAGAAAAACAAAGGAAACTCTGCCGAAAATTCTTAGAAATTTCAGAGTTAGTTAAATTTACAAAGTTTTAGGTTCTCCTTGTTTCCCATTTATATATTCTGTCATGTGATTCCATCACATGACGATAAGTTGCATTTAGAGCTCGATATAATTAAATGGATCACTTAGAGTAGTTGCATCGGGATGGGAGAGAAAGCTAGTTGGATCACACCATCGAATTCATTGCAATACTACTAGTTTAAAACTGATCAGTTCCTTTTACCGGCACTCGTTTGGCCAGACGGGTCTGTCGGGGTGTGGCTTAGCACACTTCCTGTTTCATATTTTCTGTATCAATTGGATTCTGAATCCCCGAATTCGGCTCTGTAATATCCAATGTAGCTTGTTCCGATATTCTTGGAAAATTCCAAGTCATACGACAATTGTTTTAACACTTGATTCTGGGAAACCGGAAAATGATTCAGGTGTTATTAGTTTATATCGCATAAATATGTGATGCTTGATACTAATGGGACGGATAAAGTCTAAGCACCGCCCATTTAGTATAATCCTGATCCCGGGCAAATGGGATTATTGCCGAGATACTATGTGTGTGTGATCCAAAGGATTTTCTCTAAATAATGCATTATCATTAAGTCTAGTATTGGCTTTATTAGTTTTAATCACATCTTCGGACCTTACTCGACTCTGGCACCTGACTGTATCATTTACTCTAGTTGATGCTCAAGATATTTGGGTGAATGTCTTCTGTTTTATATTTTGGCGTCATTATTCTTCTTGCCTTACTTTCTTTCCTTGACCGAGAGCTTGCTCGTCGTATTGACGACCTAGTTTTGTTCACTAGGTGTGGAGGAGATTCCAAATGATCAGTATGCTGAAAAGGATCTCTACGAGTGACTGCATCCTTGGAAGACTTTTGTTAATGATAAGATTTAGTATTGGATATGACTTGTATAATTAATGATAAAACGTAGTAGTGGATATGTGATGTATAATTATGGAACTCTTGGAAGTGGAAGTAGTAACATTTTGGATAATGACATTTTGGAAGTGAATTAGTTAGTTATTTTTCCTGTACCTATATTTTATCTCTGACCTTACAGGCGACAATTGCAAGTACGGCACGTGTTGTATCGTATAAGTGCGTAGCCTGGAGATGTACCACGCTCCAAATTTATATTTATGGAAGTCGGGACGTGACACGTCTTTTAGTGGTGGCCCATGCAGGTACTGAAACTCTACGACAAGAGAAGTTGTATGGTAAGTTAAGCAAGTGCGAATTCTGGTTGGACCAAATTTCGTTCCTGGGACATATAGTTAGCGGAGAAGGGATATCGGTGGATCCCAAAAAGATAGAAGCTGTAAAATCATGGCCTACTCCCAAGAATGTTGCGAAAATTCGAAGCTTTATCGGACTAGCTGGATATTATAGAAGATTTGTGGAGAATTTTTTCAGAATTGCCGAGCCACTCACTCGATTGACTCGGAAGGATGAAAAGTTTATTTGGACTGATAAATGCCAAGCTGCATTTGAAGAACTGAAGGAGCGACTTATTACAGCACCAGTGTTAGCCTTACCTTCAGGCTCGGGAGGTTATGAAATCTATAGCGATGTTTCTGGAAAAGGACTAGGTTGTGTCCTGATGCAACATGGAAGGGTAATCGCTTATGCTTCTCGTCAATTGAAAACTCATGAAAGGAACTATCCAACTCATGATCTGGAATTAGCAGCCGTTGTCTTCGCTTTGAAGCTATGGAGACACTATTTATACGGGGAACAAATTAATATATATACAGATCATAAGAGCTTGAAATATGTATTCACTCAAAAGGAATTGAACATGAGACAACGGAGATGGTTAGAACTGCTTAAAGACTTCGATATGAAATTGGAATATCATCCGGGCAAAGCAAATAAGGTGGCTGACGCCTTGAGCAGAAGACCAGTAGCTTTCTTCCTGAACACACCCAAGGAAATATTGGAAGATCTAAGAAAGATGGGGATCGAAGTAATCTACCCAGTGGCAGATGGAGTCTGGGCAAGTTTGGAACTGCAATCATCCTTAATCGAAAGAATTAAAGAGGCTCAAAAGGATGATGTGAAACTGCAGAAGCTATGGAAACAAACTGAATCTGGGTTACAAACTGGTTTGGTTAAGCATCCAGATGGTTCCTTAAGATTTGGAAGACGTTTATGTGTACCTAGTGGAGAACTCAAGACTGAGGTGATGTCTGAAGCTCACAGCTCACAATACTCCATTCATCCTGGGAGTACAAAAATGTACCAGGATCTGAAGCAGAATTTCTGGTGGCACGGGATGAAGCACGAGATCGCAAAATTTGTCTCAAAGTGTTTAATATGTCAACAAGTAAAGGCTGAACATCAAAGGACCGCTGGACTTCTACAACCCTTACCTATACCTGAGTGAAAGTGGGAACACATAACGATAGATTTTGTATCTGGACTACCAAGAACAAAAAGAAGTAACAATGCTATTTGGGTGATTGTGGATAGACTAACAAAGTCTGCAAAGTTTCTGCCATTTCGAGTCGGTCAATCTACCGAACTCCTAGCAGATATGTATATAAAGAATATTGTTAGTCAGTACGGAGTACCAGTGAGTATTGTCTCAGACAGAGATACTCGATTTACCTCCAAATTTTGGAAAAGTTTGCAAGATAGTCTCGGCACTCACCTAAAGTTTAGTTCAGCTTACCATCCACAGACCGATGGTCAGTCCGAGAGAACGATTCAGATCCTGGAAGATATGTTGAGGGCATGTACCCTAGACTTCGGGGGATCTTGGGATGATCATATTCATTTGTTAGAATTCTCCTATAACAATAGCTACCAGTCCAGTATCAAGATGACTCCATTTGAAGCTTTGTATGGAAGGAAGTGCCGATCTCCAATATGTTGGAGTGACATAGGGGAGCGTCAATTGTTGGGGCCAGAGCTGGTTACACAAACTGTGGACAAGGTTAAGGCAATTCGAAGTCTACAGGCTGCTCAAGACAGACATAAGATGTGGGCAGATAAACATAGAAGGATCCTCGAGTTCAAAGCTGGTGATCATGTATTTCTAAAAATCTCACCAACCCGGAGAACCATCAGATTTGGAACAAGAGGGAAGTTGAGCCCAAGGTTTATAGGTCCATTTGATGTTTTGGAAAGAGTCGGAGATGTAGCTTACCGACTGGCCTTACCACCTTCACTTGAAGGAGTTCATAATGTCTTCCATGTTTCTCAACTTAGAAAGTACGTGCCAGATACTAGACACATACTTGACCATTCTGAGATAACAGTGGGTCCAACTTTGCGCATACAGCAGAAGCCGGTAGAGATCATGGATCGAACGCAGAAGGTTCTCAGGAATAAGACAGTATCCTTGGTTCGAGTTTCATGGAACAAGGACTTCCCTGGCGAATCTACGTGGGAGAAGGAGGACGACATACGACAACAATATCCATACCTCTTCGTCGATTAAGGTACCTTAGTTTTTTCCCGACCCTGTTTGTGTTTTCTTAAATTCCGAGGACGGAATTTAATTAAGGTGGGTAGAGTGTCATAGTTTAAAAAAAAATTAATAAATAAATAAATTTTTTCTACAAAGAATAAATTCCCATGTATATATATATATATATATATATATATATATATATATATATATATATATAGAATATCTATTTTTTTATAAATAGAAAAACCAACTTGTAAGTTTAACCCTCCAATTTTTATTATTGCATCATGCAATAATAAACCCTTTTACATCCAAACCCTCCAACCAACTTTGCAATTTCAATTTTTATGGAACACTTGTCATTAGATGGTGGTTGGGAAGCTTCATGAATGGCCATGTGTCAAACATGGAGGGAATGGAGGAAAGAAAGAAAAAAAAAATATCAACACTCCCCCCCTTCACTACTTGGCCGCCCCCCCCCCCCCCTTCACTACTTGGCCGCCCCCCCCCCCCCCCTTCACTCTCTCTCTCCTCTCTCCAACACCTTCTTCTTCTTCTTCTTCCTTCAACTTCCTTTCTTCTCCAAATTTTTCCAAGAAAAAGAATTCGGTATTAATTCCTTTATTTTTCTTTCCCTTTACTAAACTCCTTTCCTTAGTTGATCCTAACTTGATTTTATATATATATATATATTGTGCTTCTAAATTGTAGGATTAAATTTTAGAGTTTTAATTGTTCCAAAAACCTCTCAAAATCCAAGGCAAGCTCTCTACCATTCTTCAACCTCTCATTTTTTTTTTTTCCTCCATTCCCTCCATGTTTGACACATGGCCATTCATGAAGCTTCCCAACCACCATCTAATGACAAGTATCCCATAAAAATTGAAATTGCAAAGTTGGTTGGAGGATTTGGATGTAAAAGGGTTTATTATTGCATGATGCAATAATAAAAGTTGGGGGATTAAACTTACAAGTTGGTTTTTCTATTTATAAAAAAATAGATATTATATATATATATATATATATATATATATATATATATATATATATATACACACACATGGAAATTTATTCTTTGTAGAAAGAATTTATTTATTTATTAAAAAAAAAATTTAACTATGACACTACTGCTGCTCTGCTAGTTCATTCGGTTATGTCTTAGCATATTTTTGTTGGTTTTAATATGTTATTTGGTTTTATTTTTTGTATTACTATTTTTTTATGTATTTTATTTTTTTGCGTCTCGCTTCGCTCGGTCGCGCACCTTAAGTGCGCCTTGCGTCTCGGACGATATGGACCCTTTGCGCCTAGAGTGCGCCTTGCGCCTTTGACCACCTTGTCTTGACATCATAAAAATTACCATGTGAATGATCTATGTGTAAATTTGAATTAAATTTTATAAATTCTAATAAATATTAAGATATCTATAAATTTTGATAACAATAATTAATAAACATAAAAAAATTATTAGTGCATTCTGCCATCACGTTTCCAACTTTAAACTCTTCTAAGTAGTCGCGCTCCCCCGCTCCAGCTTTTGGCTTCTAAATAAGCTTCATTCTAATACATGATCTCTAGTCCACAATGTCACTATATAGCATAGACAAGCATATTATACCTCATCCATACAACAATAAGAAACGAACATTACAAGTCCGAAATAAATGTTGGAAGTAAATACGAATCAAAGGTCCAACATCAAATAGAAATAAGTTCGGTGGGAACAAACCCACTACTAAAATGCTAAAAAGGAAGAACTAAAAGGAAAATGTTGAAATGTAAGAGAACCAGAATCAAGCACCATCGATATAGACAATGACACTTGAATTCAAAGCAAGAAGTCCTACCCAAGTTCATGGGCACTATGTTGGGTAAACCTCCAAGTCCTTGGTTGAAACTAATGCGAAGTTCGGTCTCCATCCGTACATCCGGGTACTCTTGCTCATAATGCCTGGAAGGGTACCAGGTTCTCAGAAGGACGTAACAAGATACATACAACATGTCATGGTAAAGTAAGTTACAACGAACGTCACCCCAAGACCAGGGTATAATTATACTAAACAACTATGTGAAATGCAAGACAACGTTTGCACACATGGACTATCAAGCTAAGGGGAGAGACTATCGTATGAGGCTCAAAGTCTATAGTAAATATATAGTAAATCTCTATCTTCGCTCATCGGGAGGGGCTCATGGTCATCGAGAGGAATCATGTGTATAGTAGCCCAAAGTATTCTCGTTGTCGGAGCAGGTTTCTTTCGCGGCATCCCAAATCTCCTTGGTCATTCCATAATACATAAAATCAAGGCCAGTTTTGCTGGTCATGGGATTGACTATCCAAGATATCACAATGTTATTTTCAGCCTTCCAGACTATATTTTGATATTTTGGATCATCTGTAGATCGAGAAAAAGCATCACTAATGAGGTAGTCATATTTGCTCGTGCCATATACCAACATCATTACTGACTAGGACCACAATTCTAAAAATCAGGATTAGTCGGCGCCTACAAGCTAGGCACCAGAGTTTGCCCCACGCCCGACAACTAGATTGTTTGGTGTTTATGGTCAATTTTCAGTGAAAAAATTTGGAATTTGTGAAACGCCTAGAATTAGGCGACGCCTATGCGGGGCTAGGCGCTCGGTGCCCGCCCGACTCCCGCTAGCGACTTTTACAACCTTGACTGGGACCATTGTAGGTAATTCTGGCCATTTAGTTTATGACCAGAGATGGGAAGGAACACATTTACTACCGCCACTATATGAGTTGGCTTAATTACATCTTGACTAAAAATCACCTTGGCTTCGAGACTCGGCCTTTATCATAGGTCATACCGTACTTTACCATTTGGAATTGAATTGGTTCAGATTTGGCTTTGATACCATGAAGAATTAGAGTGGAAAAATCTTTGAATTATATACATATTTTTCAGTAAACCAGAATAGGTAATATATAGAGTTCACAAACAAATTGATAGCGTGAAACTCTGAGGAAACAACACCAAAAAATCCCTGAAAATCAGGGATATACAAGATTCTAAAAAAATCCTAGGAGATAATGGATACAAACCATAATTCAACAATGATCATCATATATATATATATGGCCAATGACCCCCAGCCTAGTGGTAGTGGTGAGGCATGCGGGCCGTGTGGTCAGGAGATCCATTCCCAGGAGGGAGGTTTGACACAATTACCATTCCCAGTGTGTATATATATATATATATATATATATATATATATATAGCATTCACTACAAAATGAGACAGGTTAAATTGAAAAGTAGGTATGCCCAGACATAAAAATTCCCATATTTTTTATGTTATCCCCTAGTTACACAATGAAGTGAATTAGATCAAAAATATATCCAAGGCAGAAGCAACAAAAGCCATAAAGTAGAAGTTGGATTTATTGCATAATGAGATGATAGTAAACCCAAAACTAAATCAGCAGACACAAGCAAAACCCCCAAAGTTCTTCATATGATCAATGAAAAGAGACGCATAATATATGATCTAACGTGTCATATACAAGAAATAAGATCACAATCATTTGCCATCAAAATACCATCACAAGGGTTGAATTGCATGAAACAACTAGTAAAATAAAATATATATGATATATAGAGAAATCCAAAACAATATTTCAGCACATATACTAAGCATACGGCCAACAAGAAGCTCTGATATCACATGCAAGATTATTGGGTCCTGCAATTGGATCGATCAACAAAGACCCTTATCACTGTCAATAAGCAAATGCAAACACGATAAATGTGTCTCCAGCCATGATGCGCAAGTGTTAAAGCTTTTCTCCAGTCCTTAGATTTCTGCATGCCCTTTCCCCAATAGTGTTCTTTTGGCCTATGTCTATTTTCTCATGTCCAGGGACTGATGGAGTCACCAATTCTCTTATAGGCTAGATAAGGGACCCTTATCAATTGCTAACTCTATGATTTCCTTCCATCAAGGAAATCAGTTATAAAAGGTAACATTTCCACACTTTTTACCCATAAATCTGCTGCTTCAACAATTAAGCCAAAGCCATGAAATAAGTATAACAAGCCAAGATCACGAGAGAACTATCTTGTATCTTGACAAGCTCTTTTGCTGACTAGGAAACATGAACATTGCAGAAGCAGTTTTGTATCTGTGTTTGACATGAACCAACCAACTACAGACCCAACATGGATATGCAACATATACACATGCATACACACAGATAAACAGATACAAACATGTAATAGTCAAAGGACACCATGCCACTTTGTTCGTGTATGTGAAACATAGGTTGCTGATTCAGATGTCTTGCTTACGGAAGAGCCTTAATCTACCATTCGCGAGAAGACCTTCAAATTTGCAATACAGGTGACACTGCTCCGTCAATGACAATATCTTATCCAATTGCGACTGCCTTATAATTATGTTCTATGAATTGCCTCGCACCACAAACATCAGTTTTGTTGCATATCGATACCATCACTGAGATCGTTACCACTCTTTCCCTTACAATTTAATTTTTCTTGCTAAACTACCTGACGGACTGTGTTAGAAATATCAGCATTATACACAACACAGGAAAATGTATAGAACTCAAAGAAAGTGAGAAGGGATAGATGTAAGGTGTATTACTAAATGAAGTTGCCCCTAGGATAGAAATGTTATCCCCAAAGGCGCAATCAAGTCACTAGCAATTATCGCTGACATCACCGAAACCTCTCCTGATACGTCCTCTCCATCTTGCAGGTAGTGGCCAACCAAATGTTGCAATCTTCCCTTCTAAGCAAAAGAAGTATGATAGAAACTTTGGGGAGGAAGAAGGAAATAATTTTATGATTCCTAGAGAGTCGGTAGCAACTTTTCTATATTTTTTAATAAGGAATATCTATCGTGTATATAGGATTAACATCTAAATGTTTGATTACCGATCAGCATACTCGTTAATATGCAGACAATGACCATCCTTCACATCTTTATGTTTGATTACCGAACAGGATTCACGTTCGGACTGATTAGGAAGCGAAGAAGGAGAAGAGTGAGGACAGAAAGGAGAAGGAGAAGAGGGTGCGAGAGCTTTCCGACAGCAACACAAGCTGCCACAGTTGTCGGAACAGCAAGTGTGGATGGGTGGAGCGAGAGGAGGAAGGTGGGCTAGAGAGGCGAGATGTTTTTTTTTACTTCTTACCATGGTAGTCAAAGGCGCGCCTTGCAGAAAGGCGCAGCAGCTGTGCCTCGCACCTCGCTAGGCAATGTGCCTTTCTCCATGTGTGCCTTAAGTGCACCTTTCTGCAAGGTGCAACCAAGAAAAGGTGTGCCTAAGCGTGTCTTACGATTTTTTTTATTTATAGAAAAAACTTTGAGACATGGAGAGAATTTTTACCTCATACAAGTAGTTGGTTACAGTTGAACTGAAAAAACTAAATTTTACTAAAAGCATAGTAGGGATAATACAAACTCTTGTTAGTTATGTTGACTGCTATTGTTGCTCTGCTAGTCCACTTGGTTATGTTTTTAATGTATTTTTGTTGGTTTTTAATGTGTTATTTGGTTTTATTTCTTACATTACTAATTTATTTATTTATCTATCTATCTATTTGTATTTTTATTATTTTAATATTTGCGTCTCGTTTCGTTCGGACGCGCGTATTAACTGCGCCTTATGCCTCGGATGATATAGACCTTTTGTGCCTCGAGTGTGCCTTGACTTGAGCCTTTGACCACCTTGCTTCTTACATAAGTTTTAGTTGTTTTCTACATTGATTCATTAAATAAGGATAATTTTGTCAATTCCAATATAAACCAATGGTTTGAATGAAAAATGGACAATAGGGTTTTACAGGAAAAAAAACGCTAGGAAGGAAAACTGGACAATTGGGTACTTCAGTCATTAGTTGTCCTAATAAAATTCCTTTCTCTTCTTCTTCGGCCTCTGTGGAGTACTTCTATCGAGAATTTGTGATCATAAAATAACCCTGTCAATTCGTGTATCAAATATCGTATTGTAAGGAGTCCGGGTCTATACTTCTCAATCCATATAAGAACATGATTTATTATAAATTTCTCTTAAACTTTTTATTTGCTTCATCTTTACAAGTCTATCTAGTTCCGTATCCAGATTCAACTCGAGTAAAAAAAAAAAAAAAAGGGTGCGGCTATCCGCACCCCATGGATTACTAAGGACACCCCAACAAAAAAAAAAAAAAATGGAATTCCTATTCTACCCCGCTCTCCCCCATTCTCCCCATGCTGCTGCCCTCACCACCACCACCACCACCCGACGCCGACCGACCTCCGCCCCCCTCCCCTGCTCCCCCGAGCCCCCTCCCCTCCTCCTCCCTCCTCCCCCGACCCCCTCCCCCTCTTCCCCTGCTCCCCCGACCCCCCTCCCCTCCTCCAACAACCCCCCCTTCCCTCCTCCTCCCTCCTCCTCCGACCCCCCTCCCCTGCTCCCCCGACCCCCTCTCCTCCTCCTCCGACCCCCCTCCCCTTCTCCTCCTCCCTCCTCCTCCTCCGAACCCCCCCCCCCTGCTCAACCCGAGGGGGATCGAAGGAGCGAGGGGGAGGGGAGGGGGTTCGTCGGAGGAGGAGGGAGGAGGAGGGGAGAGGGTCGGAGGAGGAGGCGGGGAGGGGGGTCGGAGGAGGAGGAGAGGGGGTCGGGGGAGCAGGGGAGGGGGGTCGGGGGAGCAGGGGAGGGGGGCGGAGGTCGGACCGTCGGGGTCGCCGGGGGGGGGGGGGTTTGGGAGACAGAGCATGGGAGAGGGGGGTAGAATAGGAAAAAAAAAAAATTGGGGTGTCCTTAGTAATCCATGGGGTGCGGATAGCCGCACCCAAAAAAAAAAAAAGATACTACCTATCAGCCTAAATGTATCGTATCATATCATCATACCAATCAGCCTAAATGTATCGTATGATACGTAACACAAAATGGTAGTATAGGTGCATCATAAGATGATAACATAGCTAAATTGATAATAATAATAATAATAATAATAATAATAATAATAATAATAAAAGGAATATCTATGTGACAACAATAATACCAACCATGCTTGATGACTGAGTTGGAACGGGATAATCAAGAAAGACTACGCGGTGAAAATGAGAAATCCCTCTCTATCCTCCCCCTCTCCTTCTGTCAAGTTTCGTTCTTCTTTTTTGCACGACAGCGCCACACGCACGCACGCACGAAAGCTCCCACACACACCAAATGCATCTAGGCTGCAGAAGATCTGCTCGTCTGCACGAACCTCGTATCGTGTTGTTGATACATCGGGGCCAGAATTCCCACACCTGACCGACCGTTACTATTATCTAACCTAGAAACGCTCAAATATCCGTGCTTTTTCCATAGATTTCCTCTTAGATTACTCCGATCGCGATCAAAATTGGGGGATGGGACGGGAATCGAGAAACCCTAGAATTTGGGGGAGGAGGGGTACCTGCGGATCTTGTTGCCCTTGCCGACCTCGTACATGCCCCAGGAGAAGGCCCCGAAGGTGGCGAGGAAGATGGCGACGGCGGAGGGTCCTTTCGTGGGGATGCGGCGGGCGTAGCGGACGGGGGCGAAGCCGCCGGGGGGAGGCCCGTCCTGGAGCACCGGCATCTCCTTCACCGACACCATCCCAGGCTTCTTCCTTATCATCGACTCCGTCATCTTCACAAACACACACTCTTCTCCTCCTCCTTCACAAACACCACTTTTTTTTTATATATATAAAGAGGGAATGGATGAATTGTTGGAGAAGGAGAGAAGTGATGATATAATTAGGCAAATGTTAAAGGCCACCCCCAAATTACTAAGGGCCACCAACTTAAAACTTCAAAAGAATTACAAGTTTGCAATTTTAAAAACACTAAGGGCCACCCGTTTCTGTCAATCGAGGACTGCAGGACTTGCCTGCAGTCCAAAGTGAAGACAAGAGTGCAGTGCTTGCCTACAGTCCTCGATTGACAATTTTTTTTATACCTACAGTGACTGCAGGACTTGCCTGCAGTCCAGAGTGAAGACAGGACTGCAGGCAAGGCCTGCAGTCCGTCTTCCCCGCGAAGGCGGCCAAATACGCATCCATTCCAACATTTTTTTTTCCTTCAGTAGAGATCTCGAAGAAGAAGCAGCAGCAACAGCTATGGGAGGAGAGGGAGAGAAATGGTTAGAATATTTATGTTGGAATAAATTTTTTTGTTGCAAGTGCCTCTCTTCACTTCCTTCACTTCACTTCACTTCACTTGGGGAAGAAGCAGCTATGCGAGGGCACTTGCAACAAAAATAATTGAAGAAGCAGCAGCAGCAGCTAGTTATTTCATTTTTTTGTTGCAAGCTGCTGCTCCCTTCACTTCCTTCACTTCACTTCACTTCCTTCCGCCATTGGTCCGGATCGCCGACCTCGCCCAGTCCCTCTCCCTCGACCCGCGCGAGGAGGAAGGGGACGTCGGCCGAGCCCTCCGCTCCGGCCGCGCCGCCTATGTCTCCGCCGATCTTCGCAACAAAGCCCAAGTCGTCGTAGGATGAGGAGGAGGCCCCCCCCCCCCCCCCCCTCCCCCTTGGCCGAGCAGCAGCAGCTGCTGCACAAGGCAGCAACAGCAGCAGGGTTGCCTTAGTAATTTGGGGGTGGCCTTTGGTTGCTCTTAGTAAAAAAAAAAAAATTCATGATTGCCCTTAGTAGGAGGGTTGTCCTTAGTAATTTGGGGGTGGCCTTTAACATTTGCCTATAATTAAGAGAGAGGTTTTGTTTTACTTAATTCGGTTCGGTTCGGTTCGGTTCGGTTCGTTTTACTTAATTCGGTTCGGTTCGGTTCGGTTAGGTTCGGTTCGATTTATATATGTTGTGTGTTTTGGTTCGTCATACCTACCATACCATGTAGAAACCAATGAAAACTCCACACGCTAAATTTTTGTTAACTAATTTGCAACTGAATTGTCCTAATTTCCTTGGACTTGCAACTTGCTACACTTTGGAAGGTAGTGAAGAAGATGAAGAAGGATATTACTATTGATGATATTGGATAGCAAATTTGAAATTTGAAATTTAGTTTCTAATTATATAAATTAATATAGTTTACAAAGTAAATTGTTACTTTTAATAATTGACTTACAAAAATTGTTAAAAGCTGGAAGAAGCAGCAAAATTTTGCTTGAAATGACGAGGGTGAAGGGTAAGGCGAGCAAATCATGTTGGGTTGTATCTCGTTTTCGGTTGAGCGCTCAAATGAGGGTGACAATGGAGTTGGTAATTTAGTCCTATATCGATTAGGAGGTGGGATCATGTGGTGTAAATAATTGGGATTGACTTAGGCCTTACATGATAATTCTCTTTTAAGACATATGAGCTCAATTCAATATCGCATCTCATGGGCCAACTCCGTCGGTTTGGGTCACATCGCGTTCCTAACAAGTGGTATCAAAGCCCATGGTTACGGGACTGATTTGAGCGGCTCTAATTGGTTCGAGACAGGTGGTGTTGAACGTTCATGCGTATACATAGATATACGGACTCTTTTTTCAAGGTGGAGTTAGGAGCATATGCAACTACACGGATCGGCTTCAAAGGTAGGTTTGACGCGCCCAAGGTGAATGAGTGCTAGTTCGCGGGAACGGACAAATGTAGCAAGGTGCTAAGGTTATTCGGCTAGCGGAAACGTATACATAGATATACTGGCTCTTTTCTCAATGTGGAGTTAGGAGCATATGCAACTACACGGATCGACTTGAAAGGTAGGTTTGACGCGCCCAAGGTGAATGAGTGCTAGTTCTGCTAGCGGGAACAGACAAATGTAACAAAGTGCTAAGATTATTCAGCTAGCGGAAACGAGCTAAGGTGGAGATTGTTGGATTCTATATCGTTTTCGGTTGAACGCTCAAATGGGGTTGACAATGGAGTTGATAATTTAGTCCCACATCGATTAGGAGGTGGGATCATGTGGTGTAAATAATTGGAATTGGCTTAGGCCCTACATGAGAATTCTCTTTTAAGACATATGTGCCAAATTCAATATCGCATCTCATAGATCAACTTCGCCGGTTTGGGTCACACCAGGTCCCTAACAAGAAATCCATGAGGCGGTGAGACGGACAAAAGTCGAGGGGGACATAAATCTCGGAGAATTTAATGCAATATAAGATATTTAGTGTAAGAAATAATTTGGAACATATTTAAGAGCCCTAGATATGAATGATTTAATATTATGTTCCTTAAAATCTTATGAGAATGACTAGGAGTATGTATATCACATAGGTAAAAGGCACAGGCGCATGGGCGCTCACTCCTGCAAGCATATGCTAGCATTAATAGTTTATGGTATAACTTACAAATCGGGGGAACTTCATAATGTTTACTTGCATATTAGCCAAAAGCAGACAAAAGAAAAGGAAAAAAAATCATTTACAATTAATCTTACACTATATAATGAGACTTCAAAACGGCTCAAAAGTGAGCCGTCTAAGCCGTCATTATATCACGGTTCATTTTATTTTTAATTTTTTTTTGTAAAAATTGTTAAAAAAAAGTTTAAATTTGTCAACATGAAGTCCAACTCAACCAAACAAGAAAAATACCTCACACTTTAACCACATGAATTAGAAAAAATATTTGGTTATAGTTGGATACTATTCTTATTATCAGTTATTATACGTGCAAAGCACATACATTTACTAGTTAAACATTTAAAGATACTTGGATCATATCGACCAAAAAATGACTTTGCCAGGTTATCATGTTGATCCAAATTAGTCAATGTAGGTTTATCCTCACTCCATAATCATTGACTAAAGGGAGTGAAGACATGGCTACCTCTTTTATCACATTCATTTTCTCCCATGGTCGCCTCATGGAGCGAACTCATAAGATATCATGGAATCTTGATAGCAAGTTCATTTTCATACTAATTAGGATAACCCAACCTCGATTCAACTTGAACCTTTAACGTTGTTCTAACGCACGAACAATGCTTGAGATGAGATCGTTTTGGGAGTGAATGTTTGAAGTGGAAAAATCAAGCTACAAGGTCACAAGAGAATCTCAGGACCGGCCCGGCCAAAGACGGCTAGGACGACCGTCCAGGACCCACGGATCATGAGGGACCAAAAAAAATAGTTTAAAAATAAATATGTTAATAATTTTGTATCTCAAATAGAACTAATATGTACCATGGGCCCTTTTAGACGTAAAATTATTGTGGTGCAGTGGTTAGTTCTTTATATTTGTATACTAAGGGTCTGCTTGGATTGAGGGTTAAGAGAGTTAAGTGAGAAAAAAGTTAAGTGAGGGAAAAAAAAAACATGCTTGATTTGAGGGTGGGGGTTTAGGAGGGAGAGTTATAGAAGGTTAAGTGAGAGTTTATTTCACCCTCTTTTGTCCATTTTTTAACCCCCAAATCGGAGGGTTAACGAGAGAGATTGAGGGGTTTTGTTTAAAAAGTCATAAAAATTTATTATTTGTTCTATAAAATATCATAATTTTCTCTCTCTATTTTTTCTTATTTTCAACATGTTGTTCCTACCTTCCTAATTTGTGAAGATATTTTGACAAACTATAATTAAAATTTTAATCAAATTTAATTTTATGACATACGTAATAAGATTATTTTGGTAACTATCATATTTTTATTAATCATCCTCTCACTCAAAACCTTCAATCCAAGTAAGAGTTATTAAACACCCCCCACTTAACTCTTCCTCCAATTCAAACAAGGTTCTATGTATTGACTATACTCTCCCTCACTTAACTCTCCCTCATTTAACCTCACTTAACTCTGCTTAATTTTTTTCCCTCAATCCAAGCAGACCCTAAAGGTTCTTGTTGGAAATTATTCCAAAAAAAATCTGCAAACAAAATAAAATAAAGTAAATGTTACCGGCCTCCGAAAAAATCGCGCACAAAGCACTGTCCTAAGAGTTGACTCGGGTCTATGTGCAGACTTGTTCCGAATGTTCCTAGTGGTAAAACTCCCGCTCTACCGGTATCTCCTCGTCGCACACAACTCGAAAAGAGCGACCTCGAACTTAGCTTTTTTGTCCAGAGCACAAACCGAAGAACAGTGCTGTGAATTGGACAAGAGAGAATGAGAGGGAGAGAGTGGAGTGAAGATTGTAATTTTTATTGAAAGGATGCTCTCTTATATAGCATTAAGCATATGCTAAAGATAGTCTATGCTTAAAATAGCCTATACTAAAATTAGCCAAAAGAGGCTAAGTCTCCAACTTAAAAATGACACATGTTGAAGACTTGACTTTTGAGGACTTGACTTTTGCATGTAATATGCAACAATCCCCCCCCCCCCCCCCCCCCCCCCCCCAAGTCAAGTTCCGAAAAACATAGAGATGATAAGGGAATAAGAATTGATAGAGGATTTCTGGACAAATATATATTATGCATAGATGAGATGGACTACAGCCTTGAATCTCACTTAGTTACTATTGTCTTTGTCTGAAGAAGTGCTTGATGGACTATGCCTTGAATCAGACTTCTTGAACCAGATTTAGAAAATAGCACACATAATACGCTAGAGGTTCTTTGGGTTTATCGGGTGGCGCTTTGATTGGCCATGCGCACTTTTACACATTTATGAGAGTTGTCTAGGATCGCCATGTCCTATAGTCGCGGCCGTCACGACCTCTCATATAGGTAAGTCCTCAAGGGTTGGTGATAGGTATCAACCCTGCATATCATGCTTGGACTTATTAAGAGTTTAAACTCACCTTAACCATATCACACCGGAACACTGTCACCATAGGGATGGGGTATCAATGTACACATGTACAGCCTCCTGGGCTTTTATTTTAAAGATATCAAGGTCAGTGTTCCATATTAGTCACCTAGTCCAGTTTGTTCTTACCCATTGAACCGGCTTCTTGGGATCCAGTCAGACTCGGTTGGGTTGCCACTGCTGGTGACTAAATTATGGGCTTAACCCCATCTCCCTCGATGATTCTAGGATCAATGTCCCAGACAGACCCTTCGTCAAGTGGTCTGCAAGGTTCTTTTCTGACTTTATATAGTCAAGAACCACATATTTGCCTAATAGGCTCTTTATAGACTTGAAGCGCAGCTGCAGGTACCTGTTCATCTTAGCATTCACAGAATTATGCTTTAGTAGTTCAATAACAGATTTATTATCACAATTGATAGAAATTGCAGGAACAAGAATATGATAAACAGGTATATGCATAATTAGATTTCTAAGCCATTCAGCTTCTGTACAAGTAGTGTCAAGAGCTATCATTTCAGAGTCCATTGTACTCCTAGTTATGATAGTTTGTTTGCATGAACTCCAGGAGATTGCTGCTCCTCCTAGAGTAAAAACATATCCAATAGTGGATTTCACATCATGTGAATCAGTTACCCAGTTTGCATCTGAATAACCTTCTATAATATCAGGGTGTCTAGAATAATGAAGTTTATAATCTAGAGTACCTCTAAGATATCTAAATACTCTATCAATGCAGTCCAATGTGACTGATTTGTGTTTTCGGTATATCTACTAAGTTTCCCAATAGCAAATGCAATATCGGGTCTGGTTCTATTTGATATGTACATAAGGGACCCTATTATCTGTGAATATCTATGTTGTTCTATAGGTGATCCTTCATTCTTCTTGAGGCCAACATTACTGTCATAAGGAGTAAGGACAGGTTTTTTGTCAAAATACTCAAACTTTTTTAGCATTTTCTCAATTGAATGTGCTAAAGATAGAGTATAGTCATCTTTGCATTTTGACACTTGCATTCCTAGGATCAAGTTGGCTTCGCCTAGGTCTTTCATATCAAACTGGTTAGATAAATAATTCTTAGTGTTATTTATCAGTTCCAGTGAAGATCCTAGAATAAGGATATCATCAACATACAAGCATAAAATGACACAACTTCCACCAGAATTTTTAGAGTATATACATTTGTCATACTCATTTGGCAAGAAACCATATTCTATAATCACTTTATCAAATTTGTTGTGCCATTGCTTGGGAGCTTATCTACTAGACAAACTATCTTATGTTCAGCTGAAAAGGTTGTACCTTTAGCTTGAATGTGCCTCACAAATTTTTGAAATTTATGGATTTGTTCATTCATAGGTTTGTCATCTACCATGAAATACTTATTAAATGCTGAATAAGTGAATCTTTCAATTCCAGCATCATCACAACCATATTCATCTTCTAAAGCATTCCAAAGTTCTTTGGCGCTTTTATATTCAAAGAATATATCATAAAGTGAATCAGATAAAGCGCTTAGAATTCGATGGAAGCAGTGAAAGTCTATTTCCTTAGGGGTTTTAGGTTTGGAGGAACTAGAGGGTTTGGACATTCCTATGTCAGACTTAGTGTCGTCAGAATCATTTATGATGTGTGTGGAACCATCAATGGCTGAAATCAGTCCTAAAGTGGTGAGCCAGAAATTCATTTGACTCTGCCACCTCTTAAAGTGGGTGCCATCAAACTTGGCTGGCTTAGCAGTCGAAGTCTCGTCTTTGGTAGGCATGATTTCTAAGGTCTGAAAATAAAATAAAATATTTACTCAATAAGATGGATTAAGCTAAAACTTAACAATTTAAATGATTTTTGGTAATAAACCTTTAAAATTTTAGTTTTTCAAGTTTTGATAAGGTTGGGTTAGTTGTAGGGGCCGGATCCCAGCAAGCGGAGGTTCACTAGGAACTTTCAAGAACCGGTCGCTTAGACGATTTAGGTCTTTTTGACAGAAGGGCCCTTTCGGCTTGTTCCCAAATAAATCTCTACTTTAGAACTTTAAAATTAAAGGAATTCTACTAAATCAATTAATTGTTTACTTTAGCCTAAATATAAATATTGAGTAAAGAAAACTAGAATTGACAAAATTACTAACACAATAATGTTTGTCTCAGGTGTCACTTTATGAAAATGACAAATTGTTACTAATGTGACAAATATTCAAAATTAATAAATAACTTGTTAATGGTAAGTTAAAATATTTGCTTGATGATAGTAAAGAGTAAGCAATGTATAGCAAATTTAGTGAGTGAATAGGAGATATGCTAACACTAATATAAGTTATAACAATGCATATAAGTCTTAATGCTTACAATAATTTAAGCACCGTATATTATAACAATGTTGATAACAAATTTCGTAGCAGCAATTAGAGATTTTATTTTATAAATGACTCAACTCTTAGATTGTTGGAAATTATTCCAAAAAAAATCTGCAAACAAAATAAAATAAAGTAAATGTTACCGGCCTCCGGGAAAGTCGCGCACGAAGCACTGCCCTAAGAGTTGATTCGGGTCTATGTGCAGACTTGTTCCGAATGCTCCTAGTGGTAAAACTCCCGTTCTACCGGTATCTCCTCGTCGCACACAACTCGGAAAGAGCGACCCCGAACTTAGCCTTTCTGCCCAGAGCACAAACCGAAGAACAATGTTTTGAATTGAACAAGAGAGAATGAGATGGAGAGAGTAGAGTGAAGATTGTGATTTTTATTGAAAAGATGCTCTCTTATATAGCATTAAGCATATGCTAAAGATAGTCTATGCTTAAAATAGCCTATACTAAAATTAGCCAAAAGAGGCTAAGTCTCCAACTTAAAAATGACACATGTTGAAGGCTTGACTTTTGAGGACTTGGCTTTTGCATGTAATATGCAGGGCCGGCCCAGGGCACGGGCGAGGTGGGCGACCGCCCTGGGTCCCCAATTTTGGAAGGTCCGATAATTTTAAAATAGACTAGGTATATCATAAAAATTTAAAAATAATATTAAAATACAGACCTAATTTGGAAACAACAAAAATGCCAACATTACAATCTGGAAAAGAAAATGATAGCTTGATTGATGATTTTGATAGCTTAATTGATGATTTTGCTTGTAAAAATGGTATAAAAAAATTATTTATATGAGAAAAAGGGCCCAAACTCTAGATTTTGTCCTAGGTCTCATAAATCATAGGACCGGCCCTGGTAATATGTAATAGTTCTAAGTTCAACCATTGGCTATAACTTTTTTTAATATTTTAACATTAAGTATGGAGGCCTCATTTTGAAAGTTCGTCATGGTCTCCCATGAGCTCACGGTCGGCCCTGGAGAATCTAACTCCACTTAAACACGTCGAAAACAGTCTAGATCTCTATTAGCACATCGGAAGCAAAACCTATATGCATAATGACGAATCCAACATTAATCCATTCCCCTTAATTCCTCGAATGAGGACACTCCCAATGGACATTGCTTAGTAAATCCTAAGTTCGATTGATCGATGACCACTAGCGTGGGTATCGGCTATCGTATCAAGGACATTGCTAGTCTTGTCTCAAGAGTCCAATTGGATATTGCTACAACTGAAAAAATGTTTCATTTAGTTGTTCCAAACAATACAATTCCATATCGAAAGTTGTAATCATACATTACTACACCTTTTTGAGCTTAGAAATCACAATTACAAGATAATTTGCACTCTACAAAAACTAATCGACAATAATATGTATGATAGTTTAAAAAAGATCTTATTTCCAAACAATAGTCCACAGAAGAAGAGTATGAGAAGTCCGGGAGGTGATGGAACACATTGTGTCCCTTCCGAGTCGGTCAAGTGTCAACCGTCCTCGCCATCTCCGTCTAAGGTCCGATACGGCTGTCCAGAAATGATTCAAACTATCGTGTCGGTGTCGAATTCGAACAAGAACATTGGAAGGACGCGACACCGAGTTGCCAATGCAGAGCAGAATTCATCAATCTGTTACGAACTTTCCGTTACGATACAAGGAGTCACCGGCACTGGTTTCTGCCAGGTACTGTGAAGACACGAAGTTTCTTCAGAAGCACGTAGAGAGACTTGTACCTCCACCAGCAACCCACAGTCAGAAGTTTCGTATCGGATACCAGGACTCAGCATCAAGACACGTATGAACTCGTTAGGAGATCGAAGAAACAGATCAAACACCGCTCGCCGTCACAAGTTGAGCGTGGGGAACGTCTTGTTCAAGCGCCTAATGGAGTCCTCGGAGAACACATCCCGAGCGACGAGCTCCCTCGCCAGCTCCATGGCCTCGGCTCTATGCCTGGCGTAAGAAATCCCTTCCACCAGCAGGATGTAGGTAGTCTCGTTAGGCCTGCACCCCTTCCGCACCATCTCCTCGAGCACGTCGATCGCCGCGGCGATCCTGTGCGCCTTGCACAGCCCGAGGAGGACGGTGTTGTACGTGATGACCGACGGCTGGAACCCGGCGCTCTCCATGTCCCTCACCAGCCCCATGGCCTCGTCCACCATCCCGTCCCTGCACAGGCACGAGGCCAGCACGTTGTACGTGATCTCGTCCGGGTCGACCCCCTTCTCCATCATCGCCGACACCGTCTCGAGGGCCCTGGAGCGGTGCCCGCCGCTCCAGAGGCCCCCCACCACCGCGTTGTACGAGCTCGCGTTGGGCGAGCAGCAGCCCGACTCCTCCAGCCGCTCCAGGAACTCCAGGGCGTGCAGGGGGTCCCCCCTCTTGCAGAGGGCGGCGAGGATGGTGTTGTAGTTGATGATGTCCGGGGAGCAGCCGTTGGACATCATGAATTCCACGAACTCGATCGCGAGGTCGAGCCGGCCTTCCTTGCAGTAGGCCGAGATCAGGGGGTCGTAGTTGTAGGTGTCCGGCTTCAGCCCCTTCTCGACCATCTCCTTCAGCAGCTCCCGGGCCCGGTCCGCCATCCCTTGGTGGCACAGCGAGTTGATCAGGATGCTGTAGGTCGCGTTGTTGAGCTTGTAGCCTCGGGACAGCATCTCGGCGATCAGGCTCTGCCCGTCGTCCCACCGCTTCTTGCTCAGGTAGCCGCGGAGGAGGATGTTGTAGGAGATCACGTCGGGCTGGCAGCCCCGCGAGGGGAGGGTCTCGAGGAACTCCCGCGCCCGGTCGACGAGCCCTTCGCGGCACATCCCCCGGATGACGGCATTGTAGGTGTAGTTGTCCGGGCGGAGGCCCTTCTCCGCCATCCCGTCGAGGAGCTCCATCGCGACCGCGATCCCCCCCGCGAGGATGGTGGCCTCGATGAGGATGGTGTAGGTGACCACGGTGGGACGGCAGGCGTCGTCGGCCAGCAGCTGGTCCAGCACGCCGAGGGCCAGGTCCAGCTTGCCCTTGCTGCAGAGGCAGCCGATGAGGATGTTGTAGGTGACGATGTCCGGGGGGCAGCCGCGGGCGCGCATGCGCGCGAGGACCGCGGTGGCCGCGGCGAAGCGGCCGGCCTTGGCGTAGCCGCTGATGAGGGCGTTGTAGGCGAAGACGTCCGGGCGGCCGTGGGCCTCCAGGAGGTGCATGACGCGGGCCGCCTTGGCGGCGTTGCGGGTGCCGAAGAGGCCCTTGACGAGCTTGGTGCAGAGGACGACGTCGGGCTGGTGGCCCTTGCTGACCATGTACTCGAGGAAGTAGAGGGCCTCGCTGTACTTGCCGGACTTGCAGGAGCGGGAGAGGAGCTTCAGGAAGTGGGCTTCCTTGGAGTCGAGGAGGTTCTGATTCTGCGGGGGCCCGGAGGTGGGGGAAGTGGCGTGCAGCTTGTACTGGAGGGGGGTGCTACTGCTGGAGGTTTGGTGAACGTGTTGTTGTTTGTTGGAGTTCCTGGAAGTGGAAGTTGGGACATGATGCTGATGTTGGAGGTGGGAAGTGATGATGTGGGGAGGTTTCTTGAGGGAGGAAGTGGAGGGGAAGAAAGTGGTCATTTGGCTGCTACACCTATAGCTACTGATTTTGCAGTTTCAGTGATCATAGATACAACAACAAGAACAACAACAGCATCAACATATGTACAACATGCTCAAAGAATGAAACTAAAAATCAAAATTATGTATAGAGTACCTGGACGAATGAAGAAGATGGTTCTTGAGGTTTGCATTTGGAGGTTGGAAACTAGGAACGTGTGGTGACTGGTGAGGATAATTTTTAGTAGATAACGTGGGGAGTGAATTTGGTATTATGTACATCATACATCCATTCGTTTGGGCCTCGTTTCCTTCGCGAAAAGGAATAGAAAAGTCAATTCCTTGGGGTTTTTTTTTTTTTTTTCTTTCTTTTCTTTCAGAAATTATAATTTATATTGATTTTTTTTTTTTTCCATATGTTTAGAAATGACAAAAAAATGGAAAGAACATGAATACTTCAAGGTAGAAAAGTAATTTCTTACTTTGATGGATAAAATTATTTTTTTACTAATTAACTTTTCATTGAAAATCACTTTCATTTCCTCCTCAATTCTTTTGGCACCAACATATGAAAGTAATGACTTCTTTTTTTTCCAACCTCGTGATTCCGCGAACCAAACGAGGCCTTGATGTATAGATGGCTGGCCCAGCTCTTCACTTCAAAGGTCATCAAGCATCAGCGAGAGAAAATAAAGCATCATCAAGACCGAACTCGAGTGGCTCTTATGGTTACCAATGAGAGGTATAAGATCATGGGTGGATGACGAAAAATCAATGGATCGAGTCATGGGGATCTATTATTCCTTCCATTTATAATAATGTAGAAGTTGGGGGCAGTGGATTGAAAAAACATGTGATGTTATGCAATGCAACGTGCACAAAACTTCTTGCGTATCGTCGGACATCTCAAAAGCTATTTATGCAAACATAACCAATGGCAAGTTGTCCCACAACAATTTAGCCGTGTTTGATTGAATTTCTTCCATGTAAAATATTTTTATCACATATTTGACACCAATTGTAGCGTTTGATAGCGTATATTTTCTATGAAATTATTTTCCAAAAATCTATCATTTTCCATATTTTCTTCCAAAACGGTGGAAAATAAAATTAGCCCAACCCATAAGAAAATATCAATTTCTATGACAAATAACTATTTTTCATGAAAAATAACGATAATCAAACACCCAAGTTAATTCCCCATATTTTTTTTCCATAAAATTATTTTTCTAGTAAAATAATTTCATGAAATTAATTTATTTCCCACGTATTTTTTACCTTGTAATCAAACGCACCATAACAGAAAATTAGCATTTTTTTTTCCAGGCTAATCACAATAAACATAGTCAAGTAGGCTAACAGCATATATCGATAATGTATCTATTTCATTATAAAAAAAGTGTGCAATTTTCTTCTCTCTTTGTTTTTGACTAGTTAACTTTCTTTCATCTTTCTCCTTTTTAGTTGGCAAAAAAATGTCTTTTAGTTGGCAAATTTTTTTTTTCCCTTTTTAAAATATGGATCATAGTAATGCTACTGGTTCTAACCAACCATGGCAAGGTTATAATTATATTGGTTAAGATTATGATAATCCTCACCAAGAATTTGTACCAATGATACAAATGTCACCTCCAGAAGTTACAGTTTGGCTACTAAAAAAAACAATTTTATGAAAATTCTATGATAAAGTTTTTTTCACCAATAGTGAGGGAAAATCGGTTTTAGATCCAAAATATCAAAAACCAATAACTAAATGTGCACGATGTAAGAAATACAATAATAATTTAAATGGAAATAATGATGGCACAACACTTTGAAGAATATGAAAGTTGTTATGACAATGACATATCACAGGCTAGACAAACACAGTTAAGCATCGGTACTTAAGGATCTTCTGTAGGAAATTTCAGTTATTCTACTGCTCGTAACAAAATCGAGCTAACAAAATATGTAATTTATGATGAAAAACCTTTTACATTTGGTGAGAGTAAATCATATTGTGATTATGCAAATACTACTCTTAATGATGTTATACTAAAGTTTCTAGATCTACTACTAGAGCCGAAGTTATAAAAGAATTTCAAAAAGAAAAGATAGCTTTGAAAAAGTTTTGTACATATTAGTAAATTTGTTTTAACTTCTGATATCTGGACTAGTAAAAACAATTATCCTTTTATTTTTGACATGTCACATTATTTAAATGTACAATGTATTTTTACAAACAAAAAAATATTTGTCTAATATCTTAAAAAAATTTACATACTGGTTCTACAATCGGTGGAGCTATAATGCAAGTTTTACGTGAATATGATATTCACAATATATTTTTTCTTCTGTTTCTTTTGATAATGCTAGTAATAACACTTATTGTATTAGTATTTTAAAATTACAATTTTTGCCTACAGTACTAGAAGGACAACTTTTTTTTATGTAAGATGTGCTTGTCATATTATTAACAATTGTACAAGAATGCCTCCAGGTTTTCAAGCAAATTTAGAAAATATTATATCATGTCTAATTAGTTTGAATACTTCTGCAAGTAGACAACAAGATTTAAAACGTTATGTGGACAATATGGAATGACATTTAGAAAATTTGTTAAATATGCACCACATAGATAAAATCTACTTATTTAATGTTAAAATATTGTGTTAAATTTAAAGATGCTATTACACAATATAGTAATGTTAATCCAAGTTTTGGTTTTCAAGTAACTGGTTGATTAGTTGCTAGTTCAATTTATGAATTTTTAGAACTATTTTACAGTGCTACATGATTTTATTATCCAACTTCTCCTTAGTTTTAACAGAAATTATTAACATGTCTAATTTATTTTCTAAATATAGAAATGCTTCCGGTTTTGACTATATTGTTTTCAAAAATGGAGACAAAATTTATAAAGTATTGGAGGGATATACCTATTTTATATTATTTGGCTTCGATTTTTTATCCAAAAATTAAATTAGATGGTGTATGTATGTTGTTAAGCAATTTTAATGACAATATGAATGTTGAGGTAGGTAGTTTAAAACTAGAAATAAAAGAAATTTTAGATTCTCTAATTACTTTATATGAAGAAAAAATTATATCGAGTCGGTCCGGTACAACCGTTCAATGTAGTAGTAGCTGTGGTTTAATATATAAGTTATCCAATGCTAGAAGTATACTACAAAGGAAGAAACAAAAATAATATTTTCTACCAACTCAAGAATCCTCCATTTAATTAATTTTTGTTACCATGAAGATGATGATTCTTGATTTGTTGTTTTAGAATGGTGAAAAAGATATAAAAAATTTATCATATACTTTATTCTTTGGCAAATGATCTTCTGGCCTGGTGTCCATGGTAGCATCGAAATATTGTTTCAGTGCAGGTTCAAGATTGTATTTGTGCAAAAAAATGAACTCAACACTTAAACAATTAATGTGCCGATATTAATGAGCTGGTCTTTCAGTCTTTTACTATGGACGATCCTACTATAGGAGGAGGACCTGAGCAATAAACGGAACATAAGACGAAAGACAGAAGACTTGTAAATTTTATTATAAATTTTATGCAAATAAAACGTTTACTTTCATTTTTGTAAGTTATAAAAAAATCTATATAAGATTTTAAATTTAAAGTTAAATACGTTAATATAATATAATTTTCTTCTTTCTTCAAATTTTAAATTTTTGGTTTTTTTTTATACTTAAATCGATTTACCGTGAACAGGTCTGTACCCGACCCGGTTCAACCCGGTCCGCTCCCGACCGAGCTCAGGTCCGGGCTGGGTTCACCCCTCCATACTTCCGGTCCGGGCCGGCACAGGCCGGCCACAACAATGTCCACGTGAGAGGTCAAATGAGTTACCTATTAGTCATTGACGATTTTAGTTAAAAGTAAAAAAATTTATGAATAATGTACCTTGAATTATGGTAAAATAAATGAGGTGCAATACTTATGTTTTTGTTTTTTTTGCTTTTTCTTAGATCTTTGAATTCGGGAGGTCTAATGGTGGCACCAAGTAATGTCCAATCATAGAGGTGAGTATTCGGTTTATTCGGTTCTAACCGAACCGAATAACCGAAAATCGAATTAGACCGAAACCGAATAAGCAAAACCGAAATCGAACCGAATTGATCAATAACCGAACTGAACCGAACCGAATTAAATCAGTTCGATTTTCGGTTTATTCGGTTTTTGGAGTTTTTTGTGTTTTTTTGTTAATATATATATATATATAAATATAAACTAAATTTTCTTATTCGGTTTTCGGTTTGGACCGAAATCGAAATCGAATAAGAAAATTTAGTATTTTCAAAACCGAAATCGAACCGATTTTTTTTAAAATCGAACCGAATCTTTTATTCGATTCGGTTCGGTTCGATTCGATTTTCGGTTCAAAACCGAATAATGCTCACCCCTATCCAATCATATCAAAAATGATAGGGGATTAAATACATTAGGAAAAAAAGAGTAACCTTGTTTTTGATCTAGTAGGAAAACCAATTGGACAGCCTCAATTAGAGTGTCACCGGTTGTCATTTGTCCGGAAAAAAAAACAAAAACAAGCAGTTGATCAACAACGATGCGACACACACCAAAATCACCAGAAAAATGAACCCCTACAAAACCACAATAGGTTTCTAATTGCAACAGTACGTCGCGAAGAGTTCTCGCTCGAACTCTCGTTATTGTTCCCCTTCCTTCACGGGTTCCAGAGGCGAGGCCGCGAGCTGCTCCGACGACGACGACGACGAGGACTTGGCGTCCTTCGATCGCGACGAGCGCACCGACCCCCCGCCCGTCGAGGCCGAGTCCTTCGCGGCCTTCTTTCGGCGGGACTGCTTCGGCGGGACTCCCGGCGCGTCCTGCGGTGCTGCGGAGGAGGAGGTGGAGGTGGACGAGTCGGAGCCTGTGCTGCCCGCCTTCCGCTCCCTCCGGCCCCTCCTCGATCCTTCCGACGGTTCGCCGCGGGACGGCGAATCGGAGCTCGACTTGTGGCGCCTGGAATGCTTCGGCGCCGCCGCCGCCGCGGCTGGCTCGCCGTCTGTGCTGGGCGCGTCGGACGAAGTGTTCCGTTTCGGCGGCTTCGTCGACGGCACCGGCGCCGGGGATGCTTCTTTGGGCGGGGAGGCGTTTGCTCCCAAGTCGAGTAGGAATTCTGCAGCCACGTAAAAAAAAAAAAAAAAAAACAGAATATAGCAATACTCGAGTTGGAGGGCAATCTGTTGTTAAGTAAGCGATTCTAAATGGATTGTAATATTTAGTTATTATGGAACTGCTATTTTGTCCGTTGTCGAGGTTGCTTGTGCCGGCCCGCAGCCACATGGCGCACTACCATTGGCCCCCTGGCCGGAGGTGGAGGGGAGGGGGGGGGGGGGGGGGAAGGCAATGACTGGCCACCAAGCGGACGGACAAAATAATATTTTTGTTAGTTATAATGGCTGGCCGCCAAGGTTTCATCAAGGCAATGGCAATGGCTATGGCTGGCTACCAAGGTTTCATCTGTGGTGAGACCAGATCACTGAATAATTTATCCCCCTTAAATAAATGGTAAAATCCATACTAGATATGGAACGACGGGCTAATCATCACCGGTACAATAACTTAGTCTTCGATGAAACACAACTACAATCCAAATAAAATGTGTATGAAGCAAAATTCAAACCTTGAGAGGACCATTTAGGCGATACGGAGGCGGTGGCAAGCTCGTTCCCGCCTCCGTGGCTGGTAGTGGGAAGCGGCGCTGAGTTTCCTGAACGATACTCATTCATCTGATAGAATTATTGCAAATGAGAAGGATTAATTACACAAACATATCCCAAAGAGTACGTAGAGCATAGTAGAGCAGAGCAATTTCAATCACCCAGTCTGGATTAGGATTTACGGAAGGCCCGTCCCAGCCGATGTGCGCTACATGTTTGACGTCGGTAGGCAAGCCGATCTGCATCTCTTGCTCCTTTCCATCTGAATTAGAATTCACAATTTCATCAGAAAATTGTTGTTGTTTATACTAGTGTTTTAAAAATCGGACCGGCTGGTTCAACCTAATGACCCGTAGACTGATATCTTTTTCGAACCGGGTCAGTGTTGTCCTACTATTTTTTTTTTCTTCCAAAAACTTGTTGTAAATGGATATCTTTTTGTAAAAAATAGTATCCATAAATGATTTAAATAACTTAGGTTAACCCACAACCACTAGTTAAACCAATTGGTTGAGCCGGTTTGATCCGACCCAATGTCTTGTCCGAATCAATCTTCTGTCCTTTTTTAAAATGTTGATTTGTACATTGATAACAACAACACGATTTCGGTGAATCGGACCTACCAAATATGTTGGATATCTTGTGTAGTCCTTTGAAGAGGCCCTTCATCTTGGTGCCCATGATTGGATTCACCCCAAACGTCCAATACGAATCCCTTACCTTCAATTTTAAAAAAAAATCAACAAGGAAATTCAGAACAAGTGAAAAAAAAAAAAAACTTTGAAACATCATTCAATTAGGAAGATCCCATCAATATTTTGAACAATGCCATCGTACCTTTCGAAGCAAATGCGAGACGAGATGTTGACCTCCGATAGCGAGGACGACGACCACCACGAGCCCCCACCAACTTACATCCACACCCATCTAATCATGCTCAAACATAGAATCATTTTGGAACCTCAACGATATCGAACAAAATGATCAGCCTTGACCGACTTCGTTTCGAGATCAAAATGATTCACAAAATGAATATTGTTCTATAGAAAACTAGATAAAAGAGGAAACAAAAAAAAAAAAATGAAGTGCAAAATTGGGTTGGTAAAGACCCCGTTTAAAAGCCAGAGGCGGCTTTGAGACGGGGCTCCCCAAAACAATTTTGCAACAAAATGAAAGAAGAAGACGATTTGGGATTCTGAATAAGAAGAAGAGGAAGGGGAATACTTGTTTATTTTTCTGTTGTGACTTAAATTAATTTTTATTTTGTGCGTGTTATTTTGCTGTTAGCCGCGTGTTCAAATTTGGTGTCACTTTTAATGGGTCTTGCCATGAAGAGCGGGAAAAAAAAACGGTTAGAAAATATGTGGGGTGTGTTTTAAATCCTCAATTCCCAAGAGATTTGACTGGGTTTTGTCCTCTCCTCGTACTATGGTCGTGATAGTAGGAAAATTCAATGGTAGGAGATCACACTTTAGTTCTAAGAGAGACTAGTAAAATATGCATGGTTTGGTAGCGAAAATGATAAATGATCCGCGATATCTGTTCGTGGACGTGATCGCGGACCTACGTGGTCGAACTTTATTCGTTTTCTCTATTCGTGTGGGAACTACCGTCGGTAGATTTACCAAAGGGAGGCTGTAACATGGATTACGGGCCATAAGCGCGATCTACGTATGTCCCAAAGTCCAGGGCAAGTCCCACTTACAGGTTGTGAAGGGCTCTTGACATAAGAGCATCATTAGTACGTAGTTGGGACTCTCCGATGAAATTTGGGGTCCAAAATTTCAAAAAAAAGGTAAATGTAATGTGGGTTGGATTTGTACGAGAACACTAGAAAATGATAAAGTGAGTTCCGGTCCCAAAAATTGTGTGATAAAAAATTGATGTGGAGTTGTGCTCCAAATTGGAACTTATTATTCTACAAGATGAGTTCCTACAATATAGAATCTAGAAATTGGGAGGTTCAACCGTTAGCACCTATGGGTGAGATGGAATCGAAATTGTTGAAACTGAAACTAGGGATTGAAGTTACTATTCTACAAAATAAGTCAAAATTCTGAACGTACACTACAAGAAAAAACCTCTTTTACAACGTTTCATCTACAACACATCCTGAAAACGTTGTTAAAAATGGGGTCTTCTACAACCTTTATTGTAAAAACGTTGTAACATATATGTGCAAACAACGTTTTATATTCAAACGTTAAGGCTTCTACAATGGTCATTCAAAAAAGTTGTGTATTACTTTTTTAACAATGTTTTATCTACATTGTAAAACTTATTAGTTTTGACAACGTTTATTTAATGTTGTCGAAGTTATTACTTTTGACAATGTTTTTAAAATGTTATAAAACTGTCATGTTCAACAACGTTTATCAATTGTTGTAAACTTTCTATCTTTCAGAATATTTGTTCGATGTTGTAAAATTAATTTTATTTTACCACTTTATATAAACGTTGTGTTTGTATTATCTTTTTACAAAGTTTAAAAATATTATAAAAGGGTTGTATTCAACAACTTTTATAAAGGGTTGTAAAAGATGTGTATTTCACAATATTACAAATATATCATTATTTTGCCACTGTAAATAAACGTTGTGAATGTATTTATCTTCACTATTTTAAATTACATATCCATATCCATATGTTTGACAAAAAAAAAGAGACATCCCATCATAAGTTACAAGTTTCTTAAGTGTATGTATGTGGTGGTGGTGTTGGGGGGAGGGGGGATTTTTTCCATAATTTTTTATTTCTAAAAAAAACAGAAGTCGTCTTCTATTTTTAAATTAGTTATTACAAGCTGTGACTAGTCGACAAATTATTAATTTTTATTATTGTATATGGTGTCTTCTTCTATTTTTTAAATTAGCTCGAGTTGATAAAAAACTTAAAGGAACAAAGTAAGTCAGTTTGTTGCTGACAACAACATGTAGATGTTGTGACACCAATCAAACAGTTGCACACTGGGGAAGCATGCAAGCAATAAATATTAGCAGCATTCATTTATTGCGATAACCAAACAACAGTAAGGTATAACACAATAATAACATCAATTGCATATAACCCAATTACGTTCCAACGAGTCATTGCAACACCATAATTTACTTCTTTGCATCTTGACCTATTACAAATTAATCAAGTATATCCCCTTGTAAAATTGTCGCATATTTACTATTTATAGTTCAATAGCATCGGAAGAATAGACACTTGGTGGTGGTGGCTACGTAAGAGAACAATGTTCGGCGTTGCAACCACGTATTGATAGTGCGACATTAGGGACTTTGATAGCTTAATTGTTGAATATATTGTTGCAATACACAAATACTTGTTACATGATGTGTCGTACAAAAGTTAATCTATACATAAAATATAAAAATTATATACAATAGCAAATATGAATTGATGATCATATATAAACTTTTTTTTGCTCCAACACAATAACATTCAAAATCTATTGATAACCAATATTCAACGTAACTCAAGATCACGAGAGTAATTTTATATGCACAACTACACTTAGTATTATGCAACATGTAGAAAGTACTCTAAGCAAATCCTAGACTTCTGAATGAATTTGTTGACCATTTTCCAAAAAAATTCATGACCCTGCCCTACAGAAAAGGGTCATGTGGCAGTGGACATGGCGACAATTGTAACTTGCAACAGAAAAGTATAAGAACTAAGGGAGCTAAAAAAAGTTTGGGGCTCCACTCTCCTCTCCTCTGTACTATGATCAATCTTCTTCTACTTTTTCATGTATAAAGTATGAAAAATATACTCAGTAAAAAAAAACTATGAAACATGTATTGACACCGGTTTAATTTGACTCACCGACATATGTATAATTAAAATTAAAGAAAAATATAATTGCTAAAGGAGCTTTTACAATGTTCAAAGATTTTTAAAGTGGGTTACCAAAATTATCCTTAATTTATAAAGGAAGCTATAAATTTTATTTTTTAAAACTGTAATAAATTGAGGGTAGTTTTGGTTATCCATCATGAATTTTTTTGGACATTGTAAAGCCTCCTCGTTAATCGTAATTTTCATTAAAATGTGATAAATAACATAAGTGCGTTTGGTTGCAAGAAATTGACAATTATTTACCAAGAGCATGCTAGGTCCCTCATAAAATGAACAATATATATATGAGGACATCGAGAATTCGATCATGAGAGAGCCATGATTATTAATCATCGTGAACCCTCCGTTCCTTTTAACTTTTTATTCCCCATTTATCAAATACATAAATGTCTACTTTTTGTACAATATATAAATGTCAAGTTGGAAAGATAACATCGATTTATTAAAGGATTATGAGATCAAATTTTGCTAAAAATCGTGCAAAGTGATACTTATCAACTTGGTTTACCAGGTGGCAGTACCGTAGCTAGTTCAACAGTTCCAAGACCTTCAGAACAGCATCAAGAGCTCACTACAATAAAATACTCAATTTGTAATATTTTTTTTTTCAATTCGTAACGGTTAGTATCATTACAAAGTAGTAATGATACTAATCATGACAATAATTAATTAACCATTATTAAAATAATCTTTTATAATTTTCATTCACTTTTTGTAACAATAATAAACATGACATAAAAAAAAGGTGTTACCAAAATTTGGCTTTCCCTCCCCCTAATTTGACATCCCTCCAAAATCCCCCCTTGCTATAATAAAAATATGACTTATCACTCACTTTCCCGCCGAGAGCCCCAAACCCCTTCCTTTCTTCCTCCCCATCTAATGGCGGAGACCAACCCCTTCCCTCTCCAGGAAGACATCGAGGGCGAACACGACGGCACCTCCAACTTCGTTTTTGTCCGCATCCGCGAGTCCCTCCCGCTGAAGCCCGACGCCTCCACCTTCGACCCCGACGACCCCCCGTTCCAGCCCCTCGCCGTCTCCGAGCGGCGCCACCTACTCTTCCTCGCCCACTCCCAAGGTCCCACCCATAGCCCCTCTCTTCAATTTTACTGCACCGGTCCTAAATTAGGGTCTTTATGTTCTCTTAGGGTCTGCTTGGCAATTGTAGTGGTAGCGGTTATGAGGTGTTTTTAGAGTATCGGTTATGAGCGGTTATGAGGGGTTCAGTTTTTGATGGTTTTTAAGTAGCGGCTTTTAAACCAGTCCAATCCATGCTTGGTAATTCACTAACGAGCGGTTCTGAAATTTTTTACACGAATAAATTAAATAGGGAAGGGTATCAGTAGTTATAATTTTATATATTTTTGTGAGGATATAAATGGAATAAAAAAATAGAGCCGCTCAAAACCCACCTATTTGGGGTGTTTATAAAGCTATCCAAAAATACATTACACCGGGTTTGGGGGGTTTTTGAGCCGACCAAAACCATTGCCTCAAAAAAACTAACAAGCAAGGATTTTCATAAACGATCGGTTCAAAAACACCCCAAAACCGGTGAAAACACCGTTACCAAGCAGACCCTTAGGTTTTTGGTGGCCAGGACGAAGGACGTGATCAGGGCGGCGAAGGAGGTCAAGAAGAGCAGGAAGGGAGCCTGCGTCGACGGGGCGAGCGTCGCGGACGTAAGGATCGGTATGGTTTCGATTCTGGCGGTCCCGGAGGACGAGTCGACCCTCGCAGCCGTGGTCAGGGGAGAGGTTCACTTCTTCTCCATGCCTAAGCTGCTCGATAAGGTAGAGTCTCAACTAATTATCATGTTGTACATGTCAAGGTTCTTCGCGAGTCAAGTGACTGACGTAATGCTTATGATAAACCGAGTCTTCTTTTATGTAACTGAGGAAAACAAACCCTAACAGAAGTAATATATCTCTAAGTGAGGGCTTGAATGAATATAATAGCAAAAAGAAGATGAAATTAACAAAAAAAAAAGAATAAGAAACTACAGTCTCGATCCAATGTTCATTATTTGCTCCAAAGATTGTAGCTTGCTTCACAGGAACCATTGCAGGTTGCCATGACTTCACCATGTGTATATCAATGTCTTCGTTGTTAATCTTTGACACTTTTTCATCCTGCTCAACTCAAACGAAAACAAAATAGACTCCTTCCACTTGATAAAAATATTTATGATTATTTGTAATTGTTTTTTTCATTAACTTGGATATGGAGATTTAAATATAGAACCTATTTGTGCCAATGTTGTAAGATTGAACAAAATTCCCAAAATCCAGTCCGATCTAAAATTCTGTTCGGGCTAGATCGGATTAGGTCCGATTTTGATACTATGATACTAAGCTGCCTACATGCATCACAATCTTATTTATACCTACTTATGTGCAGGGGAAAAACTAAAAAAATACAATTTTCCTGAACTTGTTAACACTTTGTAGTATAATAAAGGAAAATTCAGAAGTCACACACACAAAGGCCATGCTATTGGCTTGTCCCTGAATATATATGTAACATTCTGACTACTAAAGACCATTACATTCTAATGACAGGATACAAGCAGAGCATTGATAAGATTTATGGTGTTACATTTTAATGATCTAGTGCTGATTGGACATTTAATGGTGTTATAGGACCTATATATTCTTTTTTAAGCTTTGTTGGTTTCAAGTTAATAGTTATCATATTTTCTTCTTTTTTGCCTACCTAAACATTTTGTACTCTATATATGTCTTAAAGAAAGCACATATTCAAAACTCCTGACTCTTGCTATTTATTCAAAACTCTTGAATTTGATCATTTTTATAGTTGTCATATTTTACTCATAACTCTTACTATAAACTGCTTAGATTTTGCAAGAATAAAATATTTGAATACTTTGTCCTTGGTCCCTAGAGACTGGGGTAGTAATTTTGTATACATTGTTCATTTTAGGGAGAGGCATCTTAGGACTTCAGCAACTAGCCATCAGATAACATCGTACTAGGCTTTTTTTGACACCATTTTCAAAACATCATTTAATTTCATAACCATCAGAAGAAACATACTTTTCCTAATCATATTTGAGTAAGAAATCTCGCCAAAAGATGACATGATATATTATCAAGAGCTAAGAAGTTGCCAGCTTATTAGGGTGGCTAGAATCAGACCATGTTTGATTATGAATTTTTGAATTGTGAACAAAGCTTACCCAGTGTTGTGTGACTTGGAACCAGTCTTTAATCCGAATTTCACTAGAAACTGCCTTTTCTTTTTGATTATGTCATTACTGTTAAATGAACAGAAGCATCACACATGAAGCTTCTCCTGCAAGTTGAAGAGACAATGGAGGCTTAGATAAGCGACACAGAGACAAGAATTGATGCAATCCACAAGGCAAGTTGTCTGATGACTTTTAACCTTTTTTTTAGCAACCAAAATAACTCTCTATTATGCATTCGCTCAGATCAATTTTATCTTTCAGTTTTTCTTTCCAAGAAGAGAACATAACTTGTATACTATGGTCTTTTGTTCTACAGAAATAAAGTTGCATATATCAACCGACAAAAGATTTGATATTAATAACTGTTCAACGCACTTACACCCGAAAGAACTGCATGTCACTCTAATTTGAATTGACAATTTCAGAAACTTGAAACCATATATATGCATATCTATGAGTTATTTTGTGTTGACTATCCTACTAGTTGATTCAGTTATCCAAAATGAGGTGAACGTGTATGTTACAAAGGACAACAAAGCTTAATGGAAGAAAAGAATTCAAATAATCGATTCCATAATTTTGAGATAAAGGCTTAAATGTTGTAAACTGATGGTGAACCATGTAATTTGTAACTCAAAATTTTTTTGTAAATCAACAATTGATTGCAGTTGCAGCATCAGAGCCTTCTCGCGAGGCCGACTCAGCAGCAAAGCCAAACCAGTACGAGCCCGAAATGTGTGCTCAGAGGCTAACCCATTACATGTACCATCAGCAGCACAGGCTTTATGTGAGGTTTTGTTCTTTGTAATGGTGCAGGGGCATTGTGTTGTCATTCTTCTTTTATCCTGCTTATTGTAATTCTACCTACTGTTGGATAACAATATTGAGTTCTGTAGAAAGTTTGTTGCCATGTACTTTTCTCCTTGCCAGAAAAAGACAATGCATATTTCAGTATGGGAACGGACGGCAAAGTACTGGTGTTTTCCCTCAGGTATGCTAGGATATTGCCATTGCTAGTCTATGTTGAGCTACGTTGATTAGGTCTCTCTCATGTTCCTGCAAATTTATGCTTGTAATATTTGTTAGTGTTTTTGCAGTCAGGCTGGTTCTTTACACAAGTTTCAATGCTTGATAACGATTCTTTGCATATAGTACTGTTAATGAATATGCAATTTTTCAGGATGCATGGCACTGCGAAATATGCAACCGTAAGCCTGGTGGATTTCTCATCAAGTAGGTACATCTAGATTGTCTATTTTCGTACTTATCAAGGCATAATAGTTCACTTTCTTTCATGTCCTTACGATAATTAGTTCTACCCCAATCCAAATAATTCAGTACTAACTTACAAGGTAAAGTGACAATCTATGTATTTATTATCGGGTTTTCATTCTCGGGTTACATCTTGCAAAACTTTACAATTTTACTTCTTAATGTTAGCATTATCGTGTACTCATGTTCGAAGGACTTTCACAATCTTTGGCACCAGAAAATAGCTTAGTACTAGTGGAAATTTCCTAATTTGCTATGTTTCTTCAGGTGTATAGAGGCATGTTTGTCTATACTGTTCTTTCCAAACATGCAAAAATTTGTAGATTTTTTTTCTAGGACATTGCTACGGAAACTTCAGTTTTAGGCAAAATACAATTGCCATAATGGTAAAAAGAAAAAGAACCCTACCCTGAAGGTGGGGGAGCATAATATGTGGTTCTCGTGTCTCGAAATAAGGTGGGGGAACATAATATATGCTATGTCAAATACTCTCATGTCATATGCTATCAACACATGGCTGGCTTCCTTGGCTTTTTGTTTAGCTTTCCTTGACAAGATTAAGTTATTTATTCTAGTTTATCTTTGCGTCCTTTATACAAGATTCTATTGGTGTGCTGACTGAGTTCATATGTGTGCATTGTGGACTTGGTACTTGTCTTGTTTTCCAAATTTATATACCTTCAATTTTGCGAGACTTTATAACTAATTTTATATGAGGCTGACGCATCATATGTAGGTTCTCATTGCAAGGAAGCTAATTTTCCGAATTACGCTAATGTTTCATCTTAACTTTTGGTTTGCATATTATTTGCTAATATATGCTTGCAAACGTTACTTTTTTTGGTTGTATAGACTTGCACATATATTCTTCAAGTAAAATTTCACATATATTCATTTGAGGCTTAACTAAGATTGCATATTCAAATTCAATATTACGATGTTCAGTGTGCTAGAGCATAGAGAGTGGAGTATCTACTGCTGCATTCATTTCATAAAGAGAAATTTATAGTACCAGATGAATACAACAAAGAGAAATTTATAGTACCAGATAAAGCTACTACACAGAGTAAGGTGTTGAATACAACAAAGAGAAAGTAGGGTAGTGTGGTAGTTGGGAACGTACACTCTACCATGTTACATTGCTCATAATAACCCACATTTACAATTATATCATGTTGACTACTTTCATAATTAGAACAGCAGAAACACTTATTTCATAGCATATTTTCTTCTATCAGGTCAAAAAGTTTCTTGGACCTGCTCACAAGTGAAACCTAAGGCTAGTGACATTTACACAAGTGAGTTACTACACTTTTTGCTATCGTTTGTTTATAATTGCTTTGTCGTTGTCTTTAGTTGTGTACATTTGTCTGTATTAGACAATAAGGGAGCAATTTTATTGTTGTTATTCTTCCACTTTGTGGCCTTAGTGATACTAACTATGACTGTCAAATTTTATCGCTGGAGGAAGAAGAAGAAGCAGCTTCAGGATGATGGGCTTATGGGATTCCATGAAAAGAGGATAATCTCATCAATGAGAGTTATTAGGAATCAATTATGAACTTTAGGTTCATTCTAGACCAGCAACATCAGCAGCGACAACAGCGGGAGGGAGCAAAAATTAGAAGAATGTATTTGTTTTTTTTAATTTGTATTATAATTACAATTAATACATTTTTATTTACAAATTATATTTTTTTTAAATGGAAATACAATCAACAACGTTTAAAAATTGTTGTAAGATAATATTTTAACAACTTTTTTAGACGTTGTAAACTTCATTTATAATACTTTTAAATCATTGTTGATCTTACAATCGTAATATACAAATATTATTTACAATGTTTGGCAAACATGATTGAATAACATATACAACATTTTTTAAAAGTTGTAAAACTCTTTTAACAATATTTGTACACTGTTGTACAAAATCTATGCACAATGTTTATTGAACATGGTAGATATTATTTCTACCACAGCTGCAGAATGTTGTTGAAATTATATTTACAATACATGTAATACGTTTTAAAAAGTATTTATTACAATATTTAGAAAACGTTGTAGAAATATTTTTGTCAGGTTTTATAAATTTCAACTATGTTTGTAAATTGTTGTGGAAAGAATTTCTACAACGTCTTCACAACGTTCAAACAAACGTTGTGGAAAATAAATTCCCCTTTTACAACCTTGGATATAACAACCTTATATTAAACGTTGTAAAAGGCCTATTACAATATTTTTTCAACGTTGTAAGATGGATTTTTTCTTGTAGTGGTAACAATTGAAGTCGGCGATGAGCGGATGCTCTAACTTCCCTACCTTTATGGATACAAATTAATATCCTAAACATATTGATAGGACAAGCACATACTTTTACCCTTCTTAACCTTCAATTTTTAAGCTTAATTTGTTCCTCACTTGGTTACTTATTTTAGTATCAGACACGTCAGCCGGTTATTGTATCTTCCAAGCATGGATCGGACGAGTCTAAATGAAGCGATTAACTTTAATGTTTGGCAACCAGAGAGACACAAAATCCACTAACCACTCGGTGATTAAAAAAAAGAGAGGAAAAGACCAGGCAGTCTGAAAAAAAAATCCGAAAAAACCACAGTGCCACATGTTATGACGTGATTGGCGGAAAAAAAAAAACTCTTTCTCTCCTAACATGGTAAACAAAAAAAATTCGGCCAATGAGAAACCGATACATAACGTCCGTTCATGCGTCAGTTCTTTCGGCATGGTGTGCGTAGAAGCGTCGTAGAAAAAAATATGAGTTTAACCTCGTACGTGGGAACTACACCCCCAACAGTACGTGCACTATTCGCACAAGAATCTGTGCTTGGAGGAATGTCCTATATGACACTGATCCCTCCCCAACCGTTGTTGTTCCATGCGCATGCCGCACAAAAATCCCTAGTTTCCGTTCACATCCCCACCGAACATCACACTAGCTAGGGCGAGCGTTCGGGTTGTCCGGTTTCAACCGAATAAAATAGTCAAAACGAATAAACTTAAATTCTAAATATCCAAAATTAAAAATCGAATCCAATTAGCCAAAATCGAATCCGAATAAGCAATTCGGTTTATTCGGTTGAAATATTTCTATTATTTAATAGGTCGGACCTAAAGTTGGAATCGTGGATATATTATATTAAAAATGGTAATTTATATACACATATTTGTTGCATTTCAAAGTTGCTTTCGAAGTTAGACTAGTTGTTAAATTATTAATGTTGACCTTCAAAACATATATACATAGAATTACTGTTTTAAAAAATATACAAATTTTAATCACAAAATATGCATAAATTTGAGAGTGTTTACTTATTTGCACAAGACTTATTCGGTTTTCGGTTTTGGTCTAAAATCGAATAATGCTCACCCCTACATCACACCCGTTAGTCCTACGCCAAACCTGTATCAACATTTACATGCGTTAGCGAACTTCGCTCTTCCTTATTTTTCAGTACAACCTAGGGATCGACATTGGGCCTGTGAAACCCGCAAATTCATTTTTATTATTAAATTATTAGATTTCGGCTGCTAGCATAGTTTTAGATTTTTATTAGTTATTATTATTATTATTAGTATTATTACTATTATTATTATTATAGTAGGATCAGAAAAACATTATTTTTAAAAATAAATGTACTTGGATCTTTGATTGCGTCGTCCCGATCCCGTGCCAGGGATCCGACCTCGAGTTCGAACCCGATTTTTCGAAGCCCGACTCCGTTCCGAACCCGTCCTTATTTCTTCCTTTTAAATTCTGGTTATTAATATATATTATAATGTATGTTTGTTGAAAAAAAATAAAAATAAATATATAAATCCTAAGACTAATTCCTAACAACGTCCAGCCACTCCTCTCTCAAACGTGACCACTCCCTCCCTTTTTCTCTCAGTCACTTCCTTCCCCTTCATTCTTCTTCCCCCTTGTTTAATCCCTCACCCTTACAGAACCCTAGCCCTAATCCCTTTCCCAATCTCATTTCCTCCTCACACACTTTCCCCTCTCAACCCGCGCTCCGGCGTCCACCCGTGTACCCTAGCCGGCGACCCGGGCCGGCCGACCTCTGTGCGCCATCGCCCCACCGGTCTCGTGCCCGCTCGGCTCTGGCGTCCGCCCGCGCGCCGCCTCTGGCGCGACTGCACCCGTCCCGTCGGCCGCAAGACCGGTCGTCGCCCTGCTGTCCGCGGCCGGCCGCTCTGGTTCGCCCGTATTTCCTCGGACCGCCCCGCTGTTCTGCCGCCGCTCCGCCCCGGACCGCGCCGTTCCCGCTCGCCCCGGACCACCGCCCCCGTGCCGCCCGCTGTTTCGCAGCCCCGCTCCCCGTGCCCGGACCGGCCCCCTTGCCGTTCGTCCGTCCGCCGCTCGCCGATTCGGCCCCGTGGCCGTCGGCGCCTCCCCGGAAACCCCCTCTTCCCCGCTGTTCCGATGCCCCGCCGGCGCTGTCCAGCGTCCCGGCCCGACCGTCGGTCCGGATTCGTGCTCCTCCCCGAGCCCTGCGGTCGCTGCCTCCAGTCGGTCTCGTGCGGACCGCTGACCGCTGTCCGTGCTTCCCGCGGTCCGTCAGCTTTCCGTACCGTTGTCCGGCTCGCTTCCCGCTGTTCCGTGGCTTCGGATCCCACTGTCCAGCGTTCCCGAGTCCAAGGCCACCCTTCGGACTCCGTCATCGAGCAATCTGATAATTTCTGTTAGTCAGAGTAGTTCTGTGAAACCCGTAATTTTCGATTTTATTATTTTAATTGATTTAAATGATTGCTTGCTAATTTATTATTATTATTATTAAATTGTTAATGATTAAAAAAATATTTAAAAAAATAATATAAATATTGGACTTTTGTTTGTCTGGCCCAATTTCGAACCCGCACCCGAGATCCGAACCCATTTCCGAACCCGAATCCACCTTCGGATTATTTTTTATAAATTAAATATAGTAAAGTAACTAAATAACTAATAAAAACAAAACCACTTATTTTAAAACATTTAACTTTCTCTCTCTCCCATTTTTCATTTAAACCAGCAGAGGAAAGTTTTCATTTCCTTCACCGAACCATTCGGTTCATCTTCCACAACCGGCCGACCCCTCGCCTCCCGCCGGCGGATCGAGCACCCCCTCTTCTTCCATAACTCCTCTCTTACATCCTATAAAACCCTTCTCTTCATCCCTCTCCATTCCTCACTCCATCATTTCCCCCAAAGTCCAAACCCTAACCATGCCCTAGCCACTTCCGGCGAGCCTTAGCCGGAGTTCCGATCCCGACCACCGGGGCTCGACACTTCTCCAGCGCCCAGGTCAGCCTGAGCCCGGCGACCCCGCCAGGCTAGCCCTGCATTCCTCGCCGCTCGTGCGCCCCTGGGCCGCCGCTCCGGCGCCCGACTCCAGGCCGGCCACCCTTCGGCCTCTGCGCTGGTCGCGCCCGCCGGCTTCCCCAGCCCGGTCTCCGGCGCGGCTCCACCTCCGGCGTCGCTCCCCCGGCCTCCGCCGGTCCTCCCCGTGCGCCTCCCCTCTCGGCCCGACCCGATCGGCTGTTCCCCCGCTCCGGTGCCACGCCACCAGCCGGCCCCGATCTCCTCCGACGCGGTTTCCCCGCGACCCCTCTCGTCGGTTTCCCTTCCAGCGGCTCCGTCGTCGCTCCTCTCCGAGCCGCAGCACTCCGTGCCCCGATCCGCTGTCCGTGGCTTTCCGCGGTCCTGGATCCCGCTGTCCAGCGCAGCCGTACCCCGGCGAGGCACTGTCTCGAGCCGATTCACCGTCCGTGAGTTCCATTTCTCTATTATTTACACCTGAGAGCTCTAGCCGAGCACCTGAGGTATAATTCCGTTGACCCATTTCATTTCCGTTATCGTCGATGATGATTCTTGGTCCCCGATCCCACAACGGGATTCGGTTGTAGTTTCCGGTTGTGTTCTCGGTATTTTCGAGACTCATTTCGGAATAAGTTTTGGTGATTTCTCGGATTTTCGAGTTGGTTCTGTGGTTTCTTCCCAGTAGCTTCTCGAAAATTTTGAGTTAGTTTCGAAAAGTTTCTGTTGGTTTCATTTGGAAGAATTTAGGTTCTGTTGGATTGGTTTTGAGAGTTTAATCTTTATGTTGGTTTGTTTCTGTGAATTCTCGGGTTTCCGAGTAATTTCGGGTTTTCCGAGTATTCTTCGGAAACATATTTTTGTGAGTTATTAATCCTTGTGGAAGAATTTAAATTATGGGTTTTCCCTGGTTTGGGATATATATATATTGGTATTGTGGCGCATTTTCCCAGTTTTGGGTTATCCCGAAAATAGAGGGAATGCTGCCGAAATTTTTATAAAATTATATAAATGGATTTCAAATCAGTTTTCGAAAATATTTATAAATTGGATTTTTGGACGACGACCGTACCGGTCCATGGGCCCTTAGCGAAATGCAAACGAAACCGGTTTTACCCGGACGTTGAGGCATTAGCTATTTTGACGATTGGACCAAAGTCTGAGACTCGTATTGTATTTTAATTTATTAATTTTATTTTATAATTAAATTGTAGGAAATTTCAGGACTAATCAATATTTTTCTTCTTATTTAAATTCATGTAAAATGGACTGTAAGGATATAAGCCCAGTTTTTATTATTTTCTGTGGTTTTGTAATAAGTTAGTGTAGTTTTTTTCTTTTCTGGGTTGTGGTTGGCGTAAACACGTAAAAATAGTAAAATAATTAATTTATAGAAAATTAATATTATTTTCTCACATTAAATAAATTAGGAAAAATTACAAGTTATTATTTAAACAAATTTCACGTTTTTCCTCATTTAAAGAAAAATATTATTTTTAATATAATATAATGAAATACAAAGTTTTATCAAATAATTGGAAAATACGATTTTATCAATAAAAAGTTAAATTGACTTTTTCTTTGTAAGATAGTAACTCACCTCGATAAGCGCTCTAAGTAGAGTTGTAAATAACCTAAAAATTTGATTAGGATAAATACTAGAGATTGTAACTAGCACACCTAGATATGGATTGAATATTGGTGCTAAGTCAGGAATTCTAAATTGTAGGATTTCGAGGATTGTACTAGCATCATCCCGGAACCAACATCGAATCCAGTCGTAACCAAGGCAAATACAGTTTGTGGTAGTTTACAAATATTTAGTAATCGTTTTAATGCAAGTTTAAACCACGATACAACACGAAACTCTCTCTGAGAGCACTGACTGTAACTACTGTAACTGTTTGGGGACTGGGGGAGAAGTGTAATGAGTATGACCACATCCAAAGTAATAATTTAGAACTGTATTAGCTTACCCCTCATACACACGAGGATAAGCCATATCATTCACTGTACAACCCAAGCCGGTCATATTCATTGCCTATTCACATCACAATGTTTTAACTGCTGAAAAAAATATTTATTTTAAATTGTTTAAAAGTGCATAACTCTATTATTATTTTAATTGTTGGATTATCATAAAAATGTACTTTGCTTCCTCCTGACTGGAGACCAACATTTTTAGGTGATTGCGTCGTCGAGGATCTGATGTCTAACTCTAGTCCCGCAGAACTTGGAACCCCAGAATCTTAAGAGCTGGATTAGTATTTATTTTGGAAACAATTGTAATAATTGAATGATGTATTAATAGTTGTTGTATTTCAGAAATTTTAAATTGAATAAAAGATTTTATATTCGTTAGAATTTTATCTGCATATGTTTCGCTACTGAATACAGCTTACTGCCGCCGTCTCAACAACGGTGCAGGCTGGGCATGATCCGATTCGACCCAAGAAATTGGGACCGGGTCGTGACAAGTTCGTCCCTCCCCGTAGAGTCTGTGATGACGCGGTTCCGGTCCCACGATGGGGTTCGGACTTTTATCTCGTTGTGTAGTGGTTACTTTGGTCTTCCGAATTGGATTCAGAACGATTGCAGTTGTTAGTTTTGTTTTTGAGCGGTATTTAGCTTAATATAAATTTTGGTGCGTTGTCGTTTTATCGAATTTTTGTTCTGGTTTGGTGGTGTGGATATATTGGTATTGTGTAGTGTGATTTTTGGGTATCTGTACTTGTTGGACAGTGCCAAATTTGGCTAGGTTGTCCTAGTTACAAAGGAGGTGCTGCCCAATTTTTTTATATATATAGTCTTTATTTGTTTACCAAAATGGTTTGGTTTTCTCGAAAAAATATATACTATTTATAAACTTTAAAGTTTTCAGGAAAAGATATTTTGGTATTGTTGGCTTATAGTTGTTTTTGGTAACCACCCTTAGGCGACGACCGTATCGGTCGGATGAGCCTCGGCGACACGCAAATGCTACGGGGTATCCCTGTACGTTGGGGCGTAAGCCAGCAACATGAGATTTGCATGACCAAGTCTGAGACGCCCATTTTCTATAATTTATATTTAAATTATATTATGTTTTATTTTTAGAATTTGTTACTGGTTTTAGTATCTTGGGTGCAGGGCCTCGGACTTCTGTTTGGACCGCTTCACGGCACTCAGAGCTCGCCTCAGCATTTAAATTAAATTAATTAATTTGTTGTAAGGGCATAAGTCCAGTTTTTTTTTGTTTTTCTGTGGCCCTGTATTTGTGTAGTTTAGGATTTTTTGTTCTTTTTGGTTGCTGCTTTGCGTAATTAGACGTGTACTTAAAATGGGTATTAGTTTTATATGAAAAATTATAAGAGTTTTCTCACTTCTACATAAAAAGGATAAAATTCAAATTTGTATTATTTAAACAAATTCACATTTTTCTCATTAAAAGAAAAACCTAATTTTATGTATATAATATTAAAGCACAAAGTTTTGTTAAATGAATTGAAAAATACGATCTTTACCCAAAAAATCAATAAATCGGTTCCTTTTTCGTTAATTGATAATTGTATCATGCGACGGCAGAGTAGGTTGATAGCTTAATTAACAACTTAAAAACTGGACTATGACCTGCTTCTAGAAATTGCAATTAGCACACCTAGATTTGGCTCATCTATATTTCTAAGTCAGGAATTCTCAACTGTAGGGTTTCGAGGACGTATTTGACTTCATCCCCGGTACCGACATCCTATTCCAGTCATTAAACAAAGGCAAGTTACGGTTATGCTATCTTATATTTTAATTAGTAATTGTCAAGTTGCATGTTTAAACCACATTGCTACACGGAACCCTCTCCTAGGGTTCAAATATTGATTGATATTGATTGTGGGGATATTGGAAGAATATTGTAGCGTTTATGACCAATATCCCTCATATTGCATATTGTTATTGTGCGAGCTTACCCCTCTTACACACGGGGATAAGCCGTATCGCGTCGCTAGGATGCTATTGTACAACCCAAGCCAGTCATAGACGTTACATATTCAAATCACATTGTTTCAAGTATTGAATTGTTAAATTGCTGGAAAATATTGTTTCAACTGTTTAGCTTGCACTTTTTCGTTATTATTTGACATGTGAGGTACATACTCATACTTGCTCCTTTCCTGACTGGATATCCCCCCAATAGGTGACATTGATGACGCTGAGCTATTGTACAATAGCTATTATGATCCTGTGCTATACCCTGCGATCACTACTAAAATAACCCATTTTAGCGACGTCAGGAGACGTCGCTAAAAATGGAAAATACGTCGCTAAAACAAGTTTGCGACGTATTTAGCGACGAAAAACGGACGTCGCTTATAGGCAAGTCGCAGATGGCAATTTAGTCGCCAAACGTCGCTATTTGCGACGCGTAGTTAATTGTCGCTAGACGTCGCAAAATGAGCGACAGATAGCGACGTATCACTGCGTCGCCAACGTTGCGACGTAAAGCGACCACTTTCGACGTTGTAAACTTTATATATGATGACATGGCATGGCAGCCACGTGGGTAACTTAGCGACGGCTACCGACAGATGTAGCGACGTATTTAGCGACGTATAGCGACTTCTACTTGCCGTCGCAGTACGTCGCAGAACGTCGCTATACGTCGCAGATATTATAAAAAAAATTTAAAAAAATATAATTGATATTTTTGTTATGCTGTGTGTCTGTGTTTACTGTGTGTGTGAAGTGCAGTGTTCGAACCATCGACAGTTTCGCTTACTGTTCTATGTTTTATCTTGGATAGAAAGAGCAACAGTTCAGGGTGCACTTCTCAGAGCTTCCTCTTCACGTCCTTCACCTTCTCGGGAACCTTTACGACGTCCCAAGAAAGTGAAGGACGTGAAAATGAACCTCTCAGAAGTGCACCCTGAACTGTTGCTATTTCTATCCAAGATAACACATACAACAGTAATCGAAACTGTCGATGGTTCCGAACACTGTATTTCACATTCACTGTAAATACAGACACACATCATAACAAAAATACACAATATATTTTTTTAAAATTTCGGCAGCACCTCCTTTGTATATCAGATCATCGCTTATAACCCAGCGTAGGTATATTTGTCATCCCCGTCGCAGATATCACAAAGTAAATATCACAATAAAAACAGGAGGCAGTGCAAAGTAAATATCACAGACACAAATCCTCACAAACATCCAATAGAGTCAAATAAAAATGGAAGATAAAAAGTCTCCCACCAAGTGTATAAACAACAGTTGTATGAATAAACAATTTGCCCATAGGGCCAATACACACAAGTCATAAAAAAACCAATAAAATCACTGCGGACCCCTGCCGCGCAACTGGGATAGAATGTAGTCATACTGCTGCTGGGTGAGCTGTACCGTAGGGGCAGTAGGAGGCAGTGCAATGTCTGGAGTCGGCGCCGGAGGCAGTGCAGTGTCTGGAGTCGGCGCCGTCGATGGACCGGGAGGACGTATCTACTCCAGCTCTCGCAGTCGCTCACCATGCGCAGCAAGGGTACTCACCACCCTCTCAGTACTCGCCTCAAGCGAAGCCGAAACCTGAGTGAGTGAGGCAGACATGCTCCTCTGCGATCCCTCCAGCTCGACCTGTCTACGCTCTGTGCGCTGCGTAGACTCGGTGAGCGTCTGCAAGCTGGCAGCTGTAGCCTGATGCAGACTCATCAGCTCCTGTATACTGCGCTCGACCGTATCAAATCGTCCAGTGACGATCGGAGGGTCGGATCGTCGCTCGACCGCATCAGAAATCTGCTGCTGCAACTTGCGACGCAGCTCCTCGATCTGACGAAGGATATCCCCAACTCGTGACGACGCCTGCGAAGCCGGAGACTGTGCCCTGACAGAGGGGGCCCGGGATGACTCCGAAGCCAAATACGCGTCGTAGGATCCCGTACCGTAGTACGTACCCTTTTGAAGACCGCCAACGGCGGTCATCCAGAGCTCGTCCTGTGATGGAGCTGTAGGCGGCTGGGAGGAACTACCAGCCCCTCCCTCTGCTGGCGCACTAGCAGCAGCTGCCGCCTCCTGCTGTAGCCGAACAAACTCGGCCTAGAAAATGTTTGCTAACGTGTAAGTGTTTGCTAAAGTCTATATTGATATCTATTTTCATGTTTTCTAAGTTATAGTAAATTAATATAAAGAATAGAACGTACATATGCCTGCGTCGCCCTCTCGTCAATGAACTCCCCAGCCCTCCGATGTGTGACCAGGAAGACGGTCACCATGTTCGGGTCCTCACCCTTTTTTACCTGTTAAAATATATTATCTATTATTAGTATTAAACATTCTATATCGAACTATACATAAATTAATGTCCGTCATAGGAAACGTACCAGACGACGAAAATGCTCCGTTATCGGAATGGAGCCACCACACCACTTACCGGCGCTCGACCGTGCCACCTTGGCCTTCTCAGACCGCTTCTGGTACTTGGGCTCGCTGAATCTAGCCTTCATCGCAGCCCACTGATCAGGCGTGATCCAACCATGGATCGGACGTCCGGCGCGATCACGACGCTTCTGGTCGTCGATCGCATCACGGATGAGCTTGGCTGCGACGGTAGGAAACTGGCCCTCGATCCTCGCCGCCCGATGTGGTAGATAGAAATAGGTCCTCTACAAGAAATAAAATACAAAAGTTGTATAATATACACAAATGATTATTAAAATTTAAAAATAAACAATTTTTTTACCTTTAAGTGGGCGAACCAAAAGGCCTTCCTGTCTGCGGGAGCATCTGAGTAGTTCAGCCAAGGCCCACCATAGTTCTGCCTCAGAAATACCCCCAGCTGTCTCTGTACTACAGAAGGCCGATATCTATACAATAACAAAATTTCATGAATATATATGTACATATAATCATTTGAGAAACTTATATTAATTAATTAACTTACTTCATAGGCCCGTCCGTCCAAATCTCCATACGCGTCTCGCCCGGGGGAGCGCATGAAGGGTCGCTCTCACCTCCTGCCTGGGCAGGTTCAGTCTGATCGCCGGCCTCCATATGCTCGGCGTCGGCTTCCCCCATAGAGCCGTCGACAGGAGGAATACTGGACGGATCAGGAATGTTGGACGGGATATCAGGGATGCTGGACGGGATATCAGGAAGGCTGGACGACGAGGGAGGACTCTGCAACCTGCTGGAACTGTCCTGTCCCGGTAATGGACCGGAAACAGAATGGTATAATGGCGTACTCGGAGATGAGGATGAGGGTACGGAACTGCCCCCTCCATCCCTAGGCCGAGGCTGACTGGACTGCTTAATGTAATATCCTCCGCGTCGTCCTCCTGGTCTAGTCATACCTGATAATAACATATGACAATAAAACAAAAATACATATTTATACGATAGACATCACAGATGTTTGAAAAATATCATGGTCACAGATAAAAGTGTCTGTCATAGCTGCTTTCCAAAAATTAATATATTAATATTTTATTGTAATTCCATCTTCTTAAATATTTGCTCAAAATTTTTTTTAAACAAATAATTGATATAATAATAATAATAATAATAATAATAATAATAATTTTATTTTTATTCTTATTTTTCTGAAATTTTTATAAGGAAAAAAAAAACCCAAAGAAAAAAAAAAGAGAAGAAAGAAAAAGAAATTATATACATATATAATAGAGAGAGAGAGGAGCAGCCCCCTTCACCTCCACCGCCCCTCTCTCCCTCTCCCGAACTCTCTATTTCTCTCTCGATCTCTCTCTCCCTCTCTCGAAATCTCTCTCTCTCCCTCTCTTTATATCTCTCCCTCTCTCACTCTCCTTTCCCTATTCCTCTCCATCTCTCTCTCTCCTTCACCCTTCCTTTTTCCTCCTCCTCCCTCTACTACTCCCGCTACTGCTGCTACTGCGCGCTGCCGCCGCTGGCGCACCGCCGGCGCCGCCGCCGCCCGCCTGCGCCGCCGCCCGCCTGCCGCCGGCCACCCCCTCTCCGGCCAACCACCACTTCCACCTCCAACACCATCATCTCCATCCTCCATCACCAACTCCAACCACCATCATCTTCATCATCACCACCACCACTTCCACCTTCACCACCATCTTCATCTCCATCTCCACCACAATTAAACCTAAACCCAAACCCCTTTTCTCCTAAGAAAAAGAAAGAAAGAAGAAATTGGAGAAGAAAATGAAGAAAGATGGAAGAGCCAAGCCCTAATCCCCAACTCCATCTTGGGTATAAATTTCCTTCTCCCCTATTTCGTTCATCCTTGTTAAATTTGGTTATAATTCTCTGTAATTATTTATTTGCTAAAATTTTCAATATTAGGGGGGTTAATTTAGAAGAAATTTGGAGAAATCCTAGGTCCAACTCAAGAAACCAAGGCAAGTCCTCCTCTCCTCCCTTCTTCTCCAACAATAAATTTCTTTTTCCAATTTAATTCTAAAATAGTTGAAAATTCATATTAAATTCTGAATTTTAGGTTAAGAATACATAGATTTTTATTTTCATAATAAGTTTTTGGTAATACTAGGAATTGGGACTTGTATAGGTTAATTTTAAATTTGAAGTCTCACAACTAGATACTAATTTCTTCATTTCACAAGGATCATAATTTGGAATATAAATTAGGACAATTTCGCTAAATTATGGTTTAATTTCAAATTCTGAAATCTGGTAGTATCTAACCCACTTCAAGATATTTTTAAGATTTTACAAATTTTGATTTCTAGTAATATTCAATTTTGATAGACCTAAGCAAAGGAACTAAATTTGGCACTAGAACTAGTATTTGTGACATATCACGGGAACTATGGACTTGAACGATTTGAACTCGAATGTCCATGAACATATAAACATATATACATGAACATGGGACTCTTCAATGGTAAGTTTGTCATACACAAGGACTGAACAGCTGGACCGTATGCCGGGAAGGTAAAAAATACAAGGACCCTATTTTCTCTACTCACTGCGTTTTTACTCAATTTTGTGTGTGTCCATAGTTAGAAATAATTCCCGTTTATTTTTTTATTCTCCTGCTTCATGCATGTGTTACGGAAGAGTTTCATTTGGTTTAATTTTCGTTATACTATCTACATATATATATATATATATATATATATATATATATATATATATATATATATATATATATATATATATATATATATATATATATATATACACATACATATATATGTACATATATCTTTATATATATATATATCTACACACATATATATATATATATACATACATATATATATAAAATATATATATATATATATATATATATATATATATATATATATATATATATATATATATATATATACATACATATATATATATACCTGTACATATATAGTTATACATTAAAAAAAAAGTCTTGCATAGTTGAATACATATTTGCTTTATTTGACAAACTGCAAAGCTATTAGCAAGCCGCGACCCGACAAATTGCCAAAAGAAAGGTAATCATTGCTTGCTCAGGTATAAATCTCCAGTTCTTTTGTTCTTTTATTTACTTGCGTGGTTCCGGTGTTGAGAGTTGCTCCACCGAAGGGGTCGGCGAGCCCAATTATTACTTGCGTGGTTCCGGTGTTGAGAGTTGCTCCACCGAAGGGGTCGGCGAGCCCATATTTCTCTTTTTGTCATATATATATGTCTTTGTAAATTTTCGGGACTCCTAAATACAAAGGAGACTCTGCCGAAATTTTTGAGAAATTTAAGAGATAGACAAATTTTCGACCTTCGAAAATTTTAAGGAAGCATTTGGGAGGGGAGAACAACTGAATATCCCTAGATATCCCGTAACATAAATAACAAAAAGCTGATCAGTATTCGAAAATCTCGGAAATCAGTGCATCTAGTTTCGACTAGGGTGTACTAGCCCAAGGGAGGCTCTACATCTATCTGACAGTAACATCAATAGATGTCTTTTATTTAGCCCAAGGGAGGCTCGGAATTCACAGCCTGATCCCAGGTCAACGGGATTGTTCACGGGAAATATTTAGAGGATTATTCGGAGTATTGTTCTCAAAACTGCATCTCATTAAATTGCATTTTAAATCTTACTCCAGAAAACAACGCTGCCTATTATAAATAGGCAGTGTCCTTAATTGCTCAAGGGAAGCAATTCCTATTAAAAGCTCAAGGGAAGCTCGGAAATCTTATTATTCATGGAGTAGGATATTGATCTTCATTCCTGTTTTACTAAAGCATATATATATATAGTAGTGCAAATTAGTATACCATGTCTCTTCTTCTAAAACTACATATTCATTATTTTGTTAATTTTCACCGTTCTTGGCCGAGGACTTGCTCGTCGTTTTCTAAACGACCTAGTATTTGTTCACTAGGTGAAGAAGAAGAAGATGCCTCCGCCGAAGTATCGCCGCACTACAACGAGGAGTAACTGTCTGGACTACCTACGGTTATGGCCAGTAGTATCGTAGTTATTTTGCAATTTACTTTTGTAATAAACTTGTAAAAGCATTGTTGAAAAAGTTTCCTGTATAATAACTTTACTATATTTAATACCATGTAAATTCCCTGTATTTTCCATTCTTGCTGAGGATTACAGGCGACAATCACGGTTTCGGCGCGTAGCCTGGAGATGTGTTATGGCGGCACCGTTTCAAATATGGGAAGCGGGACGTGACAGTGTCACTAAAGTGTCACAGATTTATTATTACAAAAATATATATTTATATGATAGACATCACAGATTTTAATCCTCTTCTGAAAATTCATCTAGTTCGTTTAGCTCATCTTCTTCTTCTTCTTCTTCCTCCTCTACATCTTCACTTTCATCTGCATCTTCCTCTTCAGATAATTCTACTTCTTCTACACAATTAGATGCGTAATGAGGAACTTCCGTCGTGTCCACTTCTATAATATTTGTTACAAGAGGTAGTTCATCCTGTTGATAAGCTATATCGTCAACCTCAAAGGTATTTCTAGCTTTGGTCTTGCATACTGCCCACCAGTTCGACCTTGTTGTTTCCCGTTTAGGATAACTTGTGAAGTACACGAGCTGAGCCTGACTTGATAGGACAAATGGTTCATAGGCTTGATATCGACGCCGATAGTTTATATCAACAAGACCGTGCTTGTCTACTTTCCAACCCTGACCTTCAATCGGATCGAACCAATCACACCTGAATAACACAATCTTAGCAGGCTCTATTCCATAACTATATGTCAGCTCCACGATCTCCCGTAGCACGCCATAGAAATCGTTGCCCGCATCAACATCTTTGTAGTTCGAAGATCTGATACACAAACAGCTGTTTTTGGTGGAGTCGAGATCCACAAAGTTGTCTCTGATCGGGCAAGTTGTTGACTTGAACCTAAACCCATTAACACAGTAGCTTGGCCATATTTTTGCAGCATAAATTGGTCCCTTGGCTAGCGTTCTAATAGACTCATTCTCAAGTCTTGCGTATGGACGATCGACCTAAATACCACGAAAGAAGCAAATTTAAGCTCATTCTAAATCAAGTGCATATACAGAAAGGTAATTACAGAGTTCTCAAGTCTTACATATGCACTCAACCATGATGGAAAATAATGCCTCATTTCTTGTTCTAGTTCTTCTTCTGTTATGTGTGGCCTACCTGACCTCACATCATCATTAAATATGCTGAAAACAACATCGTGCAATTAATGTAATCGTATTATTCTCAACACTATTAAAATAATGTAGACGTAATATTTACTTACCCCTCCAGTTTCTCTACTTCCTCCTCGTCGCAGTTGAGTAATACATACACCTGAGCAGCCCTTAGCTCATCATCGTTCAGATATCTCTTCTTCATTTTACCCGATGGCTTTCCTGGAGCATTGAATACCTTCAGTATTGTATCATTACTTTCATGATCTCCGTCGTCGTTTCTGGAAGCTCTCGTTCTATTAGTTGCAACATGAGGCTTGAAATACATCGAACAAAAGTTTATAATCTCCTCGAGAACATAGGCTTCACAAATAGAACCCTCGACCCGTGCCTTATTTTTTACCTTTCTTTTTAGGTGATTCAAATGTCGCTCGAACGGGTACATCCATCGATATTCAACGGGTCCACCAACACGTGTCTCATAGGATAGATGAATCGGCAAATGCTCCATAGAGTCGAAGAATCCAGGAGGAAACACCCTCTCTAGCTTGCATAGTGTTACCGCAATGTCCTTCTCTTGCTTTTCTAGACGATCAACGAGCAATTTCTTAGAACAAAGATCCCTGAAGAATATTCTAAGCTCCGTCAATAGATCCCAAACTGCCTGCGGTAAGAATTCCCGAAATGCAATCGAAATTAACCTCTCCATGAATACGTGACAGTCGTGGCTCTTCATACCCGTCAATTTGTTTTCCTTCGGATCGACACATCTTCTCAGATTTGACACATATCTGTATGGAAATTTTAGGCCCTGGATCCACCGACAAAGTCTTACTTTATCCTCCTTGTCCAGCGAGAAAATTGACTTCGGCAGGAACTGTTTTCCATTCTGCTGTATCAAATGCAACGCAGGGCGTTTGCAAATTTCTTCTAAGTCCATCCTGGCCTTGGGATTGTCTTTCGTTTTTCCCTTTACGTCCATCACAGTATTAATTATGTTATCAAACACATTCTTCTCAATATGCATGACATCAAGATTATGTCTGATCAGATTGGTACTCCAGTATGGCAGATCCAAGAATATGCTCCTCTTTGTCCAGTTATGATCTTTACCAAATCCATCGCACTTGTACCCAGTTGTAGGATTTTCGATAGCACTTGGAAAATCTTTAACCTTCTCCCATATCGTGGCTTCGCACCACCTTGGCGATGGATCACCCTTCTCTATAACGCCGGCACGGAATGCATTCCTGTTCCTTCTGAACGGATGATCTTTTGGTAGAAATTGCAGATAACAATCAAAGAAGTACGGTTTTTCTTCGTGTTTCAAGCGGAAAGCCTTACTACGGTCCATGCAATACGGACATAAGAGACGGCCATGAGTGCTCCATCCAGATAACATTCCATAGGCCGAAAAGTCGTTGATGGTCCACATAAGGGTTGCCTTCATCTGAAAATTCTGCTTCCTGGAAACATCGTACGTGTTAGCGCCTACTTCCCATAACTGATTCAACTCATAGGAATAGTCCGATACCGATTTCGATACCGATATTGTGAACCTTGGGTATATATCGTCAACATTTCAGATTCTTAAAATGAATTTCAAATGGATTTTTGATTGTATATATATGTGTATTTGTGTGTATATCATGGTTTAAAGTATCGGCCGATACCGATACGATACGGCCGATACCGATACGGTTTGGCAAGTTCCGATCCGATACCGACCGATACCAAATATTGATCGATACCGACATTGGGGGTCTTTGTTCCGGTCAATTCGGCAAAACCAATCGGTAATGGTGACTACTATTTCATATAATTTCAAAACTACTAAGAAATAACGCTGAAATACTTAAAATTATGCCTAAATGTATAAAATATATGTTTATAAATATAAATAATTTATTAATAATTATTTGTTTTCTGATACCAAAGTCTGATACTCCGTTACGATACCGCCGATACTACCGATATCGCCGATACCAATACTCATAGGAATAGTCCGATACTTATTCCGATACCGATATTGTGAACCTTGGTGTATATACATTGTATACATATATATTTATATATGTATTTGTGTGTGTATGTAAGTGTGTGAGTATATATACATGTATACATATGTATTTGTGTGTGTATGTAAGTGTGTGAGTATATATACATGTATATACATTGTATACATATAGTCCGATACCGATTCCTGCACCCTCCCCTGCCCCCCTCCCCCTACCCCTGCACCCACCCCAACCCTCCCCTGCCCCCCTCCCCCTACCCCTGCACCCACCCCAACCCTCCCCTGTCCCCCTCCCCCTACCCCTGCACCCACCCTCCCCTGCCCCCCTCCCCCCTCCCCTGCCCCCCTCCCCCTACCCCTGCACCTACCCCAACCCTCCCCTGCCCCTCCTGCCCCCTCCCCCCTCCCCTGCCCCCCCTCCCCATACCCCTGTACCCACCCCAACCCTCCCCTACCTTCCCTCCCCTGCCCCCCTCCCCCTGTACCCACCCCAACCATTCCCCCCTCCCCCTACCCCTGCACCCCCCGGGTACCCCCACCCCTCCCTCCACCCCTCGACAGTAAGACCCCCCCACCCCCTGCACCCACCCCCACCCCTCTCTCCCCCCTCGACAGAAAGGCCACCCCAGCAGCTAGGGTTAGGGTTCTCGTGTCCGTGTCTGTGTCTAGATAGCTAAGGCTAGGGTTAGGGTTTACCTGAGGAGGGTGGCTTCGTCGGAGGATGGAGGCGGCGAGGAGGGTGGCTTCGTCGGAGGAGGAAGCGGCGAGGAAGGCTCCTTCGTCGGAGGAGGGAGGCTGGTCGCCGGAGGGAGGGGTCAACGGGCGAGCGGGGTCGCCGGGGGGAGAAGGGGGAGGGTGTCGCCGGAGGGAGTGGTCGCCGGAGGGGGAGGGTTCGCCAGGGGGAGAGGGGAGAGCGGGAAGAAAATTTTGGGTGAAAATTTTGTGATTTCGATCGGGCCAGGAACCCTATATGAAATAAACCAGCGACGCCTAAATGATACGTCGCTAAACGTCGCAATCCAGCGACTTAATGTGGACGGCCGTCGCAAACTGTTGCTCATCAACGACGTAAATTATACTACGTCGCTGAACGTCGCTACGCAGCGACGGACAGCGACGTGTAGCACAAGAAGTCGCTATAGGCAATTATCAGTGACGGGTATTTCCGTCGTCGCTAATATACGTCGCTATTTAAGCATATTTTAGTAGTGGGTGTTACCAGAGTCTCCCTTGGAGGACGCGGATCCTGAGGCCGAAGAGCCGGCCGTTTAGCTAGTTGCTATTTCCTTATTTTCTAGTTTCATTATGTTGGAAATTGTAGACTTTTGGTTTTAGTGTTTACTTCAGTATTTTCCTTTCCAGTTGTATTTCTCCTTGTTGAATAAATTTTTTAAATATTCGTAAATTCGTGTTGTGACAAATGTATAGATGTTGTTGAGATTACCTGCAAATAGAAACAGCTTACTGTCGCCGTCTTACAACGGTGCAGGCTGGGCATGATCCGATTCGATCCAACAATTTGGGATCGGGTCGTGACAGGGCCGGACCAGACCGTCAATGCCCATAAAGTACGGGCTCGGGCCGGGCACAAGCCGATCTTTTTTGGCCCTAGAGAAATTTTGGGTCGGGTCGAATATTATTATGTATGAAGTCCAAGCCCGCCCACAAGGGTCAGACTTTTAGGTCCAAGTCGGGTCGAATCGGACTAGGCTTGTATAAAAAAAAAGAGGTGAAATGGGCCTTCTCGGGCCTAAATATTACACATGTTCACATGCACACCCTTAAGTAAGATGTTGAATGTTCACAAAATCCAGAATTTCTTAGTTAGAATGTTCACAAGCACACCCTCAATGAAGACATTGAATGTTCAAAAGCACATAAACCGCGTTTGTTATAGAATCAACGCTAATATAATTTCTGAAAAATGCAAGCAACATGAACAACAATACATCCCACAAGTAGGCACGATCAAACAAAATCATGCAAATTTGCAAAAAAGATAAACAAATGTATCGGAGCACAAGCTTACTAACATTGGATTGGTAGTTACTACTTGTAAACATCTTCCAAATTAAATTGAAATATGTACCCTCTGGTTAGGAATATATCGGACCTTTTCGCACCGGACTTAGACGAGCCTTTAGAATTGGACTCGGACGGACCTCGGGTCGGACTCGAGCGGGCGGATGCTTTGTCCAAGCCATGCCCTATACTAATATGGGCCGAACCGAACTGCCATAATGGTCAGACTGTATCGAACTTTGGCCCATCGGACCAGATGAGCTTTTCGAACACCTGTAGACCCCGAGCCCAATGATGATCCAATCCTCCACCGCCACCGTCCTAAATGTACGTGCCAACCGCACAAGACGATTGACCGACAACAAGAGGTGCCGACCGGACCGCATGACCCAAACACAATGGCCATGCCACAATCACCGAAAAACTCTGCTACGTCTGACCATGTTGGTTGGGGCGCGCTCCCCGTGCGAGTACCATTCTTGGAGGGCATCTTCCTTTAATGCTTAAATACTCGAACTCGAGATAATCAAGAAGTTCAAGATTCCCCTCGGAATTGTGTACCATGGTTTAACCGATCCTATACTTATGTCTCACTGGCTGGATGACGGAAGATTAATGGATCGAGCCACGGATACGTATTATTCCTTCCATTTATAAAGTATGGTGAAAGCTGGCACAAAGTCTTGTACGTATCATCCTCAAGTTTATCCATACCACAGAGTTTTTAAAAATTTGAAATTGGATTTGATCACCTTGAAGTTTATACATACCGCCGAGATTTTCTTCTGTTTCTAAAATCTGAAAGAGGAATGGCTGAACATTTTTGTGTTTGTTGTATATGGAGAATCATACATCTCAGTTACAAAATGCACATGACTTGGTCATGTTGTGTTTATTATTACAAGACCTGTCTAGATGTTAACTTACAATATCCTGACATGTCCATTCTTGATGGATATCCATTTTTTGTTGCTCTTGTTGAGGGAATTCACAATTTGAGCAAACTGATGCATATATATTTCCACAAATTGTTGCTGATTATATAAAAAAAAGGTACAACAAAATGAAATACAATTTGAGAAAGGTACAAGGAAGAATAGTAGACATAAGTTCAAGGTATTCTCTACAGTCTTCAATGGCATAAAAATCCGACGGTCGACCCGCAGCAAATTAGAGATTTGGCCTATTTTATCGCATCGATCATGAAGATTTCATGCTGTCCAGGCCAACCCCAGCCTGCAGAAACAAGTAAGCATTAACAATTACTCAGTAAAAAAAACTTCACATCCTGGTTGGAAGTATAAAGATCAGATGTGTCACCAGAAACTTGTGGTTCGCTTCAAGAAGGGGAGAAAACTCGGCGCAGAAGTTCTTGATGTCTTCGTTTAGGTCTCCAGATCCCCCAATTATCTCCATGAACCTCTGCCTCTCTGGAACCATTTTTAAGGCCACCTGAAATTTGTCGACACCATATCAGCATTTCAAACTAAGTCACAGAAACAAAACATGTTTGAGTCAAGGGAACAACTGTTGGAATTAATTGAATTTGGTCGTTAGTAACCCGGTTTCACAATTCCATGTCCAGACATGCCTCAAGTGTGTGTTTCAATATTTGAATAATCATTTATTTTGTGTGTACCCGTGCGGTATGTTGGCTCAAATGGTTAGTATGGTGGAAATGTTTTCTAGTAGGCAAGGTCTCTCAACAAGTATTTGTTTTGTCACAAGAATTTCTTGGAGAAATTTCTTTGAGTTAGGTCCCACAGACTCGGGTGTGGGCGCAAAGGGGCTGTTTGGATGCACGTATTTGTGCGGGGAGTGAGGCTTTTTGAGGGAAGTGCGTCGCTTTCTTCAGCACACTTGCTGAGTTTCTCCGTTTGGAAGCTGGAAGGAAGGAGCGGGAAGTGGGGAATCTCTGCCACCACACAGTGACTTGTCCCCTCCGATCTTTACTCTCCCACCTACGCTCGAAAATGGGGAGAAGTGTGCGGGAAGTGTCATTTTTTCTCACTTTTGCTCAACCGAGAAGAGTTCTTCCCCTTCCTCACTTTTTCCTCACTTTTTACTGTAAAGAAATGTTTGAATCATATAATGTTATAATGTTCTCAGGAACCATGTTTCAATGACTTGTTTGTTTCAATGAATATAATGTTACTGTAAAGAAATTTTTATTAATATTAATTAATTTAATTTATATTATCCTATTTGATAAAATGGCTCTGAAACTTCAAAGTGTAATATTGATATAAATTTATTAAAATTACTTTTATTCTTCTAATATATACAAAAGAGGATGTTGGGGGTAACCATACCTAGGTTTACCACATCTCCATAAAATTTTCACTTTCAACAATCCAAACAACCGAACTACTTTTTTTCCACTTACAAAAGTCATCCAAACACCAAACCAATTTTTATTCCACTTGCAGCAGACAAAAAATACTCCATCCAAACACATTTTGAAAAGTGTCACTTGCCGCAAGTCAACGGAAACTCAACTTGCTGCAAGTGCCACTTTCACACTTCCAAAGAGTTACATCGATCCAAACAGCCCCAAATTGCAAGTTTGATGGTGCACATACGCATCGGTGGTTGCAGGAGGGTGCGCACTAGTGCGTCTAGCTTGGAGCAACGCATAGCTTCGCGGCTAGCCCGTTGGCAACACCGCGAAAGTTGTAAGGCAGCGCTGCAGAAGTCACACAGTAGGCCGCTAGCGGCTTCCCGCGACAGCCCGCTAGACTGATGTTCTCCGATAGCTCCGCGATAGCTCTTGCAAGAATGTTCAATTTTGTAATTGCCTTTTTGAGAGAGTTACTCCATAGTCTTGTGTCCACGTTGGTAGTGGACGGTTACCACTGATTGGAGAGTTGCTCCCTCATATACTGCGTGCTCCGGCACTTAGGGGCTGTTTGGTAGCCCGAAACTGGGCGGAAACTGGAGAGTTTTCTTGCAACTCTGCTAAACTCGTTGGAGTTCAGGCGTTTGGTTGTGCTCTCTTAACTTCACTGAAGTCGTTGAAGTGACGTGCAGCAGACTTCCTGTCCCCCACTCTATTTGCACTTTTTACTTCCTAAAAAATAAGAAGGAACTCCTCTGGAACTCCAGAGGAAGGAGAGAGAAGTGAAGTTGTGGACGTTGAGATGGGAGGCGGCAGGCGGCGGTTGTGGAGTAGCGGACGTGGCCGATGGAGGAGTGGCCGGAGAGTGAGGAGGAGTCGCGGAAGAGGCGGCGGCCGGAGTAGGAGGAGGCGATGTCGAGGCAGGATGGAGTGGGCGACGAGGGGGGTGGTGAAGAAGGTGTCAGTGAGGAGGATTTTTCCTTTACTTTTGAAGAAACAACAGCAGTGAAGAAGAAGAAGAAGGAAGAAGAGCAGAGGAAGAAGTGAAAATATTTGGGAAGAACTCGCAGGGAGAGAGAGTTTGAAAAAAAAAAATCGAAGAAGAAGATGAAGAGTCCAGAAGAAGATTATTTATATAAACTTGTTAAATTAGCGTAATTTTTAATGTATATATAACAACAATAAATTTAGGGGTAACCATACCTAGGTTTATCACATCTCTAACAAACTTCCACTTTCAACAATCCAAACAACCGAACTTATTTTTTTCCACTTTCAACAACCATCCAAACAATCCACTCATTTTTCTTCCACTTGCAGGAGACAAAAATTACTACATCCAAACACATTTTGGTAAGTACCACTTTCACACTTTCAACTGCAACTCATCATGACGAAAGTGTCACTTTCACACTTTCAAAGAGTTACATCTATCCAAACAGCCCATTAGTGCACACGAGAATATAGAGGATCCTCTATAGACAGCCGATTGTTTTTTTATTTCCGAGTGCGGGGCGGTGACTAACAAAAACGTTCTGGAAGTTCTTCAGAACTTACGATTCCTTGGAGCATATCGACGGAGACAATAAAATCTCGCTTTGAGCAATGACTATTTTCATCACCCAACACGCAATTGTGCTAATCAATTAGCAAATTTTAGCACTTCTCACTGTTATATTCTCATTAGAGCTTTGCTCTGTCATCAACAACTTTGTTGCTATCTTTTCAGCATCTCACAACTTGCTATTTGCGGGTTTCACCGCTCTCACTCTTGTGGTTCATCCTTTCACAAGACTCGTAAGAAATTTCCTGAACTTTCACAACCACCACCTCTCCATAGGTATTATGGGAGCAAGACCGAGTACATCTTGACCATCCTAGACTTGCATAAGCAGAAGCCTCGTGACAACCATATGGATACGGGCACCATTTTTCCGTGTCCATTCAACGTAGACTATATCTTGCCAGTCGGCGATCCTAGTTCAGATTCTGAACTTCGATACAGGAGGGATACCAATCACATTTACAACTTCGCCATAGTGGTGGGTGTGTGTGTGTGGGGGGGGGGGGGGGGGGGGGGGGGGGGGGGGGGGGGGGGGGGGGGGGGGGGGGGGGGTTGAATAATACCGTAAAGCTTGAACTAGCAAGCCATCCATGCCACTTCTTCAAGGTCTTGCCATAGGAGTCATTGGCAGCATGCGACAGGCTCCAGTCCGGATGTTCCACCAAGTTGCGGAACAGTTCGACCAAGAAATCCATAGCCCTGAAGATACAACAATGACTCACGCGCGCGAACTTCTTGAGCAATGATTTGGTCGTTCAATCGATACGAAGCATACCTGGTTAACCAGAGGAGTGCATTGGTACAGCTCGAAGAAGACTTCGCTGATTTGTTCTCGACTTCTGCTAGAACTATGCTGTACAGGAAGTTGAACCTGGAAGTATTAGAAGCGTACTTGGTTTCGAGCCTCTGCAAAGGAAAGTTCAGATACATAGGTATCGGTATCAGAAGGGCCAGGTAAATCAAGAATCCCAAGTTACTGCAAAATGTTCAGAGCTCTTACAGATATATTGCCACCGATATCCGACTTTACAATGGTCATAGCAGCTCCAAATTTATCTATCAAAAAAATGAGATCATATCGAAGTTAACATTGCACAATCCTTGGAATATTAGTACAATATTGTGTTGTGTTTCCCTATAGCAAGTAAAAGAACTCAGAATACCTGAATAATTGAGCAGTCTCTGGCTAGGAATCAAATTTAAGGACATTAGGAACAGTATGTATGTGCACATAAAATTCAGATTGGTATCTGGAGTGGATCGGATACGGGACACGATAGGTACATTACTGACACGGATATTATTTTTTCGTATCCATGCAGCATAGATTGTAACTATATATATAGCTCAATCTTGTAAGTGTAGTGATATTAGGCACTCTTTTAAGTCGGGAAAATCTGCAGTCGATCGATCGAAAAAAAGAAATGCTTACCTAGTACTGGCAGGACGAGCTTGCAGACTTCGATAAATGGCTTGGTGAGGATATCCCCTTCCTTGGTTCTAACATTTTTCATCTCCTCCAAGGAGGGCGCGAGCACCGATGTCGACGTCCCCTCCATCGATCTCCCTCACCTATATAGATTGAACAATCAACAAAAGTAAAATGCCTAAACTCTCACAACTTCCATCGTCGTCATCCGTCATAAAAGTGACAACATGTCCCAAAAAAGAATTGACAAAGTTTTTATGATTGACGTGCCGATATCAACTACACTAAATAGTGTAGAAATAACATTCAAAGTTGGATTGGATATTAATATAATGAAACTAGTAATGTTTTCTTACCAAGAAAGCAGAAGAGGAAAAAAAGAAAAGAGAGGAGAGATTGGAGGTGCAATGATATGAAAACGGCTCCTAATTCTCTCTTCTCATCATCTTTGATTCTCTTTGGTGCGTTTCTTTGTTGCTTTTGTTTGGTTGTCCGATTTAATCGGTTATACATAGGCAGAAATGGGCTAAAGAAACGGACCAACCTCTCAAACTCGGAATGTCCCTCCCTACGCTCTACTTTGGATAATGTCAACCACAAATTATAATATAGCACGCTTAGTTATCTAGGAATGCACGTGTCACGTGGCTCTATGCACTCTTCAATTTTTTTTTATCCAATAAATAATAATAAATAAAATATTAAACTATAAGTACATCTAAATGAATTAATAGAAATTTTGACTTGCCCACAACTTTATTTACCCCAATTTAAAGTGCACTCCACAGTTTTACAAAAATGTAAAAAAATTTCTACTTTGGACAGAAATCGTTTAGGACTAGCGGTCAATCGTTTTGACCCAAAAAAAATGACGAAAATACCCCCGGCCGCTGCCCTCCCTCTCCACCACCACTGCCCCCCCCTCCCCCCCCGCCTTCCTCCCCGTTGTCCCCCCCCCCCCCCCCCCCCCCATCCCCGCCGCTGCCCCCCCCCCCCTCCACCCCCCACGTCATCGCTGCCAGAGGAGGACGATGAGGGGGGGGGGGGGGGGGGGGGGGGGGGGGTTGGGCAACGACGACGGGGAGGGAGGGGGGCAGCGGCAGGGGAGGGTGGGGGGCAAGGGGGGACAGTGGCGGTGGGGAGGGAGGGGGACAAGGGGGGGAGGGAAGAAGACAATGAGGAAATGGTAATTTCGTCCAAATTATTTGGTCAAAGCAGTTGACCGCTAGTCCTAAACAGTTTCCATCCAAAGTGAAGGAACTCTTACATTTTTGCAAAACTGTGGAATATACCTTAAATTGGGATAAATAAAGTGGGATGGACAAGTCAAAATTTCTCATGAATTAATCCTAACCAAATTTTGACGTAATTGAGAGGTCACTAAGACCTCGTTTGGTATACTGCAATGTAATTTTAATTGTAATATAATCAAATAAAAAAATTTATTTGATTATATTACGATTATGATTACATTATAGTGAACCAAACGGAGTAAAAATTTAACCCATACACCTTACAACCATAACTACTGTGGACCGGAAGTTATTACGGATCGACCCGACCGGTAATTTGAGAAGTAGAACATTGGTAGTATATAGATATGTTTCAACTATATCTAGTTGGTATACATCTATAATAAAATAAATTAAATGCAATGATGGAAAAACACCGTCAAAGTTAATTCTATTTTTTTACGCATTTTGTATTGATTACTGGATAATATGCCTACAAAACACTGTCAAAATTATAAAAGTTTATTAATTGTCAGAGATTATTAATTATTAGGGTATTAATTTAGACAGATCTTGTAAAAAGCCAAATTTAAAGATGTGTTGTATACTTTGCTCTGGTTGAAATGGAATTTTGGAACTCGTAATAGACAAAGATTAAAGTTATATACTTTGCTCAAAGTTGAAGTGGAATTTGGTTTCATTAGTAGTTGGGACTTACAAATACAATTTGGGGTTCAAATTTAAAAAAAAAAATGGTAAATGCAGAATGGATTGGATTTGTATGATAGTAGGATGGAACCCTTCTGAAATAAAATTGAGCTCAATGGAGACCCAGGGGACCATGCCCAACCCTTTTTTTTTTTTCCTTTCTAAATAAATATCTTAATTATAGATATTAACCCCTTTCCAAAATGTAATTTGGACTCTCCAAAAATGTGATTTACTCTTCTAATATATAGATTGTCCCTCCAAACATTTTGGTCAAGCTCCGTTACTGTCGAGACTTCATGTTTTGAAAATATTGAATAATATATTCATTATCAATGATATCAAATACGCCTCCTTCATTATATGCTACCAAACAATCATATGTCATCTCATCTCTCAAATGGTTACTAATGAAGTATTGATAATTTGTATTGAAGAAAATATTATCTCTATAGACGTGATTGCAACGGATAATAACAATGCCAACTTCAAGAACAAATACACCAACAAATATGCACGATGCTTATTTGATTGAACCATATCTTTGGCAATCTCACTAACCCCCACAACCTCAAAAAAGTGTCCATCAGAGCGCACATCCAAAATGTAGCTTCAAGAGCAAACACACTAACAAATATACATGGTGCTTATTTGATTGAACCATCTTTCTAGCAAGCTCATTTACCCCCGCAATCTCAAAAACTAGTTATTAGAACGCATATCCAAAATGTAGCTTCAAGAGCAAATACACCAACAAATATACACGATGTTATTCAAATGAGTACGTTCGTACGGGATACGATATGCGCAACTCTATAACGATACCCGTGCGGCTAGGTTGTAGGTCTTACATAGCGTAATGCAACAATCAAATCTAACCACGAAATAATCATGCCTTAACCATAAAGTACACATGCTGCTTTTGTAGAAAAATAAATAAATAAATAATTAATTAGATTGAAGCATGCATGTGTCTGTATGCCGAGGTTCGGGATTAGCCAGTCGATTATAATAGTTCATAGTTAATATGAACGTGTCTCATTCATTCAATTCAATAAGACGACTAACCAGTCTCTCAGTTCCAACTAGGAACACATGATCAATTATTAGTAAAATTACCCATCAATGTTAATTTGTACCAAGGCATGAAAGTCAACTATTATAGAGCAAATAGAAACACCAAGGTTAGATTACGCCAAGGTTGGTCTATGCCCAAGTCAGGCTACGCTCAAGTCAGGTACGACTCCTTACTATCCAAGCCAGCGTACGCAAGACATACGCTTCCAAAAGGCAGCGTATGAACTCCATACGACTCCTTACTATCCAAGCCAGCGTACGTAAGTCATACGCTTCCAAAAGGCAGCGTATGAACTCCACACGACTCCTTACCATGCAAGCCAGCGTACGCAAGTCATACGCTTCCAAAAGGCAGCGTATGAACTCCATACGACTCCTTACCATCCAAGCCAGCGTTCGCAAGTCATACGCTTCCAAAAGGCAGCGTATGAACTCCATACGACTCCTTACCATCCAAGCCAGCGTACGCAAGTCATACGCTTCCAAAAGGCAGCGTATGAACTCCATACGACTCCTTACTATCCAAGCCAGCGTACGCAAGTCATACGCTTCCAAAAGGCAGCGTATGAACTCCATACGACTCCTTACCATCCAAGCCAGCGTACGCAAGTCATACGCTTCCAAAAGGCAGCATATGAATCAAACTGCGCTGCGCTAAAGAACGCGCGCAACTCAGTGGCGCAAGCTAAAAAGCTAGCGCACACTTCTCACTGTCTTCTCCAAAACAGCAAGAACTCCATGGTTTGAACCCAAAGCTTCAAAAGTCCATAACTTGGTCAAAATAAGTCCAAATCCAACTTTTCAAAGGTCAAAATTGGGTAGAATAAAATTCTCTACAACATGGAACCATCAAAACTTGAAAACAAAGAAGTTTGATAGATCAAAACCACCAAAATCCGAAAATAACTAATTTCTAGATCTACTAAAAATAAAACTTCAAAGCGAAAAATGCCAAGTTCTAAACTCTCTTAGAATCACAAGGGGAAGAGAATGGAACCAGAAAAATGGGTCCTCATGAAGAAGCAAGATGTACTTGCCTATGGGTTTGGTAGGTGGAGAGAGTAATGAGGAAGAAGAGTAATGGTGAAGGAGAGTAATGGAGAGAGAGAAAGGAGTGGGCTTTAAATGGAAGGGGTGGTGGTAGGTGGGTTCGGTTCATGATGAACCACCATATCCCGAAAATAAACCAACCTAGGCCAAACCTAAAGTAAGCTAAAGCAGAGAATAAAAGCAGAAAGTAAAATACAGAAAATTAATTGCAGAAAATTAATTAACATGAATTTAAAGAGATTTAAATACAAAACAATACATGATAAATATTAAATAAATACATTTAAGCAGTACATGTATTAAAAATACGTATACTGGGAACGGGGAGTGACATTCTTCTTCTTCTTCTTCTCCGAGGACTGCCAACAAGTTGGCAGTCCTAACATATGTTAGGACTGCCAACATGCTGGCAGTCCTAGGACTGCCAGTAAGTTGGCAGTCCTAGAACTGCCAGCATGTTGGCAGTCTTACTTGCTGGAAAAAGTTGGGCTAGTCCCAAGTAAAAAAAATGGATGGCAAACTTGTAATTTTTTTTTAACATTTTTGGACTAGCCCCAAGTAAAAAGTGTGGTGCCCTTATAAAAAAAAAAAAAAAATCATACTTTAAAGTAGGGGTCCATCCCTACTCAGTGGCAATTTTGATATTCCTGTCAAGATCAACCTAAGCCTTAGATTGGACGGTCGGATGATACCAATAAAACCCACTTCGGAGGAGGGAATAAAACCTAACCCTAATTTTCCTTCTCTTCCCGTCGCCACAAAAAGAAAAAGAAGAAAACTCAGGCAATGGTGAGAAAATCTCCGCTCCTCAACTCCTATGTCTTGCATTTCTCTATATTTAGTTTTTTCCCCTTTCTTTCTTTCTTTGTTTACTTTGATTCGATGCAGCCGTTCAAGAGGTACGTGGAGATCGGAAGGGTTGCGCTCGTCAACTATGGGAAGGACTACGGAAGGCTCGTCGTCATCGTCGACATCGTCGACCAGAACAGAGTAAATTTTTTGATTCTTTTGATTAGTTATGAGTTGTTTGATTAGTTTAGGGTTTATATATTTTGTAAAATTTGGAGCTTCAGCATTAGATATAATGGCATCAATTTGAATGACCTGCAGGGATTTTATGGTCAGGTTTTAAAAGGATCCTTATGTGGATTCTTTTGATTAGGTTGTGGCAGTTAATTAATTTCATTAGACGTTACAAATGATGGCAATTTGAATGATATTACATGTTATATATAACTTTTATAGATTCATTTTTAGGGTTTAATAGGAAGGGTTTAGAATATAATATTTGTAAATGGAAAAAATATATATTAAATAAATACATTCAGCTTGAATCATGAAGAACCAATGAAGCATGACCTTCTAGCAAGGTAATGCGGGTGTTGATACAAAGCAAGGCCAATGCTCGGCCCAATGTTTTTTTTTCTTTCTTTCTTTCCGAGCTCAAGCTTTAGTCCACTTTTTAAGTTTGAAGTGTGAGTTTGAGCTTTGCTCTATAATTTTGAGCTCGAGCTCGGCTCGATAATTTCAGGCTATAAACATGCCGAGCTTTGAGTCAGATCTATTGCTGCCCTTTAGTTGTGTATCATAGAACCTTAAGGGTCTGCTTGGATTGAGGGGGGAAAATAAGCAGAGTTAAGTGGGGTTAAGCGAGGGAGAGTAGAGTCAATACATATAATCTTGCTTGGATTGGAGGGAGAGTTAAGTGGGGTGTGGTTAATAACTCTTGCTTGGGTTAGAGGTTTTGAGTGAGAGGAGGATTAATAAAAAATATAATAGTTACCAAAATACCCTTATTACATATGTTATAAATTAATTTTGATTGAAATTTAATTAGAATTTGTCAAAATATTTCACAAGTGAGGAAGCTACGGAGCAGCATGTTGAAAGCAAAAAAAAAATGGAGAAAAAATCATGATATTTTATAGGACAAATACGGGGTATTTAGTACTTTTTGGAGGGTTAAAAAAAAAAGACAAAAGAGGGTTGTACAACCCTCACTTAACCCTCTATACCCCCCCCCCCCCCCCCCCCCCCCCCCCCCTTTTCCTCAACCTCCACCCTCAAACCAAGCATGTTTTTCTTTTCCCCCTCACTTAACTTTCTTAACCCTCAATCCAAGCAGACCCAAGTCAATTTAGGTCTGATCCTGGTCATGCTACACCTTGGACCACATCTACCCAAAATTGATGTATACTATTTTTCTTGTCCATGTCGGTACATGTTTGACACCACCGGGATACTGAGACATACAGCAGAGCATCATAATTTGAGCTTTGACCCTTGTATTGACGTGCCTGTCTCAGAGTTGTATAGTAATCACATCTGTGCAACATTTATAGCTAGCATAAGTTGGACCTGGCCCATTTGCAGCCAACCCCACACGTTTCCCTTGGACCTTTATTGGAGAGCCCATTATGTGTTGCGTGGCGGTGTGTCCTCATTGTGTCATTCGATAGTCACTGTCCTATCAATCTTTTGGCCAAGCCCATGGTCGCTACAATATGTTACAAGAACACAATTATTTCATGATGCGTACATTGGGATATGTACACACTGATTTTGGTGTCCTGTTTTTTTGAGTGTTTGGGAAGTGTTTGAGATGGACATGATACGAAATGAGTCACTGTTTTTTGCAATATCCGTTATTCCTTATTGTTACATGAACTCTAAACTACTGTAGTTTTATGGTTCATGTAATGCTATTAAAATTTACTTTACTATTAAATGAAGTTCTTAAAGGATTTAATTTATACAAACTAATATTGATAAATTATCATCTCACTCCAAATGTTTCAAGAAGGCTGATTAATCATGTCAACTTTCGGAGAACATAGGCTTGTGTATTCTTGGGAACAAAAGAAGTTTTTAAGGTTTAGTGTTCTAAACTATGGTGGTTTCTGGACCCAGTGATTTACAAACCTCTCCAACACTAACCTTCAATATACAATACAACAAAACGTTTTGATGTAATATTATTCATTTTGTGTAAATATGTATGTTGCTATACTGTTAATGGTATGTAGTGTATATGTTTCTCCCTTGAGTTTTGGCGAGAAATACTGTTTAAATATTGAGGTTTAGAGTGTATTTTGAGATGTAAATCTAAAGAAGTATGTCAATGATTGCTGGATTTGTGTTGTCAGCTTGTCGGCGTGTCTGTTTTCCATGTCATAATAATTTCTTGATGAACTGGTTTCTGTTTTCTTAACGGCCCCTGCTAACTTTTGTGTAGAAAACATGTAACTTTTTTCAATTGAATCCTGAAGTTCAATTGACCGACCATCATTTTCCTACTACCATCGCCTGCTAGTAGACAAACATGATTTATGAGTAATTTACAACTTGTGCCATGAGCTGGTATCAATTATTCAATACAATTAAGCAAAATATTCATTTTTAAACCTTTTCCATATAGCATACAGCCTATGTTTTCTGATTGATTAATGAGTAATTCCTTTTCAACGTCATAATAATATTTTGATTTCGTGAGAAATAAAATTGTTTACTTTCTGTTCTATCCCTGGTAGTTATTTTTTTGGGAAAACATATTATAATTTTATTCTTGAACCTAAAGTACGAGTGGCAGCTATCCTTCTTTGTGCATGGGGTAGTAACAAAAAAGATATTGCCTCTCAGTTTTGTAGCAGCACCATGATTAACAATTGATGTACATTTTTGTAGATGATTTAGTTAGCTACTGTGAATTAGTAATTAACAATTGAAATGATTTTAGCTTTTAATACCATTTAATTTCTTGTTGATATTACTTACTGCATATGTTTTATGATTGATCAGGAAATACATATACTATGACCCATAATTTATAATAAGGGGCTAATTTGCAACTAAATGGTTTAACTTTCAGTGTTTTGCAACTAAATACCTTCAATCTTTTGTTTATTAGCAACTAAATAACCTTAATTATCAGGCCGTTAGAAACTTGCTACCTCAAATTGTTTTTCAGTTTCTACAATAAAAAGACCAACTTGCCCATATAGCAAATTAAAAGAGAGCAAAATAAATAAATAGAATAAAGAAAAAGTGAAAAGAAACCTAACCCAATCCCTGTCGCGCCCACTCACGTTAGGGGTAAAGCGGTCTTAAAAAGGACATCTGTCATTAGTTTGACTGCAAACTGACGGTCAAACTAATGGTAGGTTGGAAGTTTTTAACGGCTCGATAGTTCAATGTATTTAGTTGCTAATAATTTTTTTGAGCGTATTTAGTTTCGAAAAGGTGAAAGTTGAGGGTATTTAGTTGCAAATTAGCCTCACAGTGACTCCAATTTGTGGGCAGTCACTTTCAGACCTGTTTAACAGAAGATGCATACAGGATATTATATGATAGAACAGAAAATTATGGCTTTTGTAAGCCTGGCCCTGCAACATCGTGTATAGCTATCACTGGCAGACTAATCATCATGTATCTTTAAGGATGGAGATAAACTATCTTTTTTCCCCACTGTGATTGCACCTTGTCATCATCAAGTTAATTATCCTTGCGGAGTTTATATGAAGCACTCTGTTAATTGCTTTTCACTTGTATCAACCAACTCTTTTATCACTTGTCAGTTTCCATCCTTTTACCCGTCTGTTTGTCTTTGTGCATTTGATCATTGAAGATGTTTATCAGCCCAATTGAGGTTGCACGAAATTTGTTAGTTCAATGGGGAAAAACCTGAATACTTCAATTTTATATTACAGTGTAATTAGCTATTTATTACGTTGGAAGTAAAATGTGTCTCTGTTTACTACTGATTTCTGTATTAAGCCGCCATGTTTTGTTTTGCACTCTGATTTTTCTGAGCCATACTAGTTATGTGATCCGAGTGAGCTTCATGTGTGCATTTATAGTTTGAGCTAATGTGACGATGCTTACCTGATTTCAATTTCTACTGGACCGTTTGTTATTTTTAGGCGGCTTTATTGAACAATTAGCATGACAAATAAGCACGTCATGATATATCATTGTTGATGCTTGACCTGTGAATAGTTTGTTTAATTTTCATCAGCACGAGTTGTGTTGTTCATTGTTTATCAGATTTGACAATTTGTTTACTTTTCTTTTGATGCTATTTCAGCTATGAAACATTTATTCTTTCTTATTGGCCAGTATTCTTCCTGCAAGCTAACTTATTATGTTTCAGGCTTTGGTAGATGCCCCAGACATGGTCAGAGGACAAGTAAATTTCAAGAGGCTCTCGCTGACTGATATCAAGATTGACATTCCAAGAATTCCTAAAAAGAAGTCCTTAATTGCTGCAATGGATGCTGCAGGTGAATACTTGTCTCTGTTTCCCATGGGCTGTTGTATCCAGGTTCTTTTTTTTTTTGTATTTATAAACCTTTTCTGCAGATGTCAAGAACAAATGGGAAAATAGCTCGTGGGGAAGGAAGTTGATTGTTCAGAAGAGGAGAGCTTCCTTGAATGACTTTGACCGGTTCAAGGTCATGCTGGCCAAGATTAAGGTATTTTGTGTTCAGCTTCCTCTTATGGTCTTCTTTAGTGATATTTCAAGCACTATGCTTACGGATTTTATGTTATACTGCCAGAGGGGAGGTGCTATCAGGCAAGAGCTTGTAAAACTGAAGAAGCAGGCTGTTTAAGATTATCGAAGCAGCAGTTAAGAGTTTTGTTGGATGCTCTTTTTGGTGCGCATTTGATCCCTTTTTGGGCCGAGCTTCCTTTACAAGATATCAATATGTAGGCATTCTGTTGACAGAGATTTTACCTTGTGAGTCTTGTTATGTACTCTGTTGAGAGATTTTTAAATCTTCGGATTCCTTTCTTGTGTTTGTTTGTGGACACAGACATTGAAGTAAATTGCGAGGGGAAGGTTTGATTTCCCAAATTGCCATCTTGTAAAAGATGGGTCATTTTTTTGCATGTGATTTGAATGCTAGGTCTTCCAAAGGCTTGAAACCCAATATCGGTCGCAACTGGATAGGTATGAAGCTGATGATTCAAGTTCAGTTTTGAATTTTGATTGAAGGTTCTTCATAACTGTCTAATTGCTTCTTGCAGTTTTTGTCCATCAGTTGGTAGGCTAGTACAAAATTCTATTATTGGAGGCTGGAGACCTAATATATTTGGAACTAGTATTGCTGCCGTCGCCAGCCAATTGGTTGTCAAGGGATCTGGTTAGTCGACTCATTGGCTTTTTGGTTAAACTAGTTGCCTGTCATTGCTCCCTGCAACTTCTCCATGTATGGCTTAGCTTTGCACCCTCAGTTCATGGTCATCTTTGTCAATAGCAGTGTGTAACGAAGAAGGAACCAAAAAATATGGTGGACGGATGGTTATGTAGTATTTATGGAGCACTTTCTTACGTACTGTACGATACCACCAAAGTTGAAAGAAAAAATATTAAGTTAAAATTAAGAACATGTCCAATGAATTTTTGCTGAAATGAGAATGCTAATATGGATAATTGTCAATACATTTGAACATGATACAATAAATGAGTGTGAGGCGGTTTGTAAAGGTGGTAGATCAACGGAGCATAAGATATTTAGTCAAAGGAGGTGCTAAACTTCGGGGTATGCCTAAATGAATTTGGATTGAGACTCTGAAGAACTATATGCATTGTTAATCTTTTACTTATATATATATATATATATATATATATATATATATATATATATATATATATATATAATGGGTGATTGTGGCGAACTCGTCTCTACTAGGACTCGAACTCATATATATATATATATATATATATATATATATATATATATATATATATATATATATATTATTCAAACATCTCCATCACCTTATGGAACCCAAATGATATGTAGCAAAAGTAAAAAAATCTTCCTTTCACTGAATCCACTCAACTACAAAATATCCAAATGATGTGTCTCCATCCAAATCTAACAATCTTCGCATTGGTACATGGCTGGCTTTGGTTGATTTAAACTTAGTTTATATATATATATATATATATATATATATATAGTCTGTCTGGAGTGCGTCATGTGAGTAGGATCAGGAAAGGACTCTGCTATGTTGTTCGCAGTTTGGTGATCGTGAACATGACCGTAGGCACGTGACGATCTTCCATTGCCCTCCGATCACGCAGGCCACGCAGTGGCGAATCCATGATGATATTCTACTGGAGGCACAATCATAAGAGTAAGGGCGGAGCTAGAATTTTATTTTAGAGGGGGCTGCAAATATGGATGAAAGATACTCAAAAAAATAAACAAAAAATAGTAAAAAACTTACCAAAAAACCTACAAACTAGTGAGAAACTAGACTGAGGACTTGAACCCAGTACCTAACATACTAGCATCAAGTCACTCAACCAACACGGCCAAGGCTGCTACCTCTTTTACAATGTGAAAATATATACTAGTTCTTAGCAAACAAAAATTTAGCCCGGGCTGCAGCCAGGGATAGCCCAGCTGTAGCTCCGCCTCTGCATAAGAGGATTCAGAGACGATGCTTCTGAAAATTGAGCATATATGAACAAAATACAGAACTGAAAATTGAACATACAGAGAGGATTCAGAGACGATCTTCTAAAAATTGAGCATATATGAACAAAATACAGAACTGAAAATTGAACATACAGATCACCTCAAACACACAGATCACCTCAAACAATTCCAAACAAAAAGATGATTCTTAATACAAAAGGTGAAAATTATTCTCACAATTTCTCTACGGAACGGACGGAGTAGAGAAAGGAGAGGAAAGAAGAGGGTTACTGGAAAAAATAAAAATAAAAAATAAAGAGGAGACTAGGAGCTTCTTGTTTGGGAATGGAATGAGAATGTAAGACCATCTCCAATGGGGGTTTCTATCTTTCCTATTTCTATGGAAGAAATCCATTTTAGAAAAAAAATTTCTCTCAATGGTAGTTTCTATCACCATTTCTATCCTAAGTGGCAATGATGTAGGATAGAAACTTTCTAGGAGGGTTTCTACATGTAGAAACTCTCATAGAAATTCTCCTATCTCTCATGACAATTATTATTGGGCCCCACATCATTAAATTAGTCATTTTACTATGTGATACATAGGATAGAAATGGAGAACCATTGGAGAACATTTTTTGTATGTGTACAATTTCTATGTAGAAACTCTTCCAACTAGGATAGAAATCTCCTTAAAGTTCAATGCCATGTAGGATAAGAACTCAATTTTAGAAATCACCATTGGAGATGGTCTAAGTATGTGGGTCACACAACACAGGATGTGAAGCTATTGTTGATGCTGCTTTCGTTTGCTTTCTTTTCATTATTTTTTACAATGGGGGCCCCACCCACCAATGCCAACCCACACATGTGGCGTGCCTGCAACAGTTTTCTTTTTCAATTTTTTTTTCATTGGAGGGCCAGTGCAGTACATATGCATTCGCCCCTGAGGCCACGTGACGGTCTTCCATTGCCCTCTAGTCCGGTTGGGATCCGGTGATAGAAGGGATCAGGGCCAAAATGATTGGCTGTCACGTGGGCCAATGGTCACGACGGCGGTCACAAATCGCGGACAAAATATCATTTTCGATTAGAAAAATAAAGGCAATTACGTACAATTTCTAAGGATTTGACATGTTGTTTCATGCAGAGGGAATAACGCGTAACATTTAACTTGAAACACATGCAATATGATCATCAAAGGCCTGCTGGTAAAACAAAACAATAACATTACATCTTGATATATATATATATATGGTTTCTTTATGTATGAGCCACTTGTAGCTTTCTCTTATTGATTTCATTCATGTGATCATAGAATTTAATTAATGTTGAACAACATATATATCAAAACCATAGCGACAGTTGCCGATCAAACTTCTTCTTCGTCAGTTTCCCTACGTTAGAAATGCTTCGAACGATGGCCACCTCCGTTTGGGGTGTCTGGCTGTTAGCACCACTACTTCCGAAGAACCGGGAACTAAATCTTCTAGACCAGCCGGCCTTGCTCGACGGACTAACATTGTCTTTATAGTCGACTCCTCCACCGCTCCCTTCGTCGATCGAGTTGTCGTCGATGAGCGGCCCCTTCTCCTCGATCGGGTTGTCCCAGAGATGCAGCCCTTCCATTTCTCTACGGAGCATGCTGCTTGGAGACGACGACGACGACGAGGAGCCATGTTGCTGCTGCTGCTGCAGGTCTGGGAAGTGTACCAATTGGTACTGATGATGATGTTGCTGCAGCTGATGATGCTTCTTGTTGTTGTTGTTTGGCTCGTCCTGGTCCTGTGACGTGGGACTGTCCCCCCAGCTCATGTAGGAGCCGCCGAAGGAGGAGGAGGTCCTGGAGGACCTCGACGACGACGGGGAGGCGGACGAGGACGTCGGGGAGCTGACGATCAGGTTTCCGAAGCCTTGGATCTCCTTGGAGATCCTGAGCGCCTTGGCTCGAGCTTCTGTCAGCACGGCTTCGCTGCTTAGATAAGCAACTATTCTCTCAGATTTCTGCCTCATGCATGCACCCCAATTGAACCTAACACAATTAGATCAATTAATTCAATAGAGAGTTGTATTGGTTATTAAACTATCCAAATTTTTTTTACGAGATTGACAAAAAATAATAATCCAACGACTGTTATTTCGAAAAAAAAAAATGTGTGAAAATGTGAGTCGATCGGCTTACCCTCTCTCGTCAAGGTAATTCATTTTTCCGAGTTCTCGTATGACATTGATGTCGCAGTGGAACTCTTCGAACATGTCCTCAGGACCGTGCGTCAGCAGGAACTCCAGAAGCACCAAGGCTTTGTACGACTGCCTCCATTCCTTGTAGTTCACAGACTGCAACCTTTAGAGTAAGAATAATTAATTATAATACAAATAACTATATATATAGGAGGGATCGATATTTACTTACTTAACAATTTCGTTTTCTGAAATATCGGCCTTTGAATTTTTATTTTTATTTTTACCGTTCATATTAGATTAAAAAGTATAAAGATCTAATATGAACAGTCAAATAAGATAATCCAACTACTGCTATTTCGAAGAACATGAAAAAATGTTTAAGTACGAAATTCCGGTCTATATATACGAGTTTTTTTTATATGTGATCCCTTAACTTGATTAGTTACCTCGTATGTATAATACCAACAATTCTCCAGTAATCGTCCATGTCGTAAGCTGCGTCTGATATTCTGGTCATGGTTTTCGCATCAGGACCCCATGGATCGCTGTTTATAGCTTCTTCGGTCAATCTATCACAAAAACATCGATCATCGATCGATGGGCAAGAAGGTTAAGTGACAAACTGGAACAAGAAATAGTTAATATTTGGAGAAATTGGAGGTCATTAGAGGTGATGAATTGAAAGATTGGTAAGCAAAAATCTTGAAGATGAATGAGAACATATGTAAAAAAGTGGTTATTACAGTTCAGCTTGGGTCACATCCGTTAAGGCCAACTTTGCTGACTTGTACTTTTCTTGAACGAAAGAGGAAGCTTGCTTCTTAATATCAGTGAACATGGTTCCAGTTATAGTTGGCTTCCTGCATATTTCAACATTTACATCAGTATTGAAATGTGTATAGGCACGAAATTTATAAGATCACTTCAACAACTGAATAGAAAAAAAAGAAATTATAACATCCAATCTAGTTTCAAAGGTGCTTACCCGTCAATTTCAAGAAGCTAAATTTCATAAAAAAAAAAACTATAGACTAATTCATCAGAAAGAGGTCAACTAACAATACTTGTGTTTATTGTTTATTTTTAAGAGAGAGAGAGAGAGAGAGAGAGAGAGGAGAGAGAGAGAGAGAGTCGAAGAGGAAGAAAGACTCTGCATGTTCTATAATTAACAAGTATTTATTTGATGTAAAAATGGTGAGAATTGAATGGACATCCATGTTTCCAGGAGTGACAAAGTAACAACATGGTCAGGAGAGCTTTTCAAAATGCTACAAATCAGCAACTAGGAGAGAGAGAGAGAGAGAGAGAGAGAGAGAGAGAGAGAGAGAGAGAGAGAGAGAGAGAAAAGTGCATTAATTAAATTTGGTTTAATTATTTGCCAAACAAATTTATATACATTTTTTTGATATTAGACATTTTATTTGGGAAAAAACAAACAAATTAATATTCCCAAGCTGCATATATGTATCGTAGATAATTATAGGATTATAGTTTTAGGGATAGTGTCTTTCTTCTATCATTAGTATTAATCACAAACTAATCATATTCCTATGTTGTGACTTGTGCTTAATCTCTCATCGGATTATTGGACTTATCAGGATATTCGGATATCGGATTTGGACATTAGACTATTATTGGATATTGGACTTTGAATATGATCTGGACTCTGTGGGACATTTTGCTTTGCAACTTATTTGGGACTTATTATTGGATTATAGATTGTGATTTATTCCGTGTCGACACGATCGTGTCGCGCACGTCGACTTCAGATACCCAAGACAAGTATTTCCAGCGAACACTCTCATTTCATGTTTAATTATTGTATTTCACGATCTAGATGTGCATGCTATGATTTTGTCACGATATCCACACGAGATTAGTATTTATGGATTCATGTCATCATATTCATGTTTACCCTGTTCACCATGTTCCATGTTTATTTATTTTTTGTTTTCTATACCATGATTAGAATCCATGTATGCTAGTTAGTTGTGAAGTACTTTAGTATATATGTGATCAAAACCCCGTATAATCCGTGATTCCGTGTTTCCGTGCCTGCTGGCTAATTATACACTACACGTATGATTGAACCTGACCAAGTAGAACCCCAAGCCGATCACATATAGAACACAATACTTCAACCTCACGTAGTGTAGCTATAACTCTTGCATTTCATATTGCAATGTCTCTTACCATGATTTCTTGTTTATTTTATCTACTCTCACCATGTTACAAACTCACACCAGTATTATCTCTTCTATTTCCTGTCTTATAATAATTAACATGTTATGGGTAGTAGTTCCCGTGTTGTACTTGCTCCAATTCTGACTGGGATAACCACATTTTTAGGAGAGGACTTAGAAAACTGTTGCACTACTTATTATGACGCTCCTGAGACGGATCATGGTCTAGCTGAGGATGCAGGAGATGACATTACCGATGAGCCACTGGAGGATGCATAGCTTAGTTTAGACTTTATTTCTGTCATTTAGACTTTTCTTTCCAGAACATTTGTTGAGTTGTAATAATTTGAGGATGATTGTACCTAACCTTTTGAGATGTACTCTGCGAATTATTTTCTTTTCTTTTCATATCTTGCTACTAGTTTTTGTGATTGAGTTAGATTCTATTATCATGTGATGTCATTTCTGGATGGGATTAGTTACACTATAGATTTGACAGCTTACTACCGCCGACTCTGCAGCGTAGGTTGTACGTGCTTCTACGCACTTGTGTCCGAACTTCCGGACGCGGGTCGTGACACGTTTTTGTGTGTCAAATTATAGTTTCCAATATATGTGCCTACTGTTGTGATTTGGATAAACTCAAATATGGATGTCCTTATTCATACCCACAACAACCTCTATCCAATTTTCTCTTATATATGTTATCAATGAGAAAAGATATCTACTAACTACCAATATTTTTCTCTCTCACATTTTTACAACACACCATTGCTCAGGGAGATCCAGAAAAGTTTAGGCTGTCGGAACGACACAAAATGAAAGATGTCAGATGACAACATGTGAAAAAAATCAGATCCGAATAAACGAACAAAATTATTTATATTTTTATCGATCTTCGTTTTGTCCTGATAGTCAGATCAATATTTTTTTTTTTTTTTATGTAGCAAATGCTATTTAAGAGAGAAATATCACAGAATCACTACTTATATATGGTTATGCTAAATCATAAGAAATAGAAAAAAAAAAAAAAAAGTATATAGAGGCAGTAGTATGTATATATTACTAGAAATAGAAAAAAAAAAAAAAAAAAAACACTGTTCATGTGAATGTATTTTAAGACGAATATGTGTGAATATATTTCTGGCCAATGGCATGCACATGATTTGTAGTTCAATGTTAGTGCGTTGGAAGTAATATTCTTGTGGTGTAAGCATATATAGAACAAGTCTGAACTTTGAGATTTCTAATGTTCGAGTTGATAGCTTCCTCTCCTCGTTGTACAACTGCAAATTTGACCACATGGTTTTAGTTAATGAACAATTTCATGTTCCAAGATCTTTGTTAGTTGAGAAAAAAAAAACATCAAATATCATATTTACCTTCATATTGGATTAAATTAGTTTTGAAATATTTTAATCTGTTTTCTATTAGATTAGTCAGTTTAATCTCTTTTATACTAAGATATGCTATGGTTTTAAATTTAAACCAATTTTTCGTAAATATGTATAAGTTACACATGGATCAAATATTATCTTATTTGTTAGAATAACATGTTACACATGAGTTTTTGTGCTCATTAAGATAGTATTTTATCTGTTAGATATTTGATCAAATCATATTATTGTTCAATTGTTTTAGACAATACTATTCTCATATTTATTAATTCCCTGGCTAATTTTATTTGAATGTCTTGTATGTTGATTCACATACAATTACATCATATTGAAGTCCTATTTTCATATATTTTTGTTATGAATTGGACTCTTTGATCATCGTATGGTAGAAGGTTTATTTTATCGGTTTACATCTCGGAAGAACTAATTGCCTACGGGAAGGAATGACCATATTGTGCCTCAGAGTATCCTTGATATTTTTGGTGACGTAGGCTTTAAAACTAGATTATATCTTTAAAATTTGACATGCTTGGGGGCCAAAACAATGATTGATTTTAATTTTGATTCAAAATGACAACAGTTTTCCCTCTTCAATGAGCAGAAAACAAATTTCCATCAAAATAATTTATACAAACTCATAGCTTGCCATTATAAGTAATGATTCTTATGAATTGGAAAATTGGTCAATATGAAATATGTTTCAAGCCCGACGTGTCTGTCGGTGACAATAGACTAAGCTTGACCTTTGTAACATGAAAGATCCCAACTAATGATCATTTTGATCTGTGGGAATTGAAAAGATGGATTTTTAGCTTCCCTTGTCATAGTGAGACCTTGAAATGGTTTTATTCTGTTTCAGACACTTGGAAAGGGGTGCTTTCCAACATGCACCTCGAGTGCAGTCCATACACCCACAAGATTTTACGGATTTTTGTGAATTTAATGGATTAGACCTAAAGAGGTTGCAAAAGATTGAGAGCATGAAAAGAAAAACCACAATGAGTTGGCAATAATTAAAACTAATTTTTTTTGTGTTTCAGTGAGTCACAAAAATCATAATGTTGGTATTTCAATGTTGCAAACATCATATAAATTTAAAAAAAAAAATTAAAATTTTAGCCATCAGATTGTCTACTCCATGTGGTGCCTACTGATGTTTGGTTGTCCTATCAACTATCATAGATCCGAAGTTTTGTGTTTTAGAATTATTATTATTGACCAATAACATATCTATTTGCAACAATTGATATGATGTTGCCATATCTAGAAACTAGAATCCATAGAAAAACGAGATAAAGACATCTTATGCATGAATGATAAATAAGATAAGAATCTAGATCGAATGTAGTATCCATGATAGCTGGTCTTGCTCATTTTAATTAAAGGCTCCCGCAAAGCATATTTTATCCAACATATACATAATGTGTAGTACTCTCATAATTCTAGAAGGATTTTACTGAGTTTTAAGGATATAAAGAAAATGGGCAACTTTGAACAAGTAAAATAAGGAATAATTTTGTGTAACCACTAGTCTAGATAACTAGAAATTCGTCTAAGATAACCAGAAGTTCGTCTAAGAGAATCAGAAGTGTGTCTAATAGATTATCCAGCTATTCAGTAGGATATATGTCACTAACATTAGGGATGTCAAGTCACATACTATCACGAGCAAGAAGCTCAATCCTATAAGAGTCCATTGTGAGCCAGAAACTGAATGATCATATAAGTTTTAAATTGTGACATGATCGATAAGACACCCAAAACAATGATGATGAGAACTATCAATACTAATTTATGTGATAATCTCTTACCAATGCAGCATACATCCTTGATCTCAAGGAAAAGTTTGTTTCTAAACATCAATCATGAAGATTGTATCCGAATAACTAGTAGCATAGTTTTAAATTGTGACATGATCGATAAGACACCCAAAACAATGATGATGAGAACTATCAATACTAATTTGTGTGATAATCTCTTACCAATGCAGCATACATCCTTGATCTCAAGGAAAAGTTTGTTTCTAAACATCAATCATGAAGATTGTATCCGAATAACTAGTAGCATAGTTTCAAATTGCACCTTTTTGGCTTATATATTTTTTTTAACTATAACATTGGCATCTATGTTTTATAAATTATAATTTCTATGCTTATATCCTTATATTATTATATCTTCTAGACAAGATTTTTGATCTGCCACGTTAATAAGACAAAATTTACACCGTTAGGGAAAGATAGGAAGAAGATACATTATCGTTCTAGAAGAACGTCATGAATTATCGTTCTAGAATAATGTCGTAAAGCATCGTTCTAGAAGAACGTCTTGAATCATTGTTCTAGAAGAACATTCTAAAGCATCATTCTAGAAAAATGTATCGTGGCATACTTCTACTTTATCTAATCTTGGCTAAATTAGGAGAAATTATTTCTTGTATTTCATTACAAATAAATTATTAGATGCTTATTCGATTATGCTGTATAAATAGTTATACCAACTATGAATCTATTTTCTAATAGAAGTACGAAAAGAACCAAATAAAGGCAGCAAATGAATAAGTTCTATAGTAAGAACGCGTAAGACCTAAAGATTCTAAATATTCAACTCCCCAGAAGAAGAGATCGAATAATACTAAAGATTCTAAAGATTCAGCTCTCGAGAAGAAGATGCCGAATAATATAACACACCCTAATGCTCTTGAAGAAGCAGCTCCCGAAGAAGCATCTCATGCAGAGAAAAAGTTCATGACGGTCCGAAAGATGTCATGAACCAAAGATCAAATTTCTCAAATTATATTGCTCTGGTAGAGGATATACCTCAGATTTCAGAAGAGACTGAGAAAGAGGTACCGGTACCCATGAAATCTATATTTTAATCTATATTTTATACATAGTTAAGAGAAATTTAGAATCAAAAAGTTTGTCATAAATGACATTATCAAATAAGAATAAAAAGGGTGATAAAATAAAAGATAACACTAAATCACGAATAATCCAATGGAAAGATGCGATATCTCTCGTAAAACATGAAATGTTCGGTCTATAGTACAAAAACCTAAAAAAATAAACCGATAGCTTTTGAATGTCTGTTTGTATTGAGCAATGTTAGCTTAAGGAATCTTGAAATTATCATGAATAGAATATGAAGAAATATATTTCTTGATCATGATATATAACCTAGATGATAAGATTTACATAAAATTTCCAAAAGATTTAAATTTTCAGGTATATCCTTGAAATATTTAAAATTATCATGTTATCCCCAAAAGATTTGCAAATGAGCCATATACGGACTAAAATCATCCGGAAGAATGTGATATGCTCATTGAGTATATGTTTAGGAAAAGATCTAACAAAATAAATCCTTGAACGTATTCGTCAAAACGTCCACCTATTTACATGAAAGTACCTCCGGAAGAGAAGATCTCCCAAAGAGATTGGAATCTTCCGAAGAGATTGGAATCTCCCAGGGAGATAGGAATCTACAAAAGAGATAAAAATAACCCTCCAAAAGATATCTTATATAATCTCTTGAAGAGATAAATTCTAGAATAGATAAATCTCCAGAATAGATCTCATGTAATTTCATGAAAAAATGAATTTCTAAAAGAGATCTACTATAATCTCCTGAAGATATAATATTAATCTCCTGAAGAGATAAGATAATGTTGATCTCATGTAGAGATAAATATCCCGAAGAGATAAATCTCTTGTAGAGATTTAATATGAATAATATACATAAAATGGTCAGGTCATATAGGATCCGTTACGACCAAAAGAACATGTTCTGGTATATATAAATACAAATTCTTTATTGTCATTTACTCAGCACAATATTTATAGAAATCTGCTGATATGCATCTACACACATATACTAGAATGACATAAGGTACATGAATTTTTCTTGATGAATGTTTTGATCTAACGAGATATGTAGATGAATGGTACTTATCTAATACCCATTAAGGGTATACCACAAGCAATGTATGTTTTATAAATAATATTGTAGGCATTTTAGAGAGAATTAAAGCAAATCATTGTGGCAAATTCATCAAAGCAAATAGAGAATATGCATGACTATGATTTCAACAATTCAACAATCATGGGCAGTTGCAAGCTTCCAGGAATAACCAATAAGCCTACAAGTATTTGTTAGAATATGAGAATAATGCATAAAAATGTGTATACAAAGATTATGGTGAGATGTAATATTCAAATGTACTGGAGTTTTTTTTTCTTTATTGGTGTAAGAACTACATGTAATTTTTATAATTTGAGGGGGAGCATCCTGAAGATGCACACATCCCGAAGATGCTAATGGAGACATCTCGAAGTATGTCTTTGCGTATTCTACTCTTTTCCTTCGTTGAGATTTTTTTTCCACTGGATTTTTCCTTCGAAATGTTTTTAACGAGGCAGTGTAAGACACACCCACTTGGATTCCTGAAAAATAATATTCTTGAAGAATATTATTTTAATTTTGTTTTTCTATGAATTTTTTCCAAAAGATGGATTTAGAAAAGTTTTTAATGAGACAATAATTAAAGTGGACATCCAAGTGGAAGTGTTGTGATTTGGATAAACCCAAATATGAATGCCATTATCTATACCCATAACAACCTCTATCTAATTTTCTCTTATATAACTTATCAATGAGAAAAGCTACATACAGATTTCTGGCTACCAATATTTCTCTCTCATTTTTACAACACCTACCCCATTGTGTAATAATATTTTGGAAGTAAAAATGTCCGGAACGAATACTCGAACAAGTTAAAACCTCCTAGTTCTAGCGGTCGGCATTTGGAAATATAGTACATCCACTAATACTCGAACCAGATGGTCCGATTAAAGAGTTTCCTTTAACAGATCATTCGTTAGATAATCTTAAATAGTAAAAATGGTGTTTAATGCACCCTATTTTGAGAAATTATTCGTCAGCATTTTTTTTTGGGTGCACAATCTTGTTTCCAATTGAATCTGTATTTGTTAACACCCATGTTCATGGTGCATGTATGCGCCCAGCAACCACAACATAATTACTTAATATAATAATCAAGCATTTTTAACTACTATTGTTTTTAAATTACTTATCTATTAATAGCCAAGTATTGAAGTAATATGAATATATTAATCATCTTCATTGTTTAATATTAAAAAATATTGAAAGACTTTAGTTGACTATATTTCTTTCTTTCTTTTTTTTTTTTGGAAATATTCGACGTAACGTACGGGACTTTATGTACGTTGCTTTGCATGTCATTTGGATCTACTACATTCAATTTTTGCGCGCACACACACCTCCTCCAAGGTTTGTCCCAAGATCGTCCGCATTGCCAATGAGATTTACCTCTCCTCGTTGACCACAAGATCCACTTAAATTCGGTAGGTAATTATATTTCAATATTAATAAATATTAACATTAATTCATAGTGTTCTCATTCCTATGCTAGCAAGAACAGGAGCATTGTGCGGAAAAAAAAAGAGAATCATCATCTAATCTAACTTTTAGGTCTAAACTACATGAAAAAAATTATTATTACTAGTAATTAGTATATATTATTAAGAAAAAATTTGAGTGGCACCCCACTTAGATGGTCTATTTGTGCGGTGTATCCCACATTGTTTGCTATATGTATAAGTAGTTCTACTTTGGACATTTTCCGTCAGTTTTGACGCTCAGTCGTGTTTGACCCTTAAAAAATACGAAAATGTCCCTCTTCCTCCTCCCCTCCTCCCCCCCCCTCCCCCCCGCCGCTGCTGCTGCTGCTAGACGGGGGAGGGGCGGCAGCAGGGGGAGCGCGGGGGGGGGGGGGGGGGGGGGGGGGGGGGAGGAAGGGCGGGGGCGGAGGGGGGCGAGGTCGGGGAGGGGGCGGGGCGAGGTCGCGGAGGGGGGGCGGAGGGGAGCGAGGTCGGGAAGGCACTACTAAAATATGCTCTATTAGCGACGTTATTTAGCGACGGAATAAAATTCCGTCGCTAAACATATAATATAGCGACTCCCTTCTAATGATATCGCAAACCGTCGCTGAATAGCGACGTTTCGCGACATTAGAACATTACGTCGCTAAATAGCGACGTCCAGCGACATATTGTTAAAAATATGTCGCCTATATTAAAATGTTTGCGACGGTTAGCGACGTCGACTGCCGACGTCGCTAACGTTTTTACTTAGGGCACATGACTCCTTTTTTTCCCCTCACTCGAAAACTCAAAAATTTCGTTCTCTCGGCGCATCCCTCCCCCCCCCCCCCCCCGGGCGACTCCCTCCCCTCCCCCCGGCGAATCCCTCCCCCCCCCCCCCCCGGCGAATCTCCTCCTCCTCGAGCTCCTCCTCCCCCAATCCGAGCTACTCCTCCTCTCCGGTAAACCCTAACCTAACTCCTCCTCCTCCTTCTCTCCCACACACACACACACACGGACACACACACACACACACACGGACACACGGACACACACATTAGGTTGATCCGACTTCCACATTGATTTTGTTGTGTTCCTACTGGTAGAGAGTTGATAAGTGTGTGTGTGTGTGTTTATGTTAGGGAGAATTAGAGGGATTGGTAGAGAGTTAGAAATGAGAGTTGGAGAGTTAGGAGGATTGAGAGTGTGGGATTTTGGTTTTGAGTAGTGTGTGTATATTAGAGTCAGAGAGAGTGAAGTATAGAGAGTGTAGAGAGGGGAGGAAATTGAGAGTGTAAAGGGGAGGGGGGTGCTCCTAATAGCAGCACTGAACAGCAGCAGTAGCAGGACAGTAGCTGACCCATTGACAGCCCTTAAACACCCCCCATACCTATCCCAAGCTTGGCCTATTTGCTGTCCCAAACCACCCCCAAAAACCTGTCACAAACCACCCCATAACAGCCTATATCCAGTCCTATTACCAGCCCAAATCTGTCCTCAAACCAGTCCATGTATCAGCCACATAAGCACTCTAAAACAGTCCTAAACCAAGCATACAAGCTGTCCCTAAGCAGTCCTATATTCAGCCCTTTGTACAGCTCCATGATGTAGAAGCATGGAATTTCACAACCAGAAAGACCATGCGCCAGACACTACATGCGCCAGAACTCGCACAGAACACTTCACAGCAAAGTCAATAAGTATAGACATTTGAAGAAGGACTTTTCATTTTATATATAAAAGTCTATTACATGTCTAAAAAATGTTGTACAAAGGAGAATTTTTACAAAAAAAAGATCCTAAGTCTACAGCCAGCAGCCACCATGCGCCTTCAGATAGGCGCAGCGGCCACCATGCGTCTCCAGATAGGCGCAGCAGTCACCATGCGCCACCAGTGAGGCGCAGCAGATACTATGCGCCTCCATCCAGGCGCATTCCGCCATCTCTTCAGCAGCTCAGTTATGTGCATCCAGCTCAGTTATGTGCATCCCTTCAGCAGCCCAGTTATGTGCCGCTCTTCCAACCAGGCTCACCTGGCCGAGCAGGAGTGTGCCACTCTTCCAGCCAGGCTCACCTGATAAGTGCTTCGATTACACAAAGCATTTAACCCTCTGGCTGGAACCAAGGAAGAGAATAGCACCGCAAATTTGTGGCCAGGGGAGGCTTCGAAAGGGCCTCCAAAGACCAAGAAAGACCGTGATCGAAATCACGGTGAAAGGCAGCTTTCAACACAATCAGAGTGGGCAGCACCCACTTTGAAGGAAGAGAGAGCCTAGCACCGCCATTCCGATCTACGGCTCTTCCGGAACAACGGAGACAAGGCCCGAGCATCCCCATCTTTGGATGCAACAGACACCTTCCGCCTGCCTCGAAAGCCCTCGACCCCGTCTTTTGGATGTAACAGTCACCTTCAAGAGCATTAACGACGACATGGCGTCTCATCTTCACCCTCGGGAGCACTTCGTCAAAAGAATGCACCCGAGAACCCGAGTTCATATTGGAAAGACGTGAGGGAATGAGAGGCCAACCTTCTCTCCATGCCACTATTTATAGGCCGGGCAGATCAAACCCATGCGCCAAGTGGATGGCTCTCCGAATTCCTTGCAATGAACTCACATTAAATGGATGAACCAGACGCCTCGACTTCAGCCAAACGGCTATTAAAAGCACTCGAGAAGCGAAACAGCCGCATCATCAAAGATGTGTCGGATGCGCCGGCTGGACAGCGCATCATACCTCTTCAAACATCAAACAGATGCGCCCTGTACCGAGCGCATCACAGGGGATGCGCCCCCATACGTCCCCATACGTCTAGTGGAACGTCAACCGACGTGCCCACTCAGTTGTCCATCGAATGTCACCAACATTAAATGCTGAACTGACAGAGTTGGCAGCACGCCTCCCCAAGCCTGAACGGTTGACAGCTTTTACAGAAAACGAAGCGTCCACAACGTCAGCGTCATCTTGACTCTATCCCGACGGCTACTGCCACGTGGCCACTCGACCACCCGCATGCGCCTCCGCGGCCATGCGCCCAAACCTGCATGCGCCTCGAAAGCCATACGCCTCAGACCCTTTACTGATCCCTAAAGACAGAAGAAGAGTCTCCAGTTGAAGCTTTGCATGCGCCTCAAAAGCCATGCGCCCCAGACTGATCTCTGATCCCGAAAGACAGAAGGAAAGTCGCTCGCATGCGCCTCAAAAGCCATGCGCCCAAAACGGCTCGTGACTCCTAAAGGTCATGAGCCAAAATCTCGTCATGCGCCCAATCCAAGGCGCATCCCACCAAATTATCCCCCCACCAAATCAAAGATCTCCGAGCCATAGGTCGACGACACGTGTCCTTTGACTCAACTCATCCAAGATCTCAGCAACAGAAAGATCTTCTCCTCTGCTACGTGCCGACTCACAACAGCAGTATGAAGAATTCAACTGCGCGAGTAGGGCGCAACATCCATGCGCCTCAATCAGCAATCTCCATGTGGCGTCCCCACGCACCGACGCATCCTACATATGCGCGTATGAGCAGCCAACCTGCCCAGCTATAAATGGAGGAATCATCCCCTCCTTACACACACACACAGAGACATACATACGAACAATCCAGGGAGAGATCACCAGAGAGGCAGATACAGACACTCAACGTCTTCCTCCTCTCAGTCAGCTCCAACACCCAGAGCAATCTACACCTTCAGAGAACCGATAACCGTCGTCAGCCCGTCAACGGAGTCAACGCATTACCACGTGCTCCATTGGCACTTAGGACCCAGATTAAACAAAAGTGTACTACTAGGACTACATCTAAGTCCTATATTGTAATACTGTTCTGTTTGTATTAAGATTTGCAATCAAACGATTTTAATGGCAAACAAGCTGGCGACTCTGCTGGGGACTTCTTTCTCCTCTTTCGAGAAAGTTGTGTCACAGGCCGACGACGTGAAGTTGGGCTCCTCCCACAAGACGCTGGTTGTGCGCCTCAATCAACAGGCGTATGAGGAGTTCATTTCTGAAGGAAGCGCGAGTCCTTCGAAGCGGCTGCCGAAGCCGAAGAAGACCCGCCGTGTCTGGGTGCGCAAGGTCGACGCCTCGGGCACCGCCACTGAAGGGGATGCGCCAATCCAGCCCTCCCTTCCTGCTGACGTTCTCAGCAACCAAGGTGCGTCCGCTGATGCAGCATCTCTCTCGGGGAAACGTGCGGCTGACCACGTTCCCCAGCCATCTCCCTCTCAGGCGAGAAAGATGCGTCGACGGAGCAGGGGCGCAGCCAAAGCCCCGCGCATCACCTCTGATGCGCCACAAAAAGTTTCTGTCTTTGACAGACTCACTCGCTGTAATGGCGAGAAGAATTTGGATGCTGAGTACTATGTGCCCCAGCGGGCTAGTACAAAGAAATCCAGGGCGGCAAGGGCTATGCGCCACAAGCGTGCTATGCCAGCAGCAGGCCAGAGGCACGTGCTCACAGTCACGCGCGCTGCCGATGGCAAACTGTACAAGGTCGACTCAGGTGCTTCGGTACCAAAGACGAGTCGATCTTCAAAGTCCTCATCTCACTTGGGCGCATCTTCTGCGTGCATAACCAAGTCGAGTGCGGCAAATTCAGTGGTCTTGAACTCCCGCGCCTCCTCTGGTTGTGCGTTTGAGGTCCGTTCAAGTCACTTCAAATGTTGTTGTTCTCCCACTACTGATCATGATGCCTGCTTGGTATTAGATCAGGGGGCACAACACTCACCTGTCCGCCCCGGTGTTTGGCCTTGCCATGCGCCTGAAGGGGGTGTGAAAGTAGCACTCTCCTCCAACGACCTGCGTAATGTGATCACTCACAAGCGCCGGTCAGGAGAGTCGACCAACAAGCACGATGAGCCTCCCACGGGGCATACTTGTGCGGTGGTCACTATCAACTGCTGTGGCAAGACGGCAGTACCACCAAGGCAGTCAGTCTTCCAGCGACTGCAGTCATCGACACCCCTCCGACATCACCTTGGGAAGAAGGTGTCAACAGAAGAGGAGCCAAGAGTTGCTTCATGCAATGTGGTCTCCAACTCCTCATCTCTCCGGAAGGCGACCGGCAATTCCTCGTCCAAAAGCCAATCAAGGAGAACCAAGGCAGCAGTCTCGACCTCTGGGGTGTTCGAAGGCACTCGGTCGAAGAAGAAGTTCTTGGAGGAAGCTGGGGGTAGTCAGACCCTTGTTGAACTTCCTTCCGAAGACGAAGATGTCCAAAGCACAGCTGCGGCGGATCTTCATCCTCGAGGCGAAGTCAGCCTCCCAGAAGCACCTCGAAACGAGGATGTCCCCCAGGACACAGCTGGGGGTAGAGACGAAGAGGCCCTTCAAGACGGAGCTGAGGACAATCAGGCCCTGGCAGATGCGCCCATCGAGAATGACCTCCAGAATATGACTGGGGGTGGCCAAGCTGAAACACCAGGAGAGGTGACTCCCCCACATGAAAGTGAGGACGAGAGCGAGGCCTCAACCAATCCATCCACTCCTGGCCGTGTCGGGACAGTATACATGGCTGGGGATGATGCCGAGTCTGATGCGCCACCACAGGACATTGTTCAGCGCATAGACTCATTAGAGGGAGGACTCAAAACCCTCTCCGCCTCCATGCAAGCACTGACACAAGCAGTGTTTGATATTCGGTCGGCCTTGACCAGAACACCTTCAACCGGTCCCGACCCAGGAGTTAATGGGGAGTCGAGTGTACCCCTTCAACGGACACCTTCCGACACAGAAGCACCTCGGACGTCGGAACCATCAAACGCTCCGCTCCAGATAGTGCCACCTTCCCCGACTCCTAGCTCCACGGAGGATGTGGTCGAAATGATCAAGGACCTGCGGGAGCACTTCGAGTCCAAAAACAGGCAAGATGAGCGCCAGAAGATGGGCATTCCTCAGCCTTATCCCCTCGAGTGGAACAAGGTGGTTTATCCTCCAAAATATAAACCACAAACACTCACACCATACGATGGGAAGGACTCTCCGCGTCGATACCTGACATACTTCCAGTCACAAACGGGGCATCTTCCAAAGGAGGACGCGCTCCTCACCAGCATCTTTGTTGGGGCCCTAAAAGGGGTGGCGTATGACTGGTACTGCAGCCTCCCCGATAATTCTATATCGTCCTTCGACAACTTGACGCGCCTCTTCCTCGATCGCTTCTACGACGGCGGGAAGGACATGACGATGGCATCTCTCATAGAGATATGCCAGAAGGAGAAAGAAACGGTTCGGGTGTTCATCGAACGCTTCCGACAAGCCTGCTTCAGGCTACCTCCAGGCATGCCAGAACATGCGCTCCTCTCCTCTTGCAGCATGAACATGCTGCCTGCAGTGAAGCTCTGGCTCAACTCTACTCCCCCTCCTGACTGGAGCTCCCTGATCATCGAAGCTGAAGCCGCAGAAAAGAAGGCGGGCAATGCACGTCTTCTGGGTGTCAGCTTCCCCGCCTTTGATGATAAGGGGAAAAGGTCAGCAGCCAACAACTCCGGGCGAGAAGCAAAGGGGAAACATGCATTGACTGTTAATGCCTCGAAGGGCGCATCTGCACCTTCTCGGAAGCCTCCACCGGCACCGAGACCTAAGGAGGTGTATTCATTCAATGATGAAGACACCCTGCAACTCTTCGAAATACTGAAGCAGGGTGACAAAATCAAACCTCCGGACCCAAAGCGGCTCGATAAAGTCGGGAAAGTGGACAACCCGAGGTACTGTCACTACCATCGGTTTATCGGACACCCGACCAAGGACTGCTACGTCCTCAAGAATTACATCCAGCGCATGATCAATGCCGATGTAATTTTCGTCGACTATGAAGAGAAGACGGTGTCAGCCAATGTGGTATCACTTCAGTTCGGCACCTTGCCGCTGACCACCACACAAGATGGCGTCGTCCCCATCCCTAAGGCGACAATGGAGGTGGTGAACTTGCCACCTACCCGAGACAATGTGAGTGGACTCATCCCACTCACCACATCTCGAGGAGAGGTCCTCTGGGTTCACCCCGACCTCGTCTCCGAAGTAACTCAACCGGAGGTACGCTCTACCTCCAAATCAAAAGGCAGGAAGATCAAGTCTTGTCGCACGATCTCTTCTTCAACGGAAGAGGCACTTCCAGTGCAGATGCGTGCACAACAGAACGCTCAGCCCGGCGAAGCTGCCGTCGAGGTGGTGCCTCCTGGCAAAATCCCTGAGGAGGGCCCATCTAAACCCTCAGCAGCCAATAAGCAGAAGCAGGTGGAGGCTCGTTTCGACAGACCTCTACGGAAGGAGAATGCTTCGGGGCTAGCCAAGCCCCACAACTTTGACATACTGGCACAACTGGCCAGTACTCCTGCACGCTTATCTTTGTTTGAGCTCCTGCGTCTTTCCAAAGACTCCCGAGAAGCTCTCTGCGAAGCTCTGAAGGACGCTGAATCCTTTCTCAGTCAGGTCAAGCAGCCTGAAGACCTCCCAACTACTTGTACGCACTGTCATTGTGCGGAGGAAATTATCCCAAACATAACTTTCATCCAACAAGACATGCTGCTCAAGCACCACCGACATAACCGACCACTGTATTACACGGGGTACATCGGTTCAGTCAAGGTGAGCCGGATTCAGATCGATCCGGGGTCTTCCCTCAGCATTATCCCGAAGGCGCTGCTATCAAAACTGGAGATCCCAATATACCGGCTGACGCCCTCCAACACAACCATCAGTGGCTTCAACGCTAGCAAAAGCGAGCCACTGGGCAAAATCCGACTGAAGTGTCACATCGGCAACCTCAAAACTGAGGTGACTTGTTATGTGGTGGATGCCGAGGTCAACTACAACATCCTGCTTGGCCGACCATAGCTACATGAGTACATGGTGGTGCCTTCCACGCTCCACCAATGCATGAAATATGTATCCACCAACAGCGTCATCCGGACGGAGTTCGCAGACATCGATCCTTTCAAAGGGATTGAGGCTTACTTCACCGATTCCGACTTGTACAAGCCACTTGACGAGGAGGAAGCCAACGATGCTGATGATGAGGCAGAGACGGCAACTGAGCCGGATACGGAGCCGGAGATGAATCCAGATGCCCCACTGAAGATCCGACTGAAGGGCAAACCACTCCAGAAGGTGCCTCCAATGAGCATCAAGCTATCAGGGAAAGCACCGACTCCTGAGGCTCCCCTGAAGATACGCCTCAAGGGAAAGCCGCCTCAAACATCGGCTCCCCTGGTGGCGAAATTACAGAGGAAGGTACCACTCACAGGAGGCGCAGTTGAGGCACCTTTGAAGGTGCGTCTTAAGGGCAAGCCCCCGCAGTCATCCAAGATGCCAGAAAGGGCTCACATCGCCCTCTCAGACCCCAAAGTCAAAGCTGTGGTGGATTCTCCTGATCCGACCCCAGTGCTTACAGATGAGGAGCTTAGCGAATATATTTCTGCTGATGTAGATGCACCCTCCTTAGACAATGTAATCCCACGGGATAAAATCTCATACTTCATCAATAATAGAGTGTCTTTTAATTATTCTTGTCTTCCACATTGGAATGCCATGTATACATTAGATCACGCTCTACGGTTGTTGTAAACACAAATAACGACCGTCCATAATGTAAACCAAGTAGTCCCGTCTCAAGGAGTCTGTTTCATAAACCCTCCACGAAGCCGAGACGAAGGATCCGTCATTTTTGGCAAAGTCGAGCGTCATCAAGACCTCCCACCATTCGAGCCTGAACCTGATACCGGCAGAGTACAAGTCTATCGGTATACGGATACAACAAAGCACATCATCCAGAAGATGGGCTACGACCTGAAAAGCAACAAAGGCCTAAACTACGGCAAGGGTCAACCTCTTCCTCTCCAGCTTTCAACACCCAAAGGAAGGCCGCAAGACTACTACAACAAAACCCGACGGAGGATAGGCTATGTCACGCCGCCATCAACTCCAGAGAGTTCAGACGCAGAAAACGTAGAACATTCCCACTCGTCCGAAGCGTCGACTTGGGATTCTGATACCAGTATCGGATCAGTCTTCAGAAAAGTGCTGTCAGCTAACATGACGTCAGCACAACCTCAAAAAGGTGAAGGCGAAGACCAAACGTCGGAATCCTTCGAAGAAGAACCCTGGGCTCAACGCCTAGGAGAGCAATGGGAGTCTCGTTTTGAGTTACGTGAACCTTCCACCGAAGACGAAGTCGAGCAGATTGACCTTGGGGACGGATCTTCTTCCAAACCCATCTTCATCAGCAAAAGCCTAGAAGGAGAAGACCGAGAGGCTTTAATCCAGCTGGCTAAAGAGTATATCGACGTCTTTGCTGGAGCTACGAAGACATGCCAGGACTCGATCCACAGATCGCAATGCATAGGTTGAACATCTTACCTGATGCCAAACCTATCAAACAACAACAACGACGTTTCCGTCCGGACATCATAAATGCCATCGATCAGGAGGTGGACAAACTCTTGACTAGCGGCTTCATCCGTGAGGAACAACACCCAGATTGGGTAGCCAACGTCGTACCTGTCACCAAGAAGAACGGGAAGATACGAGTCTGTATCGACTTCAGGGACCTCAATTCTGCTTGCCCGAAGGACGAATTCCTGCTTCCGATCACCGATGTGATGATCGATAACACATGTGGCTTTGAACGCATGTCCTTCATGGATGGGTATTCAGGCTACAATTAAATCAAGATGTTCTCCGATGACGCGAAACACACGTCATTCAGGACTCCAAAGGGTATTTTCTGCTACACAGTAATGCCCTTCGGCTTGAAAAATGCCGGTGCAACATACCAACGAGCTATGAGCACCATCTTCCGTCAACATCTTCGTAAAACAGTCGAATGCTATGTTGACGATATCGCAGTCAAGAGCCGCCTCAAAGGAGATCACCTACAGGATCTGAAGACAGTCTTCGATCTCATGCGGGCACATCAACTCAAAATGAACTCCGCTAAATCCTTCCTGGGGGTTTCTAGCGGCAAATTCTTGGGCTTTGTCATCACGGCGAAAGGCATTCATGTTGATCCCGAGAAGACCAAAGCCATCCTTAACATGGACCCTCCGAAGAATCTTCGAGAACTTCGAGGCTTACAGGGACGTCTGGCATACATCCGGAGGTTCATAGCAAACCTCTCCGGTAAATGTCAACCCTTTACTCAGCTCATGAAGAAGGCAGTCTCTTATGTCTGGACAGAGGAGTGCCAGAAGGCTTTCGACGACATCAAAGCCTACTTGACAAGCCCACCAGTCCTGGTGGCACCTGTCGCGGGCAAACCATTTCTTCTTTACGTCCGTGCCATGGATCATTCCCTTGGCGCTCTGCTGGCTCAAAACAGCGATACAGGCTATGAGCAAGCAATCTACTACCTCAGTCGAACGTTCATCGGGGCCGAACACCGGTACAACCCCGTTGAAAAGGAGTGCTTGGCTTTGGTGTTTGCCATCCAGAAGACTCGTCATTATGTCTCGGGCCAGACAATTCATGTCATTTTCCGAGTCAATCCACTCAGAGTCCTCATGACGAAGCCAGGATCATTGAACTCCCGGCTAGCCACATGGGCGATTTTGCTAACACCATATAATATGGTATTTGTCCCGCAAAAAGCTGTTGAAGGTCAAGCTCTGGCTGATTTTTTAGCTGCATACCCCATCCCAGAATCCTCAAAACTCTATGAAGACATCCCGGATGAGGTCCAAGAATCCAACGTCACCGAAGGAAGCTCCGTTTGGCGGATGTTTTTCGATGGCGCTTCGAGAACAGGCCCCAAAGGCCAAATCATCGCAGGAGTGGAGGTAGTCTTAGTCTCCCCCGATCAGTTGGTCATCCAGCGTGCTTACTCACTCTCGAAGCCGTGCTCCAACAATGTTGCCGAGTACAACGCACTCGTCATGGGACTCCAGCTCGCACAACAGCTGGGGGTGGACCATCTGGAAGCCTACGGTGACTCAAAACTCGTCGTGAACCAGATTCGAGGGCAGTATGAGGTTCGCCATGAAGATCTGATCCCTTACCATGAAGTTGCATTGAACATCATTTCAACCTTCATCGGGTTCTTCATCGAACACCTACCTCGTCTACAAAACTTGGAGGCTGACGCTCTGGCTGGCCTCGCAGCCTTATTGGCAGCGCCCTTTGGGACTCAACACTATGTCACGGTAACAGGCCGAGACTTGATTTGTCCCAGAAATAACCTGTACTTGTAAGTAGCCCACGCCATGCCGACGAACACTGGTGTTAATGTCCGAGACTGGAGGTTCCCGTTCATCAACTTTGCTGTCTACGGAATTCTTTCAGAGGATCCGAAGGAAGCCGTCTCAGTCAGGAGACGCTCTCTTCGATTCTACTACGACACAGTTACTAAAATGCTATACCGACGTTCCTTCGATGGGTTCCTCCTTCGATGCCTGTCCAACGAGGAAGCAGCCGAAGCCCTCCGAGAAGCTCATGACGGAACTTGCGGAGCTCATCAACCCGGTCCTAAGTTGCAGGATCGACTGCGACGTATGGGCTACTACTGGCCAACCATGGCCACCGACGCTGTTGAATATGCTAAGAAGTATCACGCATGCCAACTCCATGCTGACTTCATACATACACCGTCTGAACCACTACATCCTACAGTCGCCTCCTGGCCCTTCGAAGCCTGGGGCATGGATATTGTGGGACCTATCACCCCTCCTTCATCAAGAGGACATCGCTTCGTCCTGGCCATCACCGATTACTTCTCCAAATGGGCAGAAGCAGTCCCACTGGCAGAAGTAAAGAGCTCCAGGGTGGTCAGCTTTATCAAACACCATGTCATTTACCGTTTCGGAGTACCCCGGCGGATCATTCATAACAACGGTCCTCAGTTTATCAGCCACATTTTTAGCAGGTTCTGTGACAAAAACCGCATTCAAAATGTGGCATCCACCGCCTATAATCCGGCAGCAAACGGGTTAGCAGAGACGTTCAACAAAACCATCGTCAGGCTACTCAAAAAGGTCGTGTCATCCAATAAACGTGACTGGGATGAAAAGCTTGGCGAATGCCTTTGGGCCTACCGCACAACGGTACGGACCCCGACAGGCAACACACCATTCTCTCTGGTCTACGGGAGCGAAGCGGTACTGCCTCTCGAGATCCAGATACCCTTACTCCGCGTGGCAATAACAAACAAACTTACAGAAGAGGACAATCAACGTCGTCGTCTGCGGGAACTGGAGGCACTCGATGAGAAGCGTCTCCTAGCTCAACAACGCATCGAACTCTACCAAGCCCGTATATCACAGGCTTTCAACAAGAAGGTCAAACAGAGGAAGTTAGCGACCTGGTTCTAGCAGTCAGAAGGCCAATGGTGTTAACTCACAAGACACCAGGAAAGTTCGAGCCCAAGTGGGAAGGACCTTTCATCATAGAGACGGTATATTCAAACGGTGCTTACCGCCTCGCCAAACCCAATGGAGACTTATTTATGATGCCCATCAACGGCAAGTTCCTAAAGAAGTACTATTCTTGACATCCTTCAGACATGTACTTCCCCAAGGGGATCTGTGGGCCCAATCATCGGGATTCACAAACAATCTCCTTCCACAAACTCATTCGCCTCAGGAACCCAGCTGTTCCGTGGCTTCCTTCAGTAGAAAGACAACCACGTCCACATTACCTCTGAGTTGTTCCTCTACACCCTACAAAGTGGACTCTTACGCTACGTAAGCCGACGCTACCCTTCATGTTTACCACGTCCACATTATCTCTGAGTAAACATCTCGTACAAACAACCCCTGCGTTGTCGTACATTGATCGCCGAACTTCCACGTCCACATCACCTCTGAGTTGTTCAGCGTATCCCCCAGGATCATTCCTACCACGTCCATCACACCTCTGAGTAGGATGATTCTATCATTTGGACCCAATGATTGTCATGTCCACATCACCTCTGAGCAAACATGTTGGTTCCTTCAAACTTATTATCTGTGCGTAAAAACTAAGGTGCACAAAAGATAATAGGTCCACACAAATCATCAAGTTCATAATAACAAAAATGAACACATCACAAAAAGTTGCGTACTTCTTTATTTTCTGAAATAGAGAGTACAAAAGGCTACATTATCCCTCAGCAAAGGGTTGCAAAAGAGCATAAAAAAGGGAAAAAACTACAGTCCCTGAACCTCCCCAGGATGGGCTGAGAGCTCCCTGACTCGAAGCCTTAGGTCGGCTGTACGGGCCTCCACAGTCGCCAGGACTCGTCGCTCAGCTTCTTGACGCATCAATTCAACAGCCCCAGCGGAAGTATCGCTCTCATGCTTCGCATCAAGCTGTTGTCGCTGCTGCGCCAAGGCAAGAGTCCGCTGAGTAAAAGTCACTTCTTCCTTCTGGAATGCTGCGTGTTCAGCCCGGACACGCTCGGCGTCTAACTGGAGTCGGGCCCGTTGGTCCTCAAGGCGGCGCATCTGGGTGTCGATCTCCGCAATATTAGCATCCAATGCAGCTCGAGTTTCCACCGTCGTCTTCATGGACTGAGATAACTGCTCTACCGCAGCCTCAGTCTCAGCCACCTCGCGCTCCCAAAGGCCCACAGTGGCCTGGTATGAAGACTCGATCTCGGCAATCAGCTTCCCCTTCTCCGCATCTATCAGGACGGAGTGGTCGTTTCGCTGGATGCGCTGAAGTTTCGCAAGCCGCTCGTCCAGCTCGATCACCGAAGCCTCCAGAATTTTGGCCATATGGTCGTGGCCTTGGTGAATGCGGATCAGCTCGATACAGGGCATTGCCAGAGTTTTTGCCGTCGCAAAGCTCCCATTTGCATCAATCACAGCAGATATATCCTTCTGCAGCATTTTATACACCCCCTCGACGAGGAATTTCACATATTCGTCTGCATCCGCCAAGACCTGCGGCGTTATGGCAGGAGTTGGAGGAGCTACTACAGTTTGCGGACCTGAAGAAGATCCGCCAACCTCAACCTGCGAGGCTTGAACCTCGGCATCAATGGGCTCTTCATCAACAGGGGCTGGACTGCTAGCCCGAGGAGCCGAAGGAACAGAGGAAGCCCGCACAGGCGTCGAAATAGTACCCCAAGTAGGAGGGGCAACAGAGGGTTCTACACCCTCGCCCTTCTCAAGCCCGGAGGAACCACCGACGTCAACGGCCACCTCTTCTACCCCCAACGTCCTATCAACAGCTGGTACCTCCCTTTCCAGAATAGGGAGATTATCATTTGTCTCTTGACCCGCCTCAGCGGTCGTCACCGGCAGACGGGTCTCGTCACCAAGTCCCTCCACAGGGACAGAATCTGTCGCTACCTCCTGATCGGTAGCCGCCTCAACTACCACGGTTGAAGCCGGGGTAGGACTCGGCAATGATTCAGCCGACCTCCCCTCATCATGATAAGGAAGGGAATCAACCCTCTCCTCTGTCTCAACCATATCTGTTGCCCCCGCAACAGACTCTTGCAGCCCTGGAGCAACGTCATCCGAAGGCGACGAACTCCAATCCACCTCATCATCAGGATGCCTCGAGTCCGTAGGACCCTCAACGTCCTCCACGGCAGACTCTACCTTTCCGGAAGTTGTTGCAACCTCAAAGACAGGAGATACTAAAACCTCCGCAGGCACGTCTTCGGGGTCCTCATCTACGGGAGACATTATCATCGGTGGGATGCGCTCATCAGAAGAGCCTGCCACCTCTTTCGGCTTATTGGCACCCGATTTTGAAATACGGGACTTCTTCTTCGACTGCAAGAAGAAAAAGCATAAGTCACCTCAATGACAAAATGAATTAGAATTACGAAGCACTCCTTACCTCAGCAGGAGCTGATCCCGTTGGCACTACGAGTGGCACTTCCGTAACCTTTGTAGTCGATGTCTTTCTCGACCTCTTCGGTACAGAAGAACCAGCTTCTGTGTCAGCCCGCCTCTTCCCAACAGACGGATCTCTCACTGGCGCTGCAGCAGCAGCCCAATATCCCGCCAAATCTGGTGGACGATATGATCGGGCTACCCTCAACATACTCGTCGTGGCCTCCAGCTGAGTTCCAATGATGAAACTAGTCTCTCTGTCATAACCAGGAGACGCAGCGTTCATAATGCAATACAGCTTGGCGGTCGGATATAGGATCTGCGGCCGAGGGTTGCGGACTGGCGTGGTAAAACTAATGCTAGTGCATCCAGCGTTATAATACTGCCAGCCCCGGGCTCCGTCCAGCAAACTTCCGACGAAGCCTAGACTGCTACTGGGATTCCGCAACACCAGCTGAGTATAGCCAAATTGACGAGCAAATCGGCTTGGCAGATATGGCTCCAGATAACATTTATTCTGGTTGCGGTAGACCAGGTGAGAAGGCCGGATACTTTGCAACCAACGAAAACTCCATTTCGGCAAAGTGACTGCATCTTCGCCAGAGTCAACTAAATCTTGGTCGGCCTCAAAATCTTTGAAAATCGGGCCAACCTTGACAATTTCCCACCCCTGAAGGTAGGACAAGACTCTCCTGCAAACGGGGACGTCGGTGTATGACCACTTGCTCTTGTAGAAGCGACGGATGAAGGCATCCCCTTCAACATGATCCTCCTCCGGACCGGGACTCATCACGTTCGGATGATGCAAAATCAGCCATCCCATAAGATAATGGAAAGGCAACTCGGCCCAGGGAAAGTTGTCATTATTACCTTTCTCATGGATCACGTCATCAGCAAAAGACCTCAAACCGCAAAACAGGTTGCACACCATCGCGGGGAGGAAAGCTAAGGGTCGCCCAAAAGCCAACTTCACAGCAGGCAAAATGAGATTCCGATGTACCCGTTCCATGGCACCGGATCCACCTGCAAACACGCAATCCCGGAGCCATATCATCAAATAGGCTGTCAATACTGCCTTAGATGACATCCGGTGTCCACAGTGCCAGAAGCAGCTATAGGCATCCTTGCCGCTCTCATCCGAACGTGGAGTCCTCTCATCCAATCGACTTATTTCAGAAGTCACCTCCGCGAGCTTCAGTCCATGCGGAGTCACAAATCGGATCCTCGAAGGATCCGCTAAATCCTGCTTAAAGACATAGTCCCTCCAAGCAGTTACATGAGGTTGGGTCTTGCCCCTATCCCTCCGGTGCATCAGATAATGGTGGCTCGTCACCTCTTTGAACACAGCCATCATCTCCGGGTTCTTATCCTCCAGAACCTGGATCTCCTCATTTGACGGGAAATACTTCTCGTACGGCTCTGAGCCCCAAGGAAGCTTAGACACCTCGTGCATCTCATGGAGAGCCAACCCCAACTCTCCTACTGGAGTGAAAAAGCTGCCAGTATGGGCGTTGAATAATTCCAAGAGCGCAAGGAACATAGGCTTATTGAGATCCACGCCTGCCTGCGTAGCCCGAATAGCGGCTGTCAGCCCGATCTCCTTAAGCTCAACTTTGAACCTTGAAAGCACCCAAGTGGTCAACTCGTCCCACCTCGGAATATAGTGACACCAACCCTCGACTCTAAAGCCACCTGTCGGATACGTGACCTTCGCTGTCAACATCCGATTTGCAAAGGTCGGGGCACTGAAGGGAAATGTGTCATTTGGAACTTCACTGTAGAGGCTCCCGGGACGCAAGGCTCGGTAACTGAACGAGGAACCGGCTCGTGAAGCAGCCAAAGTATCTCGCTGGTTCGAGGTGGCATCGATCGAAAGGGTACCTCCCAAGGCCCCTCCTTGAGAAGGAGTAAGTTCCCAACCCATCCTTCTCTTCGAAGCCAGACGATAAAAAGCCGTCAGCGGCAACTGGCGGTCAACCTGCCTCATGTATAGAACCATGCCTTTGGCAGTGAAGAACCAGTCTTCTTTGATCTTCAGTATCTTCGCTTCAGAAGAGACTAGTCGGTCGCCAAACAGAAAGACAGGTTTTAAGAAAGTCACATCTTCAGATTCGGCAGACTTCAGTTTACCACTCTCCATCATACTCTGGAGGAAAAGTGGCAACTGGTTCTGGATTTGCAGCATTCTATCCCGAGGTTGGTTCTGTAAGATAGCATCCTTTGCAGGGTTGATCACCGCCTCATCAAAATCAACCCCCATTTGGCAAAGAGAAGCATCCAAGAGGACTTCGTTCAACAGAGGGATCGTCATCGACACTGGCACAACAAAAGTGGAAGTCAGGCAAAAAGACAAAAGTAGATTGACGCAGCGTCAGGGCATAAACCCATGCGCGTCAGCTTCAGCGCATCACCCATGCACGTCGGTATTGGAACTTCGGCGCATCAGCAGGGCATAAACCTATGCGCGTCAGTATTGGAGCTTCGGCGCATCATCAAGGCGTGAGCCCATGCGCGTCAGCGAAAGCTTCAGCGCATCATCAGGGTATAAAACCCATGCGCGTCAGCAAACTAAACCTCGGTACATGATAAAGGCCTGAGCCTACGCACGTCGGCAGGATAAAACCACAGCATATCAAGGACAGAAGCCCATACGCATCGACAGCAGAAAGTTAGAGCACATTAGATAGCAAAAGTCGACACCTACCTGTCACCCCGGGGCGAACATCGGCCGGAATCGCAAGGGTGGCAGGAGCATCCTCGTCGACGAACTCTACGGGCTCCTTCTCCTTCCCCTTTCCTTTGCCGGCACCGCCGCGATGAGTCTTGGGAGCCATTCTAACAGAGAGGAAGAAATTAGGGTTTTCTTAGAAAGAACTCTAAAGGAGGCAAAGGCACAGAGTAGAAGAACTCTCTCTCTCTCCACCTCTCACCTATTTATAGGCCGTCGTCGTACGCGTGAACCGATGACGAGTGATCTCAGCCGTCGCCTCGGGTCTTGTGAAGATAGCAGCAGATAAAACCAAAAGATCATTATTAATCTTTTCGGTTACCGAGGCATTATCAAATTCATTAATTAAGAAGAGCATGCGGCTGAACAGGCATGCGCCCCAACAGTCATGCGTCCTGATCGCCATGCTTCTTATTCAAAGTATTCCAAAACTTATTCAAAAGTTTTAAAAACTTTGAAGGGGGTCTTGTAGAAGTATGGAATTTCACAACCAGAAAGACCATGCGCCAGACACTACATGCGCCAGAACTCGCACAGAACACTTCACAGCAAAGTCAATAAGTATAGACATTTGAAGAAGGACTTTTCATTTTATATATAAAAGTCTATTACATGTCTAGAAAAGGTTGTACAAAGGAGAATTTCTACAAAGGAAAGATCCTAAGCCTACAGCCAGCGGCCACCATGCGCCTTCAGATAGGCGCAGCGGCCACCATGCGTCTCCAGATAGGCACAGCAGTCACCATGCGCCACCAATGAGGCTCAGCAGATACTATGCACCTCCATCCAGGCGCATCCCGCCATCTCTTCAGCAGCTCAGTTATGTGCATCCAGCTCAGTTATGTGCATCCCTTCAGCAGCCCAGTTATGTGCCGCTCTTCCAACCAGGCTCACCTGGCCGAGCAGGAGTGTGCCGCTCTTCCAGCCAGGCTCACCTGATAAGTGCTTCGATTACACAAAGCATTTAACCCTCTGGCTGGAACCAAGAAAGAGAAGAGCACCGCAAATCTGTGGCCAGGGGAGGCTTCAAAAGGGCCTCCAAAGACCAAGGAAGACCGTGATCGAAATTACGGTGAAAGGCAGCTTTCAACACAATCAGAGTGGGCAGCACCCACTTTAAAGGAAGAGAGAGCCTAGCACCGCTATTCCGATCTACGGCTCTTCCGGAACAACGGAGACAAGGCCCGAGCATCCCCATCTTTGGATGCACCAGGCACCTTTCGCCTGCCTCGGAAGCCCTCGACCCCATCTTTTGGATGTAACAGTCACCTTCAAGAGCATTAACGACGACATGGCGTCTCATCTTCACCCTCGGGAGCACTTCGTCAACAGAATGCACCCGAGAACCCGAGTTCATATTGGAAAGACGTGAGGGAATGAGAGGCCAACCTTCTCTCCATGCCACTATTTATAGGCCGGGCAGATCAAACCCATGCGCCAAGTGGATGGCTCTCCGAATTTCGTGTAATGAACTCACATTAAATGGATGAACCAGACGCCTCGACTTCAGCCAAACGGCTATTAAAAGCACTCGAGAAGCGAAACAACCGCATCATCAAAGACGTGTCGGATGTGCCGGCTGGACAGCGCATCACACCTCTTCAAACATCAAACAGATGCGTCCTGTACCGAGCGCATCACAGGGGATGCACCCCCATACGTCCTCATACGCCTAGTGGAACGTCAACCGACGTGCCCACTCAGCTGTCCATCGAATGTCACCAACATTAAATGATGAACTAACAGAGTTGGCAGCACGCCTCCCCAAGCCTGAACGGTTGACAGCTTTTGCAGAAAACGAAGCGTCCACAACGTCAGCGTCATCATGACTCTATCCCGACGGCTAGTGCCACGTGGCCACTCGACCACCCGCATGCGCCTCCGCGGCCATGCGCCCAAACCTGCATGCGCCTCGAAAGCCATGCGCCTCAGACCCTTCACTGATCCCTAAAGACAGAAGAAGAGTCTCCAGTTGAAGCTTTGCATGCGCCTCAAAAGCCATGCGCCCCAGACTGATCTCTGATCCCGAAAGACAGAAGGAAAGTCGCTCGCATGCGCCTCAAAAGCCATGCGTCCAAAACGGCTCGTGACTCCTAAAGGTCATGAGCCAAAATCTCGTCATGCGCCCAATCCAAGGCGCATCCCACCAAATCATCCCCCCCACCAAATCAAAGATCTCCGAGCCATGGGTCGACGACACGTGTCCTTTGACTCAACTCATCCAAGATCTCAGCAACAGAAAGATCTTCTCCTCTGCTACGTGCCGACTCACAACAGCAGTATGAAGAATTCAACTCCGCGAGTAGGGCGCATCATCCATGCACCTCCATCAGCAATCTCTATGTGGCGTCCCCACGCACCGACGCATCCTTTATATGCGCGCATGAGCAGCCAACCTGCCCAGCTATAAATGGAGGAATCATACCCTCCTTACACACACACACAGAGACATACATACGAACAATCCAGGGAGAGATCACCCGAGAGGCAGATACAGACACTCAACGTCTTTCTCCTCTCAGCCAGCTCCAGCACCCAGAGCAATTTACACCTTCAGAGAACCGATAACCGTCGTCAGCCCGTCAACGGAGTCAACGCATTACCACTCGCTCCATTGGCACTTAGGACCCAGATTAAACAAAAGTGTACTCCTAGGACTACATCTAAGTCCTATATTGTAATACATTTCTGTTTGTATTAAGATTTGCAATCAAACGATTTTAATGGCAAACACATGACAGCCCCTAAACTGAGCCTATTCTGTCCCCAATTGCAGTCCCATACCAGCCCTGTTTAGCCCCCATGTAGCAGCCTAAAACCTGTCATTATACCTCCCATTTATAGCACATTCCTGTCCTTAAAACTATCCCCTAAAACAACACACTAGCTGTCCCAAACAGCCCCATGACAGCCCCTTAGGAACCATCAAACCAGTCCACAAATCATGCTACGAGAACCAATACAAACCAAACACACAACCGTAATATATTGTATTTGACCACCTAGAAAAATCCTAATACTTTATAAATGAAAAAAGTGAATACAATGCACGTATCGATTAATTCATCCGAAGAATCGATCCTTACAACTTCTTAAGATTACAACTTCTTAAGGCAAGGACTAGTGGTAAGGTTAGGGAGGAGTAAGGTATATGTGTGTCTGTATGTTAATTATCTGTGTGTATGAAGAAAGAGCTTAAATTGGTGTGGGTGTATAGTTGTATACAGGAAATAGTGTCTGTCCCTGTTTTCTAAAAGAAGCAGCTATGAAGAGTGAGATGAGTGTGTACAAGAGCCAGTAGGCAGGCAGGGGTCATCCTAAATCAGTGTGTACTAGTAAGATATGTATTATAAGATTTGTAGTTCATACGGGATTTTGGATAGTTTTAGGTTGGTTAAGGGTACCAATAGCGATAAGGTAAAGGGTACCAACTTAAGGTAAAGGGTACCAATAGCGATAAGGTAAAGGGTACCAATAGCGATAAGGTAAAGGGTACCAACTTAAGGTATTGGTATTGGGATACCAATAGCGATAAGATAAAGGGTACCTTGGTAGGTAATGACTAGAAACAGGATATTTGACTTAGATTTGACCTTGTTTGACCAAGGTTGACTATTTTGACTGAAAGTCAAAGTAGAGTCAATATCTGACCTAGATTGGACTAAGAGTTGACAAAGTCAACTATAGGTCAACCCTTAACCTACTTTGACCTTGTTTGACCTTGTTTGACTTTGTTTGACTTAGCTTGACCTTGTTTGACTTAGTACAACCTAGTTTGACCTAGATTGCATATCATTGTTATTAGTAACTGTCCGCTGCTAATGTGTGTCCCATAATAAGACATAATATACGAATTTGTGCCTATTGGATAATATGTGTCCATCTTTGCAGAATTATTTTCAAATGGATATGAATTACTACTTGTGCAATCGTTCATGGATGTACAATCGTCGTCCTGATGATATGTGTGGTGTGCGGGATGAATACATAGCGGGAGTAGAGCAGTTCATGCAGTTTGCTAAGGCGTTCCCTCAGTACATGGACGACACCAAAATTAAGTGTCCGTGTGTGAAATGTCATAACGTGAAATATTATCCAGAAGTGGAAGTGACATATCATTTGTACTCGAGGAGTTTCATGCCTAATTACTATCAGTGGACCGCACACGGAGAACTTGTGTCTTTAGCATCAGAGCCGGAGCCTTATGTTGAGCCGTATATGCATGCGGGACCTAATTTTGTTTCAGATAATCATGCATACGACGACGGGTGCGTGAACATGGTTTTCGATGCTGTGGGGCCTAGTTTCGTTCATGATGCACCCGAGGAGGCACCGAACGCCGATGCTGCACAGTTTATGGAGTTGCTGGAGAATGCAAGGACTCCATTGTATCATGGTTGTGAGGATCATTCACCGTTGGAGGTGGTTACAAGACTGTTGAGCATTAAGTCAGATTTTAACATGTCGCAAGAATACTACAACCGAGTGTTGGAGTTGATTATAGAGATCTTGCCGGCGGGTGCTAAGTTGTCTAAAGACTTCTACCGGTCTAAGAGGATGGTGAGATCGCTCTGGATGGGATACGAGAAAATCGATTCTTGTCGCAATGGATGCATGCTGTACTACAAAGATGACAAGGACGCAGATGTGTGCAGATTTTGTGGTGCTGATCGCTATAAGACAACTAGTACAGGAAGGTCTACCGTTGCAAGAAGACCGACCGATTCAATGCACTACTTGCCTTCAACGCCGCGGTTGCAAAGATTATTTATGGTGAAAGAGACGATCGAGAATATGAGTTGGCACATGCGAGAACATATTGAAGGAGTGTTGGATCACCCATCTGATGGAGAAGCGTGGAAGCACTTTGATCGAGTGTATCCTGATTTTGCTTCAGATCTGCGTAATGTCAGGTTGGGGCTATCTTCTGACGGTTTTACTCCTTTTGGTCTTTCAGGATCCCAGTATTCGTGCTGGCCTGTGATTGTCACTCCGTATAACCTACCGCCTTGGATGTGCATGAAGACTCAGTACATGTTTCTAACCGTTATAATTTCTGGTTCGAACAATTCCAAGAGGAACATTGATGTGTACTTACAGCCTTTGATAGATGAGTTGAATCAGTTATGGGAAGTAGGCGCTAACACGTACGATGTTTCTAGGAAGCAAAATTTTCAGATGAAGGCAACCCTTATGTGGACCATCAACGACTTTCCGGCCTATGGAATATTATTTGGATGGAGCACTCATGGCCGTCTCTCATATCCGTATTGTATGGACCGTAGTAAGGCTTTTCGCTTAAAACACGAAGGAAAACCGTGCTTCTTTGATTGTCATCGACAATTTCTGCCAAAAGATCATCCGTTCAGAAGGAACAGGAATGTATTCCGTGCCGGCGTTGTAGAGAAGGGTGATCCACCGCCAAGGTGGTACGGAGCCACGATATGGGAGAAGGTTAGAGATTTTTCAAGTGCTATCGAAGATCCTACAGCTGGGTACAAGTGCGATGGATTTGGTAGAGATCATAACTGGACAAAGAGGAGCATATTCTGGGATCTGCCATACTGGAGTACCAATCTGATCAGACATAATCTTGATGTCATGCATATTGAGAAGAATGTGTTTGATAACATAATTAATACTGTGATGGACGTAAAGGGAAAAAATAAAAGACAATCCCAAGGCCAGGTTGGACTTAGAAGAAATATGCAAACGCCCTACGTTGCATTTGATAGAGCAGAATGGAAAACAGTTCCTGCCGAAGTCAATTTTCTCGCTGGACAAGGAGGTTAAAGTAAGACTTTGTCGGTGGATCCAGGGCCTAAAATTTCCAGACGGATATGTGTCAAATCTGAGAAGATTTGTCGATCCGAAGGAAAACAAATTGACGGATATGAAGAGCCACGACTGTCACGTATTCAAGGAGAGGTTAATTCCGATTGCATTTCGGGAATTCTTTCCACAGGCAGTTTGGGATCCATTGACGGAGCTTAGCATATTCTTCAGGGATCTTTGTTCTAATAAATTTCTCGTTGATCGTCTAGAAAAGCAAGAGAAGGACATTACGGTAACACTATGCAAGCTAGAGAGGGTGTTTCCTCATGTATTCTTCGACTCTATGGAGCATTTGTCGATTCATCTATCCTATGAGGCATGTGTTGGTGGACCCGTCGAATATCGATGGATGTACCCGTTCGAGCGACATTTGAATCACCTAAAAAGAAAGGTAAAAAATAAGGCACGGATCGAGGGTTCTATTTGTGAAACCTATGTTCTCGAGGAGATTATAAACTTTTGTTCGATGTATTTCAAGCCTCATGTTGCAACTAATAGAACGAGAGCTTCCAGAAACGACGACGGAGATCATGAAAGTAATGATACAATACTGAAGGTATTCAATGCTCCAGAAAAGACATCGGATAAAATGAAGAAGAGATATCTGAACGATGATGAGCTAAGGGCTGCTCAGGTGTATGTATTACTCAACTGTGACGAGGAGGGAGTAGAGAAACTGGAGGGGTAAGTAAATAATACGTCTACATTATTTTAATAGTGTTGATTATTATACTATTACATTAATTGCACGATGTTGTTTTCAGCATATTTAATGATGATGTGAGGTCAGGTAGGCCACACATAACAGAAGAAAAACTAGAACAAGAAATGAGGCGTTACTTTCCATCATGGTTGAGTGCATATGTAAGACTTGAGAACTCTGTAATTACCTTTCTGTATATGCACTTGATTGAGAATGAGCTTAATTGCTTCTTTCGTGGTATTTAGGTCGATCGTCCATACGCAAGACTTAAGAATGAGTCTATTAGAACGCTAGCCAAGGGACCAATTTATGCTGCAAAAATATGGCCAAGCTACTGTGTTAATGGGTTTAGGTTCAAGTCAACAACTTGTCCGATAAGAGACAACTTTGTGGATCTCGACTCCACCAAAAATAGCTGTTTGTGTATCAGATCTTCGAACTACAAAGATGTTGATGCGGGCAACGATTTCTATGGCGTGCTACGGGAGATCGTGGAGCTGAAATATAGTTATGGAATAGAGCCTGCTAAGATTGTGTTATTCAGGTGTGATTGGTTCGATCCGATTGAAGGTCAAGGTTAGAAAGTAGACAAGCACGGTCTTGTTGATATAAACTATCGACGTCGATATCAAGCCTATGAACCATTTGTCCTATCAAGTCAGGCTCAGCTCGTGTACTTCACAAGTTATCCTAAACGGAGAATAACAAGGTCGGACTGGTGGGCAGTATGCAAGACCAAAGCTAGAAATACCTTTGAGGTTGACGATATAGCTTATCAAGAGGATGAACTATCTCTTGTAACAAATATTATAGAAGTGGACATGACGGAAGTTTCTCATTACACATCTAATTGTGTAGAAGAAGTAGAATTATCTGAAGAGAAAGATGCAGATGAAAGTGAAGATGTAGAGGAGGAAGAAGAAGAAGAAGAAGAAGAAGAAGAAGAAGAAGAAGAAGAAGAAGAAGAAGAAGAAGAAGAAGAAGAAGTAGATGAGCTAAACGAACTAGATGAATTTTCAGAAGAGGATTAAATCTGTACGTTTGTTTTATCATCATATTTGACACTTTAGTGACACTTCTATCATATAAATCTGTGATACTTCAGTGACACTTTATGGACACTTTTATCTATGACTATGATATCTTTCAAAAATATGTGATGTCTATCATATAAATATGTTTTTTTGTTTTATTGTCATATGTTATTATCAGGTATGACTAGACCATCTGGACGACGCGAAGGATTTTATATTAGGCAGTTCCGTCAGCCTCGGGCCGGGGATGGAGATTCTGCACCCTCATCCTCATCTCCGAGTACGCCAATGTACCGTTCTGTTCCCGATACATTACCGGGACAGGGCAGTTCCAGCAGGTTGGTGACTCCTCCCTCGTCGTCTAGCCTTCCTGATCCCGCGTCCAGCATCCCTGATCCCCCGTCCAGCATTCCTCCTGTCGACGGCACTATGGAGGGAGCCGACGCCGAGCATATGGAGGACGGTGATCAGACTGATCATGTCCAGACAGGAGGTGAGAGCGACCCTCCATGCGCTCCCCCAGGCGAGACGCGTATGGAGATTTGGACGAACGGGCCTATGAAGTAAGTTAATTAGTTAATATATATTTCTCAAATGATTATATGTACATATATATTCATGAGAATTATTATTGTATAGGTATCGGCCTTCTGCAGTACAGAGACAGCTGGGGGTATTTCTGAGGCAGAACTATGGTGGGCCTTAGATTAACTACTCAGATGCTCCCGCAGATAGGAAGGCCTTTTGGTTCGCCCACTTCAAGGTAAAAAATTTGTTTATTTTTAAATTTTAATAATCATTTGTGTATATTATACAACTTTTGTATTTTACTTCTTGTAGAGGACCTATTTCTATCCACAACACCGGGCGGCGAGGATCGAGGGCCAATTTTCTGCCGTCGCAGCCAAGCTCATCCGTGATGCGATCCACGACCAGAAGTGTCGTGATCGCTCCGGACAGCCGATCCATGGTTGGATCACGTCAGAGCAGTGGGCTGCGATGAAGGCTAGATTCAGCGAGCCCAAGTACCAGGAGCGGTCTGACAAGGCCAAGGTAATGCGGTCGAGCACCGGTAAGTGGTGTGGTGGCTCCATTCCAATGACGGAGCATTTTCGTCGTCTGGTACGTTTCCTATGATGGACATTTATATATAGTTCGATAGAATGTTTAATACTAATAATAGATAATATATTTTAACAGGTAAAAAAGGGTGAGGACCTGAACATGGTGACCGTCTTCCTGGTCACCCATCGGAGGGCTGGGGAGTTCATTGACGAGAGGGCGACGCAGGCATATATACGTTCTATTCTTTATATTAATTTACTATAATTTAGAAAACAGGAAAATAGATATCAATATAGACTTTAGCAAACACTTACACGTTAGCAAACATTGTTCTAGGCCGAGTTTGTTCGGCTACAGGAGGAGGCGGCTGCTGCTGCTAGTGCGCCAGTAGAGGGAGGGGCTGGTAGTTCCTCCCAGCTGCCTACAACTCCGTCGCCGGACGAGCTCTGGATGACCGCCGTTGGCGGTCTTCAGAAGGGTACGTACTACGGTACGGGATCCTACGGCGCGTATTTGGCTTCGGAGTCATCCCGGGCCCCCTCTGTCAGTGTGCAGTCTTCGGCTTCGCAGACGTCGTCACGAGCTGAGGATATTCATCGTCAGATCGAGGAGCTGCGTCGCGAGTTGCAGCAGCAGATTTCTGATGCGGTCGAGCGACGATCCGACCCTTCGATCGTCACCGAACGATTTGATGCGGTCGAGCGCAGTATACAGGAGCTGATGAGTCTGCATCAGGCTACAGCTGCCAGCTTGCACACGCTCACCGAGTCTACGCAGCGCACAGAGCGTAGACAGGTCGAGCTGGAGGGATCGCAGAGGAGCATGTCTGTCTCACTCACTCAGGTTTCGGCTTCGCTTGAGGCGAGTGCTGAGAGGGTGGTGAGTACCCTTGCTGTTTATGGTGAGCGACTGCGAGAGCTGGAGCAGATACGTCCTTCCGGTCCATCGACGGCGCCGACTCCAGACATTGCACTGCCTCCTACTGCCCCTACGGTGCAGCTCATCCAGGAGCAGTATGACTACATTCTATCCCAGATGCGCGGCAGGGGTCCGCAGTGATTTTATTGATTTTTTTATGACTTGTATGTATTGGCCCTATGGGCAAATTGTTTATTGGTACACTTTTGTTTATACACTTGGTGGGAGACTTGTTATCATCTCCCATTTTTATTTGACTCTATTGGATGTTTGTGAGGATGTGTCTGTGATATTTACTTTGCACTGCCTCCTATTTTTATTGTGATATTTACTTTGTGATATCTGCGACGGGGATGACAAATATACCTACGCTGGGTTATAAGCGAAGATCTGATATACAAAGGAGGTGCTGCCGAAATTTTAAAAAAATATAATGTGTATTTTTGTGATGATGTGTGTCTGTGTTTACAGTGAATGTGAAATACAGTGTTCAGAACCATCGACAGTTTCGATTACTGTTGTATGTTTTATCTTGGATAGAAAGAGCAACAGTTCATGGTGTACTTCTGAGAGCTTCATTTTCACGTCCTTCACTTTCTCCAGACGTCGTAAAGGTTCCCGAGAAGGTGAAGGACGTGAAGAGGAAGCTCTGAGAAGTGCACCCTGAACTGTTGCTCTTTCTATCCAAGATAAAACATATAACAGTAAGCGAAACTGTCGATGGTTCGAACACTGCACTTCACACACACTGTAAACACAGACACACAGCATAACAAAAATACCAATTATATTTTTTAAATTTTTTTTTATAATATCTGCGACGTATAGCGACGTTCTGCGACGTACAGCGACGGAACGTACACGTCGCTAAATAGTGACGTAACGTCGCTAAATTGCTGACGTGGGATATGACAACCTGAGAGCGAACGTCGCTAAATTTGTCGCTAGGCGTCGCTAAAGTGCCCACGTGGCTGCCATGCCATGTCATCATATATAAAGTTTGCCGCGTCGCAAAGTGGTCGCTCTACGTCGCTATTTTGGCGACGTAACATTACGTCGCTATCTGTCGCGAATTTTGCGACGTCTAGCGACACTAAACGTGATGTCGCAAAAAGCGACGTTCTGCGACAAAATTGTCATCTGCGACATGCCTATACGCGACATCTAATTTTCGTCGCTAAATACATCGCAAATAGCTTTTAGCGACGGATTTTCCTTATTTAGCGACGTCTTCTGACGTCGCTAAAAGGGGTTATTTTAGTAGTGAGGGGGAGGGGAGGTCAGAGAGGGGGCGGGGCGAGGTCAGGGAGGGGGCGGAGGGGGGCGAGGTCGGGGAGTTCGTGGAGGGGGCGAGGTCGGGGAGGGGGCGGGCCGAGGTCGGGAGGGGGGGTCGAATGTCGGGGAAGGGGGAGGGGGGCTGTGATCGGGGAGGTGGCGGGCCGAGGTCGGGGAGGGGGCGAAGTCAGTGGGGGGGGGGGGGGCGAACGTCGGGGAAGGGGGGCTGTGATGTCAGGGAAGAAGACAATGGAAGGAGGGTTATTTTGGTCCAATTTTTTTTAATGAAGAGTCCATTCGTCAGAACTGACAAAAAACGTCCAAAGTGGGATTACTCATACATATAGCAAATCCAAAGTAGGATAACTTATACATATTACAAACAATATGGGGTGCATCGCACAAATAGACCATCCAAGTGGGGTGCCACTCAAAATTTTTCTATTATTAATTACTTGAATTTTTTTTTGATGTAGTTAATATTATCGGAACATTTTCTCTGCAATAATATAGTTTAAATATATTAATTGTGGTTCCGCCATTACAACTGCGAATTTTAGATCACGCATGTACTTAAACCGCACGAGCGCATGCATGTGCGGGCATGTCTATCTTTGCTAACCCAGCGATATGCGAAAAAGGATCAATTATCCTTTCTTGCTTGACCACCCTCATAGAAGAATGCCTTATGAACCAAGTGAAAAGAACCATCCCGTGTAAACAGAAGGAAGATGCCCCCTTTGATCAATGGAAGTGCTTTATTTTTTACATTTACAAAGGTTGGAAAATCAAAATCAAGCTCAAGTGCGGGGCTGAGCCGGGAATGGGTAAGAGACAGAAGTAGAGATGAAGAGACGGAAGCTAGTACGAGAGGAGTAACCTTCTTAATCTGAAACCCACCCCCCCCCCCCCCCCCCCCCCCCCCCTCCCGGTTAGTGCAGTTTCAGTATAATAGGACAGGTGTAGCTAGCTACGAGCGAGCGGCTACAACAGGACAGGGAAGGGGGGTCCGGGGGGAAACCTTCCCCTCCTGGTAAGACAGCAAAAGGAGACCCAGCTGCTGCCGGTCGGGACGGACAGGAAACGGGGCAGGGTGCAATTTTTTTTTGAGTGAGTGACAAAATTTGCACAAATTTTACTAATCCGCAAATAAGTAATGCCATTTAAAAAATAATAATTAAGAAGCAGATAATATCATATAAAATTTGTTGTCATATATACGCAAAATTATCTATTTGTCAAATTTAAATTAAGTTAATTATTTTTGAGATGTTACGGGTTTTTGTGAACTATGTGTTGCATACTTTTAGGGTCCACTGCCCCCAACTTCGACCATTTTTATAAATGGAAGGAATAATATGTCAATGTGGCTCAATCCACTGATCTTCTGCTACCGGGGCCGGCCCGAAGGGTAGGGTTGTCCTATCCTTGAGCTAATTTTAGTTGTCCCTTGATCTTTATTGTCAGCTTGTTCTGGTGGTCATCCGCGATGACCTTTTGTAGGATCATACTGAACCTAGGGGGTTGCCTAGCAGAGGGACGTTGCCCAAGTCCCGAGTCTTGTCCGACTTATCCCAAGACCGTCCTGTCCGCCATCCAGCCATGATCTTATGCCTCTTCTCGGTAACACTCGAGTTTGGCTAAATTAAACTCGTACGAATCCAAAATTTGGCATTCAAAATTTCTTTTACAAAGTAAACAAATAGATAATATCATATAAAATTTGAATGATATTATCTATTTATTAACTTTTAAAAACAATTACATACCCGAACTCTGATTCCTTATGGCAGAATTTGTGCAAATTTCATTAGTAAGTTTAGCATATGGCAAAATTTTGATACCCCTATATGGCAAAATTTTGATGTCCAAATTTCACCAGATGCACTGACTTAATTTATGAAAATTCTGCCAATCCAAATGTCTCCAAATTTCACCAGCTTCATACCTTTCTCTCTTTTAAATTTTCTTAAGCTTCTTTACGGCTTATATATTTAAGAAATATTTTAGCAAATATTTCAAGTCCAAATGTTAAAACTAGCATATATTTTCACTATTTTTAAATTAGTAAATGCCTCCATTTTTTTTAAGTAACAGTTAAAAATTTAAGAACATTTGGAATGATAATATATGCTAAAGTATCCCTATATTAAAATATACTAGTTTTAATATTTAGAACGAGAATATTTGCTAAAATATTTCTATATTAAAATATATGATTTTAGAGAAAATTTCTATAACATTTTAGTACTAAAAATGGTATAAAAAACAAAACATACAAATTCTAATCAATTTCCTTCTTTTTTCGAAGTATTGACCAGATAAGAACAAAGAAGTGGGAAGCATTAAATGCCACTCCACTTTTTTGCTTTCACCAGAGTTCATGCAACTATAAACCAACATATATTGTAGCCTGAGCTCAAAATTTTATTTTTCATTTTTATCATGTTCATAACCACCACCTTGGGATACTAGGTTTAGGTATCAGATATCCAATTTAGTGCTCACATCTTCAAAAAGGGCAGTAAATATTTAAAGTTGTGTTCGGTTGCTAAGAAAGAAAAATAAATACATAAGAGCATCTCCAACCCTATTGTGACTTTGGAAAAAAGTTAATGCTACATAGGAATGACAAAATTTTATTCAAAAGTTTCTCCAATGCAATTGTCAAGTCAATTGTGAAGCTTATGTGGCAAAAATTAAAGAAGACATTGTGAAGTTGATTGCTTTGTTCTAGACAATGCAATTGACAATGTCTTCTCTTCCATGTCATCAATTATGAATAAAAAATATTAGAAAAAGAAAGAAGATGAGTAGTTGTCTTAAAAGTTGTCTTGGAAGTTGGAAAAAATACTTTTTATTGTCTCCTCAATACTTTTGCATTGGAGAGAGTTTTTCTATCTCATTGTATTTTGAGATATAATTTTGCCACATAAACAAGACATTGTCTTGTGGCTCATGCCACATAGGAGCCACCTAAGACTCACAACACTTAACAAGACAATAGGGCTGGAGATGCTCTAAATAAGGAAGGTCCTCTGCAACTGAACCAATAGCCAGTCTCATAGGAGCATATACTAGTGACAGAGGAAAAAGAGTAAGAGCATCTCCAACCCTATTGTGAGTTTGAAAAAAATGGTTGCCACATAGGAATGACAACCATTTTTTCCAAAAGTACTTCTCCAATGCAAATGTGAAATAAAGTGTGGAGTTGACATGGCAATGACATGGCAAAGACAATGTGAAGTTGGTTGTCTAGATCTAGACAATGCACTTCACAATGTCTTTATGTCCACATCATCATTTGTGAATAAAAATGTTTATAAAAAAGAAGTAGAAGAGTAAAAGTTGTCTTGGAAGTTGTAAAAAATTACTTTTTATTGTCTTCTCAATACTTTTGCATTGGAGATGACTTTTTAAACTCATTGTCATTTGTGAATATAATCTTGCCACCTATACAAGACATTGTCTTGTGCCTCATGCCACATAGGATTCACAACACAAAACAAGACAATAGGGTTGGAGATGCTCTAATGGAAATGAATTGACAAAATGGTAATGGCTAGTAGAGTCCTTTTATTTACATGATGATAACATGGGAGATGATTAATAGCCACCACCCATAGGGTGACACCTCACCTCTCTTGTTTTATATATATATATATATATATATATATATATATATTGAAAAAAAAAATATATTGCAGATATATATATTGCTGAAGAATCTTCTCATATCCATGGATCAATATGACCGTGCTAGCCCATATAAACTCATGCCCCTTTTAGTTCGCAGAAAGGAAAGGAATTCCTTGTTTTCTGAAAAATTATAATTTTTATACATTTTTTTCTTTCCGGTATTTGAAGAGGACAAAATTTAGAAGAAAAATTGAATCTTCTATAATGGAAAAGTGAATCATTGGTTGGATAGAAGGAACCACTTTCCTTCCCTATACGAACCCTTTTTCTTTTCTCGTACTTTCTTTTAACATCCGAACATAGGAAAAGAATGGATTTCCTTTCCCAATCTCTTGATTCCACCAACCAAACCAAACCAAATCAGGCATCACTCTCAGTGCCTATAGAGCAGTACTTGTCGGGCACACGTCTAGGCGTTTGAGGAAATGATGTAGATCCATATGTAGATAACCTAAGTAATCAAAGGGGATTGAATTATCGAGGAAACAAATAGGCACCCTTCTTTAATCTTTACAAACCATTCAGCATGTGCTAAATGAAACTTAAATTGAGCCTTTAATTGAAGACTTAATATTTGGTTGCTTATTAGCAATCATTTGACTATATCCAGACTGGAGCAGTGAAAAAATGGCACCAGGAAAAAAAAAAACATGGCTTAGGGTGGATTAAAAAGCATGGAAATAACATTTGTTTGACAAATATACTAAATCGAGGCAGATTACAAATTTATAACCACCAAATTAGTCTCCGGAAAAGGGTCATTCCCTGCATAACTAGAAATGAAGTAAGAAATCCTTCATTTTACATAATGTTCTGGTAAAACAATATTTTGCTCCAAGTTCTTCCATTATATATAAATTCAATTAATAAGAGAATATCATGTCAAAAAAGCCTCTCAGATAAGTTGCACAACCCCGAACAGGATATTCACATGTCAGGAAGAAGCCAAAGAAGTGCAAAAAAACAGCCCCACAATTCACAAACAAGTAGTACAGGGGAATGAGAAGGGAAGAAATTGTCAACCAACCTTAAAAATTGATTCTAACCTAACTAAAGCCAATGTCTCATTAATACCCGGTACCGGATGATGGATCAGAAAAGACATGGCAACTTCTCCTGTCTTGATGCGCGGGATTACCAAGGTTCTCACCCTTCTTTTTGTTTTTTTTTTTAACTTGCCTGAGCAAAAATCGTGCCCGCGCGTCTAAAAGCTGAATAATTCTTCAGTAAAATTGGTGAGGTCACAAGATGAACAAGATCAGATGGTGCTGCCATAATTTTTACAAGAAGAGTTCCCCATGAAATTTATGTAGCCGCTCCCACTCCCAAGGCCAGCTTTCAGCAAGATCGACAAGCTCTAGCTTTCTTAAAGTATCTGCGTATAGATAGAACATAACCATCCAGTAAGTTACAAGAAAAATCTCTATAATTCATGTATTTATACTGCTTACTCAACAAAAGAAGTTACTTAAAAGACTAGAGTTATAGAATAATATGGATCTCTGTTGTATAGTAGATCCACAAAGTCGAGCTCTGGTGCTGGATCATGTGTAGCCAAAGAGTTGAATGTAGTCATAGACAACTATGTCTGCATTTTCATTTTCATTTTTCATTTTTCATGAGAAACCGGATTACCATGAACTTGCCACAGGAATTCAGATATTTTTACTCACAGAAAAGAAAAGCACCATGCTTTGTCAAACATAAATGCAATAAATCACAAGCATTCAATTTCTTGATCATGAGATTGTCTAAGAGACGACTACATGCACCTCAACGTTTCACATATACTTTTCGTCCATTCTATCCTCTCCTAACTGAAGGGATAGCAAATGATCGATTCACCATTAAGAGCATGAATCCAAAAAGGACGAGAATACTGGTGTTATAACAGTGGCAGATGAAAGATGAACTTTCTGAGAGAAAAAAAAGAAACTTTTCCAACCCCTGTTCAAGGTCCTCTCCTCTTATACATAATAATGATATTTCATTCGCAATCAGCACGATGGGCTTAACAGTGTTTGCTTCTTAAGTGAAAAAGGTGCTAACAGGGGACTAATTATGTGCCCACATCCACTAGCAGTCTAGCCCTAGACACTCAGCACTTAAGAAGAGGTCTATGTGCCACTTTTTCTATCCTAGTGTTGAAGACCATGTGCAGGATAGCAGGCTGGCGTCTGGTTCATTTCACTACTCAGGCCTTATGCATGAAACTGAGTGACACCAACTATATGAAATGCCTATTCAGCTACCCACAATGTTGGAACTATAGAACTAAAAATGGTATCCTTAAAGGGTTCAAATCAAGGATGTGCTCCTATAAATCCTAGAAGAATCAGAGAGAAATTCAACACATACCATCTACAAGAAAAATGCCCCATGTACCGCCTCATGTACCAGGCATGTCACCTGGACTCGAACACATTATCTGATGTTGGAGTCTCTGTATCTTTGGTGTAACCTCAAACACAAGACGTGTAAGTGGTATGATACCAGTTTTGTGTGTCTATCCTCCAACAGTTCCCAAAACACCGAGAACATCATGGATCAAAGGATTCTGGTTTTAACATCTTCTACGTAACCTAGGGTTAAGTAACTAGCACATACTTTGAAATGTATCATTTTTGGTTCAAAGCAACCAAAACAATGAATGGACTACACAAATTCAAAATTGCTCGTTGTAAGGACAGTATATACTTATAGCTTGTGCTTAGACATGTAGTACTAATATTCAACAATTACTGTAGGGATTCTTAAACCATACCTAAAGAAAGAACGAACCAGAGGAGCAGAAGATATAATAGGAGCAACTTGACAATCAAGAGTGTCTGGTAAGGTATCACACATCTAATGTCTAGATAATCATATATTATCTGAAAACAAAATTTGGAATCACTCAGAACTTTATTGAAGTTAAGCAGAAATCCGTCAACAGACTAAAACTCAAGAAACATTAAGTCATCTGACTTGACCAAGATGAGCAAGCTTTGAGGCTGAAACAAAACATAATGGTGACATGAATAGCATTTCATCTACAAATGCACAACTTTTGGTACCAAGAAGCTTCCAGATCACCAAAATTTGGTTGCTTACTCATTAGAGAGTTACATGGCGCCTCTATTATTGGTGTTAACATGGAATAATTATTGTATGAGTTAATTTTCGTTCACTCTAGGGAGATGGAAAGTTACAAACTTGCAATTGCACTAAACCATGCATGCAACTACTACTTTAAATTTGTAACCTATCTGTCAGGAAAAGGGGATGAACGGACTGAATTCTTAGTTTGAAGGTGGATTTCCTCCCCACACTTCTCCTCTAGGTGGACTTGTTTTTCATTGTTTTTTGTCTACGTCTTTATCTTCAACGTCTCTGGTATCAACTTTATGAAAAATATGGACTATGATAGCCAGTAATGTGCTTGTAACTAGTAGATATTTTACAAGGACACCCCTTCTATAATCCAAAAAAAGTAGATATCTTCATCAACAAGACTAAGTATGTTGGGTGCTGGTATCGTCAACCAAGACCTACAAAGAGTCACCAAAGGTTGTGCAACAATGGTTGAGGCCTTTGGTAGTGGAATGGGGAGATCCTGCTTTGGAAAGCCGGGGGACAGTAAAGTAAATGGCCCTTACTAGAAAAAAAAAAAGACTTATAAAGAGCTTGATGTGGCATTATGATATAAAGCATAGTAACTATCTTATATAAAACGAATCATTGACAGTACAAAATTGGTGCCGCATCTGCTGTGTCGAATACGTATTAGACACGATACATACACTCCAAAAAAAACTAGGGCATACACCAAGACACGCCAAACGGGTGTCATGTCCATATAGTGTCTTATTTGTGTCCGTGCAATGAATGTTCCAAAAAAAAACCTGATGGGATTCGTTTCAGGGAGCGTTTTGAGGTGGGGCATCCCATAGAAGTCATGAAACTTGTTTAGTTGAACCAAAGGCCTAGGAGACATACATTTTTTATTAGGGCATACATTTTCTACACGAGGGGCACTTTCTTAATGCCCCATATGCAAAGTTTACGCCAAATAGGAGCATGTTCTTTTTGGATTGTGGTTTATAAGAGCAAAGGGCCTAGTACCCGGTTAACCTGCCTGAGTTTTAAGTCCCTAAATTTATAACAAAACCCTATTCTTCTCCCTGGGACTCCAAACGTCAAACCTTTTGTTCCTCTTCTTCATCCAAGGAACCGACACCCCCTTTGGCCCACTATAATCAAGTGTCTTATTTGTGTCCGTGCAACGAATGTACTAAAAGAACCCTGATGGGATTCGTTTCAGGGAGTGTTTCGAGATGGGGCGTCCCATAGAAGTCATGGAACTTGTTTAGTTGAACGAAGTCTAGGAGATATACGTTTTTTTATTAGGACGTACATTTTCTACACGAGGGGTACTTTCTTAATGCCCCATATATGTAACCCTTACGCCAAATAGGAGTATGTTCTTTTTGGATTGTGGTTTATAAGAGCAAAGGGCCTAGTACCCAGTTAACCTGCCTGAGTTTTAAGTCCCTAGATTTATAGCAAAATCCTCTTCTTCTCTCTGCGACTCCAAACATCAAACCTTTTGTTCCCCTTTCTTCAGCCAAGGAACCGACACCCCCTTTGTCCGCTATAATCGAGGCATAGCCCACCCTCTAGTCGAGCCCCAATCCCTCAAGATCCCCACTCATAGCAACATCCTACTTAAGGTATTCCTTCGACCTTTTTTTTCGCCATCACTTTTATTTTCATCTTTTGTGTTCATATGTATCTACTTCCTCATAGATGATGAAACTTGGATTTTGACTGATCATTGTTATGTTGATACTTTGGAGTTTACCTTATTTATTTTTTTAATAATCTTTGGTTCTTACTTTATTGTTGAAATGTTTGTCTTGGATTTTTCATCTTTGAAGCTTTTAAAGAATGCTATGTAATATGCTTGGTGACAGGCTCCTGGAATTTAGATCATGTTCTTAATTGATGTTTTATAATTGATCATTTTTCAGTTTTTTTTTAGAACTTTTTTAGATACACAAGTTTAATAGGCACGACTTGGGACTTCCACCTTGTCCAGAGAGGACCTAAACGCCTCGTTTTGTCTCTTTGCCTTTTAAAACATTGTGTGCAACATATAGCTTATGTAATCACTTTATCATAATAATCACAACCCAAAGGCAGTGTTCCTGAATGTGTTTCTCATATATTATCACCTGAGTGCCTTTTGATATACTAAAAATTTCAGACCTGTTGTTCCCTAACAAGAGTTTCACCAAACCCATTGACATACTCCAGTTTAATAAGTTAGACGATGGCTCACAAAAAAAAAAATCTATTCAACAAGTTATAGAACATACACTTCTACTTCACCAAACGCAAATAAGCGACCAAATGAAAAAAATATTTACTTGTTAAACATGCCTTCACACTATCAGACCTGCTGCTTATTTGTTAGCGCCTACGGGCGGAATCAAATAAAAAATGAATACATTGGGCTTTTGCCACCTGAAAATGCCTGACGGTCATTCAAGATTATCTGCATTTTTGTAAGTGTATGCAAGAGAAGTCACTTGATTAAAGCTGATCGATCACCTGAGTTAATAAGTTCAAAATGGAGCTTCAAGGGATTCATCCCAAACATCTCCACTTCCATTGGAGGCATCTTCCCCATCTTCTTCCATAGAGAGCCTTATATATTCTCTGTGTGCAAATCGATCCCATTCTGTCAAAGTTGGTTCTTCACGTTCCTGCACACCATTGAAGGCACACAGAAAACATCATGGTTGGCTAACAGATTGTCTTACCTTGATTTCTAAACTACGGTTACTAAGATAATAGAAATAATACCATGTAAATATTACAGAATGTACTCACCTGACGAATAAGAAATGGATCACGAGTTTCAAATGCCATGAACTTGTTGAGATTAAAAAGGATATTGAAAACGTTCCCTGAGAGTTTGCAGCCTTTTAAGTCACGCAGAGTAAGGAAGCTCTCATTCTGCACATGAACTCAAATTGTCAGGATCTTGAAGTTCTCTCTAGATAGACCATATGAATAATAAATTATACCAAAAGAACTGTAAAGAGAAAGCTACCTCTGGTCCAACCATATCGACCATCTGGCACAAAATGTCTTCAAAGAGTACAGGTTCTTGCGCCATGCATTCCATGCGATGTAACTGTTCCTCATAAAAGAACTGCATCTCATTGGGTGTGAGAATTCCATTTCCATCCAAATCTATACACTTGAACCTGATAAATAATAATGACAATGAAAAAAAATCTGACAAATACAAAAAGTATTTGAAATGGAAGCACATTTTAGTGTCAATCACATATGCAACTGTGCAAATCTACAAATTACCAAGTAGGGCATTCCAGAAATCTAACACAAGACCAAGGTAGGCTCAATAGACCCTCCAGATCCAAAAGCTAGTTTAATTGACATGGAACAAGTCGAGCATACATGATTTAGGCTGGGTATTTGACAATACAAAAACATTCTCCAATTACAAACTGTATCATGATGCACTACTCCAGAATACGAGAACCCTAGAAGTGATTTTCCCTGACTCAAGGACAAGTGAGAATAATCCAAGAGCTCTATAACTAATACCACAAAAGGCCACTGCAATGTCAAGGTGCCAATTGCATTAAATTCACAATTGTAGCAATTGAAATTTATATTTTTTAAATTGAACTCTAGGATATCAACAGGTTTACATGGAGGAAGTCGCTCACTGATGGTGTTGCGTGCCTACTGTGGAAGTCTCCAACAATGTATTTGAAATGTTAAATTATGTCAAGTGCAAATCGACAAAGCTCAGATGGTGTATATCCTCCACAATATGGTTTGGCCATACCAGAATACTTATATTAGGATAATCCTATCCCACTAAATAATGACATCCAAAATCAGAATATAACAATCAGGACTTGTCCAAAATTTCCTATGTCCAATTAACCAAAGATAAAGGTGTGTGGACCATACCAAATGAAATCAAATCATTAACGCAATATGGGCAATTCAAGACATATAAGCTACGTTGCACGAGTACAGACAGGGACATAGATATAGACATTTTCAAATAAGTACAAAGGACCTATGCTGCATGAGTATGGACACAATACAGATACGGACATCATTTTGCCGTGTCTGTGCAACATAGCACATACGGCATTCAGATTCAAAATTACAGTAACTACATAAAATCTATCAAATTACCAATACTCAAGGCTGGGCTCAGATGACTTATCCTCCTCTGCTAGCATAAAATAAACAAAATCCTCATAACCCATTTTTCCTTCAACCTTGCTTGTGAATTTTCTTGGAACCTATAATCAAATATAAAATATAAGGTTTTTGTAAAACATTCTACACGATGGCAACATAAGGATATACAAACCTGTGAGAATATTCTATCCACAATCCTGTAAGTAAGGGCATGGTTTCCATATCTGATAAGGTTCTCCTTATCAATCAAGAAATCATGATCTGTGTCAAGCTCCCAAAACTTGCAATAAATCACATAGAAGTGCTCATATGAGAAGTACCTGTCAATGAGAAGCAACTTGAAAATATTGATGCTTGATAGCACAGGTTTACAGCTCAAACAGTAATCACAGTGTGACGAACATCATCAATACATGTCTATCATGGAAAGCTACAATAAGCACTCCATGAAATAAAACCATTTTAAAGTTCTTCCAATGGCACTAAAAGTTGAGAAACGTGATCCATACTGCTAACTTCCTAAAGCACTATAAAGAAACCAGGGAAGACTTTGATAATCTTTGTAACTGTGACGTAATTAGTGATGTGACACTTGGAACAATACAAAGACAAAACAAGACTGTGCAGTACGTCAAGCAATTCTCATAGCAAAATAGTATTACAAATCTTATCCAAGTAACATACCTCAAAACTTTGTTTATATCCTCCTCTTCATCTGCATGCTGCATTGCAGCAATCAAATTTCCACGTTTAAGCTCTCTGAGTGTAAGATGGCCATTTCCAGATCTATTCACATAGTAAAATATTCTGTATATGACAGTCTCCGCTGGTCACACGATTAGGATACCCATGTCAGACAGCAATAACTGAGGTTAAAGCTTTGGGATAAGCTGAACTTAGACACACAAAACACTAAAATACAAAAGCAAATTTTCATGCGCTTTAATAAAGAATTTTTTTTATAGAAGACTAAAAAATCATCAAAAAAATCCTCTAGTTAGCAGACTAAAAACTCAGATATCTTTGTTAGCAGTATTGATAAAAGAATTGATCAAAGTTATCAGATAAATCAAAAGGCCTCACAGAAATATTTGAACCTAATATAGAAGCACTGGTGCCTTTTGTTAATAAGCTCAACTCTAGCATGATAGAAAAATGGGTTATCATACTACAGTAAACAGATTCAGAAGACAGAAACCACAACTGAGATGGGAACAGGAGGAAGTTATTTTGTGTCGTGAGTAAATGTAGATTAAACACAAGTTTGAAAAGTAGGACAGAACATTCTATCAAAAGTCTGTAATCAGAAACTTAGATGATCACAGCAACCTGCTTGGACTACTCCATAGGTAAATTACGCTATCGCTTCACAACAGCCCATTTCCTCTCAGTACATTACGCTACTTTACTAATACAATAGTCGATACTCCGACACATCAAATAATGGCAATAAAGAACACATGATACTTGATTATGACCATGGTGATCTCTACTATAAAGCAAGGTTGTAAAAATCGCTAGTCGGCCGCTAGTCGGTTCGCTGGGACTAGGGATTAATCGGGGACTAGTCGGGGATTAGTCGGATTAATCGTTTTGAGTTTATATATATATATATATATATATATATATATATATATATATATATATATATATATTCTACTATATAATAGGAAAACTTGATGGTGAAACTTTTGAATTCCGAAAATACCCTTACATGTCTATACTAATTATAAATGGTTCATTAATTTAAATAAGGACAACTTAGTAATTACGTAGACTACCCTTTGGTCTTCCCAAAGAGTTTCTAAGTTAATTAAAAGAATGTTAAAATACGTGCAAGACACGTGCATATATGCTAGTATATATATATATGCCAATGACCCTTAGAGTGGTAGTGGTGAGGCATGCGGTTCGAGTGGTCAGGAGATCGATTTCCAGTGGGAGCGTTCGACATGATTTATCTGAAGAAGAAGTTTGCTCTGTTTATATATTAAAAACCCACTGTTTATATACTAAAAATCCACTTCCAGACATTTCTTCAGTGAGAAGAAGAAATCTGCACTGTTATTATATAAAAAATGTCACTGTCCTGTGGTACTGTGACCAACGGTCAAAAGGGGCACTGTGACCAATGTGACCATTATATATAAAAAAAAACTAGAAGAAGAAGACAAACTCAGTTTATATTATTCTCAAGTATTAAACTCGGTCAAAAGTGGATAGTTGACTAGAAGAAGAGGCACATTTTTCAGAAGAATGTCACTGTGTCTATGACTCTATGGTATGTTTATATTCTTTCAGAACAGACATTCTTTCAAAAGAAGAAGAAAATGAAAATCAGCAAAAAAAAAAACATTAGAAGAAGAAGAAGACTCAGAAGAAGAGGAAGAAGAAAACGAAGAAGAAGAACACTCACCTGCGGTCGGCTGCTGCTCACGCGGTCGCTTCTACTTGCCCACTTCTTTCTCCTTTTTTTCCTTCTACTTGCTGCTCACGCAGTTAATTTTTGAAAGGATTTTTTTTCGGGTCTGGATTTTTCTACTTCAAATTCGTTTTCATTTTTTTCAAACGAGATAGTCGGCCGACTAGGGGCCGATTAGTCGACGGACTAGCCCTAGTCAGCCAACTTGACCCGACTATGGATTGTTCTGACTAGTTCCGGCGCCTAGAGGCCTAGGCGAGTCGGCGGCTGCCGACTGCCGACTAGTCCCCGACTGGTCTGCCGACTTATCCGATTTTTGCAACATTGCTATAAAGGAAGATCCAAGTTTAGTTTTGCACCCTACAACATGCATTTTAAATGGCCAGACGATTACCATAACTTATGCAGAGAGATTTTAAAACTCCAAAGATATTAAATGCTAATATACTGTCTATATATATTCAACGAGTTAGTAAGTTAAAAAGACTGAACAAAATTGATAGTGTTGAAAAAGCATTACACAGAATTTTAATCCTGTAAATTTAAAAGTTAAAACACAAGGAGCATAACAGAAAGTGAGGACTGTCTTGGTAGTTAGTAGAAGTGACTCCCAAGGCAGCAACATCAGGAAATTATCACACCAACATGGGGTAAGCTATGGAACAAAACCCTAAGGGGTTAACGGCCGTGTCCATCAGAAAATCTTAACCATGTTATTGATTACTGATACTGGAGGATGTTGGTGTTGTTGACGGCCACAATCTCGAGAGATAAGGGTGTGACATGGACCCGACGAAGCAAAACAGTTGTGATGCAATGTGAATTCCACATTGACATACATACCTAGAAATTGTTCAGCATATTCCACACTAACATACATACCTTCGTATAAAGTATAAACAAGCATGAGGTAAACACAGTGTTTCGAGGTGAAACCAAGTGTTCTGGAAACTAGACGTCCAGAGCTTTGTTTCATCAAAAGACGCCTTCATCTGATTTACACGCTTTCTTTTGTGCTATTATATTCTGCATGGAGCATCGTTTCTGGGTTTCCTAATTATCCACAACTAATTGAGGCAATGATTATATTACTCCTGAACTACAATGATTATAACAAGGATAATTTTCCTATTCTTGTAGCTCGAGTCTTGGTGGCTACATAGGTCCATTGGCCATTGTAATCTCAGGAGTGAAGTACAGATGTAGACAGTTTTCTTTTTTGCGGGATCGTATTACTCCTAAGAACTACGATGTTTATTAGAAGGATAGGATTCCTATTCTTTGTAGGTCAAGTCTTCGTGGCTACATAGGTCCCTTGCCATTGTAATCTCAGGAGGGAAGTAAAAAAATGTAGCCTTGATTATCTTCTCGCGGGGCTGGCAGGAGAGAAATCAATAGAGATTCTATTAAAAGGGATAAAAGAGGATTCTTTCCGCAACATTGGGTGTTATTCGTTTGCTTCTCAATCTTTTATCTACTCAATATGTTGATTAGTACTGTTATATTCTCAATTCCTCATATTATTGGTGTATGATGTTTGCTGATGATATTGTGTTGGTCGATGATAATAGAAAATGGTTAGATGCTAAAATAAAAGTGTGCATAGAGATTTGGAATCTAAGAAATTTATGATTAGTAGATGAAAATAGAATTATATGAAATGTAATTTTAACCAGAAGTCAAAGAAAAATGAGGGGGTAGTCCATATAGAAGAGATATCTAAAAGTGATAGCTTCATGTATTTAGGATCAATCGTTCATCGTGATAGAGAGATTGAGAAGGATATCGTGCATAGAATTAAAACAAGATGGTTGAAATAGAGGAGCGCTTATGGAGTACTTTGTGATTGCAAAATATCCCTGGAGTTGAAAGAAAAATTATATAAGAATACTGTAAGACCATACATGCTTTATGGATTGGATAATTAAGAAACAAAACACCAAAAAAGTTAATGTAGCTATAATGAGAATGCCAAGATTGACGAGTGATAATACATTAAAGGATAGGACAAGAAATTAGTGTATTAGTTGGAAGTTAGAGGTGGCGCTAATGGAGGACAAAATGAAAAAAAAAAATCGACTCAGGCGGTTTGGACGTGCAACGCAGACCCACAGAAGCATCATATCCTGTAGCGATAATATAGTTGTTAATGGAGTCGCTATGACTAGATGTAGTCCTAGACTAACATTGCTTGAGAAGGATATTGATCTTGTTAGCGTTATATAGGACATAGCCCTTAACAACCTGAATGGGAAGAAGAGAAGAAGAGGATACAAACAATCAACTCCAACAATTTGGAATAAAGACTTTGTTGTTGTTGTTGCATTATGTATGGATCAAGTTCACTACTTGATTTGGATAAATTTTGTACAGGCCCCTCTATCTTTTCTAGAGATACTAATTCCTTTTTACAAGTATATTGCTTTTCACCCCCTCCCTCAGCTAACTTCTTTCATCAAATAATAATAAAAAATGAAAAGACCATGATACCTTCACCGTTTTAACTTAAGTTGTAGGCCCCTCTCTCACACATGTCGTACAACACTTCTCTCATTCTCATTATCTCTCTCTCTCTCCACATCTTTCTCTCGTCCCTCCACATCTTTCTCTCTCCCTATCGCTTTCTCTAGTGTTCGTCCCTTTCCTGCTATCCCCTCTCCCGTCGCTCTCCCACACTCTTCTCTCCTTTTTGTTCTATCGTTTTCATGTTCCTCTTCTCTCTTTCTCACGCCCTTCTCTCTAGTCCCCCCCCCCCCCCCCCCCCCCGTCTCTCCTAAACGTAACCTGTTGTTGCTAAATAATACTAGATACAATACAACATGATAACTTTGAAAATAACATATTCCAACTAATTATAACATTTTAGCGCAAAAAATAATATATTCTGCTAAATATACCAAGATGCGTCGAAAATAACCTCTATTACTTAATATGTAATCTTGGTATAGGAATTGTGTCTTCTAGATTTATTATATTTTTTAATTAAATAGAAGGAGACAAAGAGAAGTATTATAAAAATATAGAAAATACATGTAACATTTTACAAAAAAATTGAACAATTTAGGAATAAACATAACCATTCATGGTAATTGGTAAAGCCGAGAATAATATTTAGGTTTAAATATAGTGTATTGTTGCTAAATATAACATTATACTATAACATATTACTACTAGATTTGTAACACCAAAAATAATTTATAACAACTAGATCTAACATGAGATCATTGAAAATAACATATTCTTCAAAATAAAACATGAGAACGTCGAAATTAAAGTATTAACAAAAATCTAACAATAACAAAATAGAAAAGTTGTTAAAGCATTTGGTTTAGGGATGGTCAAGCATATGATGTCTTGGGTTCAAATCCTAATATTAACTAGTAAATAATTTTTTAAGCAAGAGATGGTAATATCTATAACCCAACATATGGATATTTATTAACTTATCACTAAAAATTATCAATTTCTTCTATAAGCAAAAGATGGTAATATCTAATTATTTACTAATTATCCTTTACATTGATAACAAAAAGTTAATTTAATTTGGGCAAATATTGAGATTTTGGGACACTAAATACATCATGAATCCAAGATTTTTATTTGAATTAACAACAAGATTTGATTTGGTATCTAAAAACCGAGCCAAATGGCTTTTGGTATTTCTTGTATTTACAATGAAATTATTAGAACCTTTCACCTAGAACAATTACAGTATGTGAGCTTTATAAATTTAGACGAATAAATGCATTCCATAGGTGAATATTTAGAAACATTACACGTTATTTTAGAAATATCCACCGAATACAAGCGGCCGCCTAGACGCGAGGCGGTCGCTCCCCGCACCGCTTTCGCCGTTGTCAGTGGAGTAGGCGGCCAACATGAGATCATTGAAAATAACATATTCTTCAAAATAAAACATGAGAACGTCGAAATTAAAGTACTAACAAAAATCTAACAATAACAAAATAGAAAAGTTGTTAAAGCATTTGGTTTAGGGATGGTCAAGCATATGATGTCTTGGGTTCAAATCCTAATATTAACTAGTAAATAAATTTTTAAGCAAGAGATGGTAATATCTATAACCCAACATATGGATATTTATTAACGTATCACTAAAAATTATCATTAAAAATTATCAATTTCTTCTATAAGCAAAAGATGGTAACATCTAATTATTTACTAATTATTGTTGATATATTTAGTAAGAGAATATGTTATATTTAGTATGGGAATATCCTGAGGACATATTTGGGATGCCAGAATATGCCACAGGATATTCTATTGGATATTCCATGATGTAAAGGCTATATAAAGCCTATGAGATTATCAATAAAACATATCAATCAATCTCTACATGGAATCAGAGCCACCTTTCCACAAACCCTAGCCGCCACCAAAACCCTAACCCTAACCCTAACCCCTCTTCTTTCCTCTCCTTACCCGCTCCCGCTGCCACTCCGCTTCCGCTCCCGCGGCCGCTCTCGCTGTTGATACTGCTGCGACCACTGCTGCTGCTGCCGCGGCGCCACTGTTGCGGTTGCTGCTGTCGCGGCACCACTGTTGCGGTTGCCGCTGCCGCGGCTAACTGCTGCTGTTGCGGCCACTGCTGCCGCTGCCGCGGCTGGCTGTTGCTGCTGCGGCTGACTGCTGCCGCTGTGGTTGCCGTTGTGCGCGCCTCCATTGGAGGACGACGAAGACGAAGAAGACGACGAGGACGAAGGAGATGTCGATGCCTAGATCCGATGAAATCAGACATGTTCGGATCTAGGAGAGGACGACGAGGACGAGCGTGAGTCGTGGAGCAAGCGTGACGTGATCGGAGAAAAAGTATCGATGGAGGCGATCCTCAAGAAGCTGGATGCTGACGATGTGACGACGTTGATGAAGTTGATTAAAGTGTCGGCTGGTGAGAGCACGACACGAACGCCGCCAAAGTTGGAACTACCCTCCATCGATCTGAAGCTGGACGGACCAGCCCCCTATCTGAGTTGGTCACGACGGGTGAGAAGAACCCTTGCAGGAAAGAACCTGGAGGGATTCTTGATGGACGAGAAGACAGAGCCGGACGAGGGCTCGACAGGACGAGACGAGTGAAAATCCACTCATATGGTGATTTACATCTGGCTTCTCAATTCCTTAGTCCAGTCTATTGCCTCCACAGTAGATGGAATTGAGATGGTGAAAGACGTATGGGAGAAGCTGAGAAGAACATATGATGGTGTGGGAAACAACTTACGGATCTTCCAGATAAAAGGAGAGATCGACGACACTGTATAGGGGGAGAAGACGATGTAGGAGTACACAGAGTTGGAGCGTCTCTGGCTGGATTATGATCACTCAAAACGGGCAAGCTGCGGGGACCCAAAGTGCAAGGAGAGATGTGTGTCTGCAGGAGAGGACGACAAAATTCCTCAAATGGCTGAATACTGCATTCGCACAGAGGACAGCCTTACTCCTTGCACAACCAAAAATTCCTAGTCTCGAGGAGGCTATCTCAGCCATGATCCAGGAGGAGACGCACATCAGACTACAGGCGGGGACAGGTGATCCCCCCGCAGGTGGTCCCTCCAGAAGCAAAGTCAGCACTAGCGGTTACTAGCTCGGACGACACAGGACCCAAGGGAGAGCTCTGGCAACAAAATCGGCAATGCTACAACTGCGGAAAGATGGGCCATCATCGGTATGCTTGTACCAAACCACCTAAGGAGGGAGACTCAGGTGGTGGACGTGGTCGTGGTCGAGGAGGCCGACGAGGCAGCCGAGGAGGTTATCGGACAAACCTGCTGGTAGCATAAGGGAATGGAGAAGCTGGTGACACCTTTACTGAGGAGGATCAGGCACTGCTGGACCTGCTGGAGAGAAAGCAGAGAGCGTCCACCAAAGGAGAGACATCCACCACATTCTTCGTTGGAGGCAACGCCGCTATGTATGCCCACCCATCAGAAGGTACTAACGAGTCACTCGCTCTTGCATCTATGTCTTCCCTTAAAAAGTCAGACTGGATTATCGACTCAGGAGCATCTCGACATGTGACCGGAAACGCTAGTGAGTTTTCTTCATACACTCACCTAGCATCAGCAGACACCATTCAGACTGCAGATGGCACTTTCCAACCAGTGGTCAGTAAGGGTACTATTAATTGTACAGGTTCAGTAAGATTATCCAATGTGTTACATGCTCCATCATTTCCAGTCAGTTTCTTGTCTATTAGTTCTATAATTCTCCAACTGAAATGCATTGTTTCTTTTGATATTCCTAAGGTGATCTTCCAGGAGAAAGGGACGGGACGAAGACTTGGAAGTGGCACCTGGCATGAGGGACTGTGGTACCTAGATCGAGAAGGACTGGACTCAGCATTGGTATCTATGGCAGAGAAGGATGGAATGGGAGAGCTGCAGCAGAGGACTGAAGATACTTTGATACTTCATCATAGGAGAATGGGACATTCTTCCTTTGATACTCTAAGTAAGTTGTATCCAGAGATGTATGCAAAATCAAATAAACAGAAATTAGTATGTGATGCATGCGAGTTAGAAAAACTTACTAGGAGCTCATATGTTGGCACTGGTCATAAGAGCTCTTTTGCTTTTGAGGTAGTACATTCTGATGTTTGGGGTCCATGTGCTACTAACACTATGAATGGGTATAAGTACTTTGTTTCCTTTATTGATTGTGCATCTCGTGTCACCTGGCTGTATTTGATGAAAAACAAGAGTGATGTATTTGCTTGTTTTCGGGACTTTCATAAGCATGTCCAAACTCGGTACAATGCAGTAGTAAAAGTACTGAGGTCTGACAATGGCACGAAGTATACCAACAGGACGCTTGCAGAGTACTTGCCAGCACACGACATACAGCATCAGACCACTTGTGCATACACACCAGCACAAAATGGAGTAGCAGAAAGGAAGAACCGACACCTTCTGGAGACCGCAAGAAGTATGATGATCGACATGAATATCCCACAAAATCTATGGGGGCATGCAGTGTTGACAGCAGCTCAACTTATCAACAGGATGCCTTCAAAAGTCCTGGGATGGAAGTCTCCATGTGAAGTATTAAAAGGCAATAATAGTGGGATACTTCCACTGAAGGTATTCGTGTGTGTGTGTTTTGTGAAGGACAACAGACCATCAGTTGAAAAACTTCATCCTAGAGCGGTCAAGTGCATCTTCGTGGGCTACTCAGCGACTCAGAAGGGGTATGTGTGCTGGAGTCCAGTAGAGAAAGAAATTTGTTAGTATGGATGTCCACTTCCGGGAGCATGAGCCATATTACCGCCAGGAGGGAACTTCGCACAACACGCCTAATACTACCAGTATAAGGCGAAAGGGGGAGATGGACTTGGTGGTAACCGATTTAGAAGTTTGGCATAGAGACATGGTTGAGGAGGAACACGAAGGTGAAGCGGAACAGGGGGAGGAGATGAGAAGTGTTAGGCCTACGGCTCAGGGGGAGTTACTTACCTACAGCAGGAGAGAAGCAAACTGCAGGACCAGTACCCACAGTGCCAGTGCTAAGTCCCTTGCATGCGTCTGTCCCTTCTCCTGAGACACCTACACCACCATCTTCCTCATCTACACCACCATCCTCCTCAGGTGATATCATTCCTCCTACTTCTTCCACACCACTATATATACGAAGGACTACTCGCAGTAATGCGAAAAATCCTCCGGATAGATATGGTTGGGATCTTGCTAAATTTGTTTCTTATGATCATATCTCTTCTTCTCATGGAGCATTTATAGCATCTTTGGATAGTATTACTGTACCTAGCAATTGGCAGGTTGCCAAGAACGATCCAAAGTAGAAAGTGGCGATGCACGAGGAGTTGGAAGCTCTTGAGAAGAACCACACTTGGGAGCTGGTGAGCCTGCCAGAAAAGAAAAGAGCAGTCGGATGCAAATAGATTTTCACTGTGAAGCAGAACCCAGATGGACAGGTTGAGCGCTACAAAGCTCGACTGATGGCAAAAGGATACAGCCAGACATACGGCATCGACTATGACGAGACCTTTGCACCAGTGGCAAAGATGAGCACTGTCAGGACCTTGATCTCCCTAGCAGCCAATGGAGGGTGGAAGCTACACCAACTGGATGTGAAGAATGTATTTCTTCATGGGGATCTAGTGGAGGGGGTGTACATGGAGATACCACCAGGATTCGGCACCAAACAGACATAAGGCAAGGTCTGCAGACTGAAGAAGTCCCTCTATGGACTGAAGCAGTCTCCTCGAGCATGGTTTAACAGGTTCAGGAGAGCAATGATAGGGATGGAATATCAGCAGATCAATGTTGATCATACTGTCTTCTTCAGACGAAGTGGAGGCCACATCACCATGCTTGCTGTATATGTAGATGATATGATTATCACAGGCGATGATGAGCAGGAGATCGCCCAACTCAAAGGAAAGCTTGGCAAGGAGTTCGAGGTGAAGGATCTTGGCCCTCTTCGATACTTCCTTGGGATTGAGATTGCTCGAGATGCAGAGGGAATTGTTCTTTCTCAAAGGAAGTACGCACTGGACCTGCTTACGGAAACAGGGATGATGGGATGCAAACCAGCTACGACATCGATAGACAAGAAGTTCAAACTGGATGCTGAAGCTGGAGAACCAGTTGACCGGGATAGATATCAGAGATTGGTGGGCAAGTTGATCTACTTGAGCCACACTCGACCTGATATCAGCTTTGCGGTCAGCGTAGTGAGCCGCTACATGCATGACCCCCGGAAGGGTCATATGGACGCAGTGTACCAGATTCTGAGGTACTTGAAAGGAGCCCCCAGGAAGGGACTGATTTTCAGAAGAAATAATCACGTGAGCATCGAGGGGTATTGTGATTCTGACTGGGCTAGATATGCTGATGACAGGAGATCCACATCGGGGTACTGCATATTTGTAGGAGGCAACTTGGTCTCTTGGAGGAGTTGGCTAGATCAACAGCTGAAGCAGAGTATAGAGCTATGACCTTGGGAGTCACAGAGCTATTGTGGTTGAAGAATATGCTGACGGAGCTAAAGCTGGACCAGGGAGCCAAGATGAAGCTATGGTGTGACAACCAGTCAGCTATTAGTATTGCCAACAATCCAGTGCAGCATGACAGGACCAAGCATATCGAGATTGACAGATTCTTCATCAAAGAAAAGCTTGATAAAAGACTACTAGAGCTGGGCTACGTTCCAACCAAAGATCAAGTAGCAGACGGACTGACCAAGGGGCTTAGCTCTATCAGCATGATGAGAGGATGTGACAAGATGGGCTTAGTGAATATATTTCGTCCATCTTGAGGGGGAGTGTTGATATATTTAGTAAGAGAATATGTTATATTTAGTATGGGAATATCCTGAGGACATATTTGGGATGCCAGAATATGCTACAGGATATTCCATTGGATATTCCATGATGTAAAGGCTATATAAAGCCTATGAGATTATCAATAAAACATATCAATCAATCTCTACAATTATCCTTTACATTGATAACTAAAAGTTAATTTAATTTGGGCAAATATTGAGATTTTAGGACACTAAATACATCATGAATCCAAGATTTTTATTTGAATTAACAACAAGATTTGATTTGGTATCTAAAAACCGAGCCAAATGGCTTTCGGTATTTCTTGTATTTACAATGAAATTATTAGAACCTTTCACCTAGAACAATTACAGTATGAGCTTTATAAATTTAGACGAATAGTTGCATTCCATAGGTGAATATTTAGAAACATTATAGGTTATTTTAGAAATATCCACCGAATACAAGCGGCCGCCTAGACGCGAGGCGGTCGCTCCCCGCACCGCTTTCGCCGTTGCCAGTGGAGTAGGCGGCCAGCGGAGGTTTGGCAGCGGAGGCGGAGGTGAGGCATTGTAGGCAGGGGCCTAGGCGGAGCAATATCTGACTAGATATATTGGCAAAACAGATTTGCAAACATTATGAACATATGATTCACTTTTACAAGACCAAAACTTCATAATTTTTGTTCTGCATCTTAGTTATGCATAATATTATGAGAAAACAACGCTGGTAAAATAGTAAAAAAAAATGTCCAAAATATATCAAGTGCCTAAGCGGCAGGCGGACGCTCTCCGCCGCGCACCCGCATACCGCCGTTTAGAATCTTGAATACAAGGTGTTTTTCCTAAATAAGATTAGGAAGTGACTTCCAAGAACTTAATTATGATAGTTTTCCGAATATCTACCCACCAAAAGGACTCCCCAAAAGATTTACTTTTAGAAGCGGTCACCACAATGTCTATTATCCCTCAAGCTGCCACATTTTCAAACACCCACAAGTAGGGTAAGCATAACTTGCCAGCGCATTTGTCTTTTAGCACTAAATTAGAAGGCACCTAGGATTCCATCCTCAGTGTGCTGAATCCAACTTCCTTCCTTTTAGCTGTGCGACTGCAAATGCATACAGTACTTGCTAAAGATGACAAGAAAGTGAGCCTCATTCAGGTCTTTTCACGTCCTTGTTAACAGGTGATGAAAGGAGCATCAACTTTTCACCACGTACCTCCATCTACATTGCCATCATACTAGAGCTGCTTATTCATTACACATGACAAAATGGCCTAATTTCCAAATCTCAACTTATATTGGTGCAAAATTTAGCCCTTCTTTGCTTTTTCTAGCCAACTAGAGAACTAGCCGGCAGTTAGTTCATTGCCAGAAAAAAGTTTTACTTCAGAGAATCTACTTCACAAGCTAATCATATGCAAGACAAATTGCTTATTTTCGCCAAACAAACCCATCAGACCAAGGTCGTCAAAGGCGCAAAACGCACTTGAGGCACAAAGGGTCTATATCGCCCGAGGCGCAAGGCGCACACCCGAGTGAAGTGAGGCGCAAAATAAAAATAATAAAAATATACATAAAAAAATTAGTAACGTAAGAAATAAAATCAAATAACATATTAAAACCAACAAAAACATGTTAACATAACCAAGTGAACTAACATAGCAACAATAACACTCAACAAAACTAACAAGAATTTGTATTTTTTCTACCACGCTTTTAGTAAATTTTACTTTTTCAAGTTCAATTGTAGCCAACTTTGGCAACCATGAGAAGGGCTACCTCCCTACCACTTGTACGAGGTAAGGGCTATCTCCATTTCTCTTCTTTTTTTGTAAAAAACAAAAAATACATAAGTCGCACATTTTCTTTGTTGCGCCTTGGGTGCGCCCGCAGAAATGCGCCTTGCCTAGTGAAGTGCGAGGCGCAGATATTGTGCCTTGGTCCGAGGCGCGCCTTTGAATACCATGCATCAGACATTATGTTGGAACAATGTTGTTCTGGAAAACATGTTCCAGCATAATCTTCTCAAAACATAAACACTAAAAATGCTGTCTGATAGCTCTTGCACGTTCTCACAACATAAACACTAAAAATAGTGTAATAAGCAAAGGACCCTGTCCTTCTCAGATGAAATTCACTACAAAATTCATATGAAATAATAAATATCCCAGAACTAAGCTAGGATGTACACATAATAAGGTTGAATTTATAAGTTATATAAAAACACAGTCATCAACTAGCTAGAAAAATTGATGCATGTTATGGATATAAATAAACTAGAATAGCAATCCTTTGTCATTTAACCGTGTAATTGCAAGAAAAAACTTACCATATCTTTCCTGGAACTCGGGAGTGCTCTGCAAAAATTCCAACCCTGGATGGCTTGCCAAAAGTTCTCTCAATACAGGTTTGAAGTCCTCCTATAACCATCATATGTTGAATTGAATTATGAATGCAACTAACATATATGTCTTCCTAAAAGCATGAAACAACTGAACCGAATGGCATGTAAGTGAACGGAACAAACAATAAACGAAAGCTTAGTAGTAGTAAGTATTAGAGAAGAGAACCAGACCTGAGTGAGGTAATTGTGATCAGGTTGCTTCAAAATTGTATATATTTGGGTGGCTATATCCATCGTCATCATGTTGCTATTAATCCAATAATTAATGAATGTATCCCTGAAAACATATCCCAATAAAGCCAAAAAAAAAAAAAAATCAATTACCGTGAATGATAAATCCAAGAAAAAGCCACAAGCCCACAATCAGCAATCAGAATTATCAGTCAACATCATAACCAACTTTCATGGTTTACCTTCACCAGTACATTCAAACTCCCAAAGTAGAGTTTGAATCACAATCTCATTAAGTTTAGCTAGCAATAGCATATAAAAAAATTGCAAATGAAACAGCAACCAGACACATTGTCAACATGCCTTGTATAGTAGGTCATGGGAAACTAAGAAAACACAAATCCAGAGATACCAAAGGGAGGTTTTTGGTATCGTGTAGCATATAAAAGTTAGAACTATGAAGGAGACTGATGTATCATGTGCATTTACACCTAGGCTTCCTTGTTTTCATATTTTCTGTTCAGGTTTCAGATTGTATTCAACAAATCCTATAATATCTATACAGCCTCCAACATTTGAGTGCCTCGTTACATTGTTAATTATGTGTACATACAAGGCCGGCCCAGGGGTAAGCCAGGCAAGACTTCGGACTTGGGCAACCCCCTTCAGTTTAGGCAACCCCCCAGGCTCAGCGTGATCCCAATAAAGATCGGGGTCGCAGGTGACCCTCCAAAATAGACCTACAATAAGGGCCAAGGAGCAAAACAAAACTAGCTCCCGATAGGGCAACCCAACCCCCACCCCAACCCCCCGGGACCGGCCTTGTGTACATATGGCACATCGGTGTACTTGCTAACTTGGAAGGCTTATGGTTCCTCCCTGCATGGTACTGAATCCACTATGGCATCTTGCTTAGTGGGTTTGGAAGTTTTGAACAAAGAAAGGGTTTTAACTAGTTACTAGACAGCCAACCAAATTTTTGGGACAAGTGTGTTGGTGTTGTTGGCAAGATTAAATTGCACAGCTTCAACATGTTCTCAGTTCAGGACTTTGCAACAATTAATTGGATTATCCGCAAATCTATGTTGCATGACAGACGCGATGCAAGGATCCAACATAAATTTTGGCATGTCCTAGTGCATTTTGGAGTGTATGTATCATGTTCAACATGTGCCCAAGACGATACAGACACTGTAACCATTTTCGGAGTGTTCATCTTCCCAGACACCAATTAATTGGATCAATAAATCATAGAAGGAGAAAATAAGGAAATAGCAGCAACGCCATACAAACAACAAATAAATTCTGACTTCAAGAAGATTAATTGACAATCAACATGCAAATTCAGTAGTTTGAGAGCATTTAAAAAGTAATAGAACACAAATTTAGTAGAAACAATAAAATAAACGGAAGGAAACTTAAAGAAAGAAGACCAGAGAAACTAAAAAGGAAGAGGGAAAATCATCACATAAAGCCCTCTCCCATCAGAATGGGAACAGCTATGAGGCATAAGAAAGCTCAAGATTTAACAAAGGGGAGATAGAGTAAACAGGGAAAGTATAAGGGTTTAGTTATTGCCCCCGTTTATCAGGTTGCCCGATTGGTTTTAACAAATCATGTTAATCAAAGTGAACCAATTAATTGACATGGAAGCCAGATCTTTTATAGGAGTTCCTCAGGACTAAAATGCTACAACCCCATCAATAAGAGGAATGAAGACTAAAGACAGTGAAAATATCTACGTGGTAATATTCTTTCCCCTTGGCTCTAATATAGTATTGGGTCATTGGTCGAACTTCAAAGTGACAGCATCATTATCATGCTTATATCAAGTTTCATCATTGAAGATGCTGTAGCTGCACTGTGATGCTGCACCTACCAACTGTCATGCTCCATCATTGTTAAGTTGCCAATATAGGTATACTTACATTTCTAAGTATGATGTAAAAAATAGATACAGTTACTTCTCAACGGCCAGCAACAGGTAGAGAAGAACTCTTAAAGTCTTAGTACACTGTTTCATTAACTTTGTGGCACTAAAAGAATCTACGCAAGTATGAAACGTATCACATACCACATGACCTTCCTATTCAAATTACTGTTAGGCCACAAAGGTACATCGTTAATATTTCTCATTATAGACTATATGATGAAGCCCTGGCCTGACTGACTGGAGCGGTTAGACCAGGCTGTGTCTAGTGCACAGGGCTAGACTATGTCGGGCGGGTGATGCGCCCTGGCCTACTTGGAGCAGTTAGACAATGCCAAATTGGGCTGTAATTATCCATAAATTTGGCTGCGGGAGTCCATTCAACAACCAAATCGAAGATACGAATGAGGGCAACGTTATCAAAAACAGCAAATATGATCCTACTATACCTATTTGCCGTCAGATCGTCAAATTCCATCGTTTAGGCCCTCAAAACTGCTCCAGAAGATGTTTGTCATTTTTGATAAAATCTTAATGGTTGATTTGATAATATCAAGGGCAGTTATTCCACTCCAAAATAGTCATTGGCAGCGATTTAGTTCCCATTTTCAGAATAATTCGCCACTATCTGCAATTAGCTAATTAGGTAATTTTCTTTTTAGGCAATCGGCAAGTCTATATAATGACCTGCCCTCTATTGTATTAGGGGAGTTGAATGAAATAAAAAAAGGAATAAGTGTAATGCCCCGCTCCGCACGGCGCATTACGCTGAGGCGTTGACTCAATGAGTCGCGTTGACCGAATCAAATGTATCGATGCGAATCGATACAAGAGTTACGTTGTCCCGAGCAATGTATCGAACTAAGTCGATGCGAAGAGTTACGTTGTCCCAAGCAATGTATCGAACTAAGTCGATACGAAGAGTTGTCTTGTCCCCAAGAATGTATCGAGTGAATCGATGCGAAGCGCCGCGTTGCCCCGAAGGATAAGTGCGTTGAGACGGCTCGAAGATTCTAAGAAATCGAATCGACCAAGGCGCAAGTCCGAATCGATGCAAGTATTGATTTTAGTTGGTTTCATGTGCAGGCTATACGTTTACGCCAAAATATTAGAGGTCGGCATTCTGCCTTATTCAGTAAGGCGTCCGCGAAACCAAATCCTCGCCTTGCAACGGGCTGATCTTGGGCACGGTAAGCCAAATCGAACGTATAATTCAATGAAGCACGAAGTGCTCGAATGGCTAAGTCAGGAGAGTGGCCGTGCAACGAAGTTATGAAATCGAGCCGCATCGGCTCGACGAAACGACAAGGCGTATCAAGGTGGGAGGATTGACTCTTCTTTTTACTCCTTCATGCCTAAGTCAAAATATATCATTGTATGCTAAGTTAACCTATCGACGCCACGAGCGTGGTCCGATCGGAAGATAAATCGTAGTGTGAGTCGAACACTAGTTAGAACAATTGAAATGAAACGTGCATCAAATGCACGAGTCGCTATTGAACATTGGATATCGTAAGGACGAGCGCCTCGGTGCGCAAGCCGCAAGAACATGGGATAACTGTATTCGGCGAGTGCCTTAGTGCACGAACCATACCGTGCCCTCACGCACGAGTTATAAGGCTAGAACATTGAAAGACAATATGCGAGCGCCCTAGCGTGCAAGCCACGAATATTGAACACTAAGACATAGAATATGAAAATACGGTCGAAACGTGCCTACGTGCACGAGATCATAAAAGATGGCTTCGTTGCGAAAGAATACAGTTGTGGCATGAATGTGACGGAAATATCGGATATGACATTAGGGGTGCAACTCGGGCGGGTTGGGTCGGGTTTGAGGTCAACCCGAGCCCAACCCGATAGATCATAAGCCTAGCCCAAGCCCAAGCCCGACCCGACTTCGGGTTCAACATATGAAGCCCAAGATCAAGTCCGGAGGATCGGGTTGGGCTCGGGTTGGGTCGGGTCCATCGGGTTTATCGGACTCTAATATGATATTTGAAATAATTTTAAGCAAGAGTAATATTAAATGCATAATCAAATAGCAATCAAGCCTCAATCATTACAAAATAAAACTGAAACGAGATTTAGGACAAGGAGTTGAAGAGTTCGGGTGAAAAAAATTATAGTTTAAACTTTTTATTTAAGTAGTATGAAACAATATATATATATAAATTATATGTGTGTCGGGTTTCGGGTTACCCAACACATGAACCCAAGCCCAACCCGATTTTTGATCGGGTTCAAATATTTTAACCCGAGCCCAAGCCCGAACCCGAATATCTTCAACCCTAACCCAACCCATTAACGGGTTTACCCGATCGGGTTCGGGTTTAGCCCGCCCGAGTTGCACCCCTATATGACATAATGCCTCGAAAGGTGTTCGGGACCTTCGGGTCGTTCGGTTGACGAACATTGAGTTGAGGCATGATGCCATTGAACATTAAAACGAAGTATGAAACGTAAGAACATAGAAAGTTAACAGAAGAAATACGAGATGATAAAGTCTGAGTCTCGGACTCAAGACTATGCTTGGTTGTTTGAATAATAGTTCGTTGCATGGTCGAATGGAATGGACTTGAGATAAATGTGATTATCTCCCGTGCACGGGTGTTCCCTCGAACGGTTAAGTGCCGGAGCGCCGGAACCGTTTGGCCTAGGAGGGAAAGTATCTTTGATAGGCGCACATCCTTAAGACGATTAGCACTCGGTTATAGATGTGAAAAGCCGCAAATGATGGAATGCAGCTGTAACGTTTCGGTTGTTTGGGATAGCAACCCAACCCGTGAAACGTCGGGCTATCCAAATTCGAGAAAGAAAAGGAGAGAAAAGAAAGTAAGAAAAATAAAAGAGAAACTCCTTTAGTCCATTCCGGCACGGATACGCCAAGACCTTCATATAGCTAAGGAACGATGAATCGAAAGTGTAGGCACGTATGTGTCCTGCACACATAGATCTTGCTTAGAGATGCACTTATAACATGACAGGGAAGAAATGGGACGTATTCACCTTGCGTCGGTGCAAGGACGAGTGCGTCCATGATGGTAAACCACAAATCAAACACGAGATTGCTTGTCTGCTTGCCTATTCAATATCGAATAACATGACAGGGAACGATGGGTCGAAAGTGTAGGCACGTATGTGTCCCGCACACATAGATCCTGCTTAGAGATGCACTTATAACATGACAGGAAAGAAATGGGACGTATTCACCTTGCGTCGGTGCAAGGGCGAGTGCGTCCATGATGGTAAGCCACAAATCAAACACGAGATTGCTTGTCTGCTTGCCTATTCAATATCGAATAACATGCTTGCCATGATAACATACTTTATGCTTTCGAATATGCCATGAAATCGACCCTAAGGAAAATATAGCAAGATCATAAGCTAAGTTGCATGATTCAATATAAATACTACAATGTCGGTTTAGAAAGAAGGTCTTTGCATCAGTACATGCGAGGACGAACGTACTGATCCCCCACCAGCTTTCATACAGGGTGCAGGGAATAGATTGCTCGCGGCGAAGCTTCGCTTGAACGCGTTGAGGCTTGGAATGCCGAAGCGTATTGAAGCGTGCGATCGCCTTGACGCTCGGACTTGCAACATGATTGATGCGGCCGAGATATAGAAGGCATGATGTATGGAACGGTGAAATCCTTTATGGGCAAGAGAGAACCTGAGTGTTATAGCCAATCTGGCATATATTGTTGGGCTATCAAAAGCCTTTGTAATCTCAGTTTCTAATATCAATAAAGAGAATTGTTTCGTATACTCTGTTTTCCTTTCGTTGTTAATATCAATTCCAAAGATAACCATTTGAGAACTTGTCATCTTGCCTTGCACGAGCGCAACTCCAGGCTACTGCGGCATCACGCCCCCTGCGAGGACGATGATTCCGGGTCGGGGCGTGACAATAGGCACGAGTGCCCATTATTCCATCATTTCTCTTCCCCTTTTCCTTTCTCCTGAAACCCTAACTTGTAGGCCTTAGGCCTGCACCACTACTATAGAAATCAGAGATTTCCCTTAGATAGTAGCAACTTAAAAATGATCTTGACAACAAGAAAGAGATCATCGTCTAGCTTTTGCATTACTCAAAATCATCTGAAACTTATAAAACTCAAGTGCCAAAGGAGATGCATAGCTAGAACAAGCACAGACAAGCAAACTCTCTCACCTACACTATGTATCATTTAAGATTAACTTTAACAAAATTTACAAACCTTGTTATGGTTCCTATGCAGTCAACATCAATTTTTCTGAAAAGAGCACTGGAAAAGAATGATGGCAGTTTACAGATGTCCTTCGCAACTGACTTGAATTCTGAAATAGCAAAAGGAGTTTGATACTATCAATATATCATTAAGACATTCAGCATAATTGTTTGGTGTGGTGAGTTCCACCTTGAATTTGAAGTCCATCCAGATGGCCAAAGAAAATCTGGTCAATTCTAGATAAGCACTCCTCCTTCAAGTCAGTTGGAGGTGGACGTCCATTTTGGAAGTAAAACTGCAAGATCAAGCAATCTATCAAATGAAATTTAATTGCAATATACTCATAGCCAAACCTAATTCCATATTCCTTGAAGAAGTATTTGCATGCCAATTAATAGCTTTAGCATGTAAATTACCTGAGGTATGACTTCTCTCACTGGCTCACTAAGTACTTTGAGTGGAGACCCTAAAGACGAAGGGCCAGCACCCAAACCCCGTTTCATAAAACGTGGAGAACCAGACATACTTCTTGGTGAAAGTGGTGGCGCACTGCCAGCAGGGAACATAGAAGGCAATGAATTGCTTGAAGCTGCATTTGCACTATTAGAGCCTCCAGAAACATTCAAGGGAATCCCCGACTTTGCGTCATCAATCAAAGATTTCACCTAAATCAAATGCTAGTATGAGAATGACATGTACAAATGTCGGTACGCTTTCATCACAAAGTCAGAAGCCTGACAATGGAAAAATAGAAGCAGAAACCATAAACAAATCCTATTTACGAATAGAGCAGAGCAGGTTTGCTCGAATGATAACTTTTAGTGATGGCAAATCCAACTAATTCAAATACAAGTGAAACAACTAGATAAAACAATACCAGACAATGCAGGACACTGAAATTTTTGTTCTTGATAAGCACTTTAGCTCATGATCATTACCTATATCATCTAGATAACTTATTCATACTATATGGTACCTGTGGTCTCCATAGTTCATCCATCTTTACATGTATCCACAAACAGGGTTCCACATTATTAACAAATAGGGTAATAAATAGAGGCTGCTTAGGTGGGTACTGTAGTCTACAGTGTGCCTTAGCAGGTCCTGCTATTTGAACCAGCAATGAGGATCTAAATCTATGTTGCCGGACAGACACCAATATGACACAACATATGTAAATGGCGACATGGACACAACATTTATTTTGTCGTTTCCTAGTGTATTTTGATGTGTCTGTGTTATGCACATTTGTGTATGACATGACATGGCTCGGACATGTAAGCAATTTCGGAGCGCCCATGCTTCCTGGGTCTAAATAATTTGATCTGTGCAGCAATGATCAGTTTCAAAGATTTAAACCAAACAAGCTATCATAGTAACAACAATGAACCCCTCCGCTTTGCTGTTTTATCAGACTGTTGCAGTGTTGGCAATATATATATGATGCATTTGGTCAAAGACCTGTTGTCCTTTATGTTTGCCCCTTTGGGATGTCAGTTACAAGTATTACTCACTTTAGCAAAGATACTGACATGTCAAGGACAGCATGTGGGACTCAACGACCACTTAGACAACAAGATACAAATTGTAGCAAGTTAACTCTACCACTATTTTAGCGACATAATTTACCAACCAAATTATATCTATTAGGTGTTGTATTCCAACATCTTAAGTTTCCAACATAAACAATAAGGGATTATATGACACAGATATAGACTGTTCCTGAAAAATATTAATGGGCATGCACGAAATAGTAGATTAAAAGTAAATACTGCACTCTACCGCTAAGACTCCTTACTCCTTAGGGTCAGTTCCATAAAACTTCGGCCAAAGGGACTGCTATATTCTCAAAAACAGTACTTTTAAACATCTTCGGCAGGCAGCCCCCCTCTTCTTCCTTGCGCATTCTTGAAACTCAAGTTATATCTCCAGCAGTAGGTTGATACCAAGTACTCTTGTTACAAATACTTCTATTTAAATACGCAGCAATCAAAACCAAAATAGCACACAATCAATCAGTATTCAATAAAATTATTAATCGGTGGTTAATAGGTCCAGCAGTTAGCCCCTTAATTTGCTTAATCATGTGCCAGTTAACCAAAAATTCCAAGTGGCCACGTAATTGTGGTTAATCCGCCGAGTAATCTGATAAATCGGTAACCAAACCAACCATAGACCGAGCACGTAATATGAACAGCTTAATATTACATGTCCCACTCAATTACTCTAAAATGATTCCCCAAACAATTTCTTGAACCTAAAGATAATATATTGCTCCACATTCATTAAATGGCTTCTCTTATCAACTGGTAACCCTACTTTGTTGTGGTTTCCACATTCAACCAATTCAAAATCCGTCCACATTAGTTAGTATAAAAAGGGTATCCCAATCTCACAAGGATGCCAATAATGCAGGGTCTAGGAAGGGTCAAGATTGAAGATGCATACAACAGCACCCCCGGCTCGTACATGCATCCTCTAGGATGCAAGTGCAAGCCTTACCATCATGCCATGCTACGCACCCTCAATAATAAAATTCCTAAAATGTCTAAGCTCTCTAGCCTAGTGGTAGTGGAGAGGACACCAGGAAGGGCCGGCAGGGTTCGAGCCCCGCAATTGTGTGTGCGCGTGGGATTTCAAAAAAAAATTCCTAAAATGATGCTCCTCCACATTCAATTAATTTTTTTCTTTAAGAAACTCTTCCAATTCATTTTTTTTTTTTTTTGAGAACATCTTCCAATTCAATTAATTGCCCCTGAAATGGTTAAATTCCGCCACGACTCCTAAGACCTGCTACTTTAAATTAGCCAACATTCAAATTGATGTCACTCCCATTCAATCGGTGTCCTAGTTTCATTCAATTTTCCACCCCAATTATGGCTTTCGCCATCTGACATCAAAACGCTTAAAATCCGCAGAGGATTAAATGCACCTGAAACTTCTAAAACCTAGGAATTGCATATTAACCATCACATATTATTACGCCTACTCCATAAACCTGTGCCCTAATCTCACCAATCTATCCAAGTTTTTACACCAATCGACAACTCTATCACAACAAACGAAATAAACCAACCGCTCGATAATATACCGAAAAGGAGCGAGTTTTTTACCAATCGGGCGGTCTCCGGGAGAGCGAGCCACTGCGCATAGAGCTGGTCGGCGATCTGCGGGTTCTCCTTGAGTGCGACCGGCGACACCTCCGAGAGCTGAAGCAGCTCCGGATCGAACGAAGCGACGTCCCTCGCGACCTCTACGTCCATCCCCACCATTCTCTCTAAAGAAGCCCTGGCTCCTCCGATCTGTACATATACACGTCCGATTCCGACGGCCTCTCCTCGGCTCCGTAGCAAACCCTAAAATTGAGATCGAAACCCTAGAATTGAAATCGAGGAGGAAGAAGAAGAAGAAGAAGAAGAAGAAGAAGGGAAGAGAGAGAGGAAAGAAAGAGTCTCTCTTTCTCTCTCTTATCGATCGGAGAACTGATCTCGGTTTCTGATGATCTGGTGGAGTATGGATCGGACGGCTGAGAACGAACGGGGGGCGTGCTTGATGACCACGTGGGAATACTTTTTGTTCAGGTTACGCTGTTCCGACGGTACAGTAGAATCGATCTTTTTTGAAGAGATGGTGATGATTTGTTTGATTATTAATTAATTTAAGTAATCTGCTTTTCACTCCAGAACCCGGGATCCAGTCACCGCATGTGAGAATAACATCAACAACTTGGCCTGGTTTGGTACTGCTGCTGGGTGCTTTCCGAAAAGTGGCAGCATGAGTAGTTTTTTGACAGCCATCTCCCAACAGCTTTTAAAAGCTTTCGTAAAATTTAACGGATTTTCAATGAGTTTTGGGATAAGAAGACGTTCCCTCTTTTGGACTGCTTTTCAAAAGACGTGAAACAAGCTATTTGGTAAAACAATTTATCTAAAGAAATGAAATAAGTTCAAATTTGGGATAATTTTTTAAAGCAACGGCTTTTGTCAAAAGTTATTTTTTGTTTTCAAAATGTTGTTTATGTTATTGTTTTTTGAAAATCAACATTAATCCCAAACGAGACCTTAAGAAGCCAACTCTCCAAACGAGAGCTTAAGAAGCAAACTCCCCAAACAAGATATTAACAAGTTAGTTTTGAATAGAGAAATGGTTTTCATTCCCTTAACGATCTACATAGAACGTTGAGTTCGTGAACAACCTCGACTCGGTAACCTATTAACAGTTTTTTTTTCATATGTATAATCATGCAAACAACCACTACTTGCAAAAAAAAGTTATTGCTAGTACTAATGAAAAATGTCCAACCCACATAATGTAACAGATTTTTGAGTCGAGTTGTGTTACCCATTAATTTTGTCAATCTCAACATTGAACATATATATGTCCAAGTCTCCTATAACACTGAACTCTGTGAACATGCATTATTTTTCACATTGCTAACGACATCTAGCGTTGGTTACCATAGGCTAGTTGCTAATGACGTTGGTCACCATAGGCTAGTCGCTGAGACAACGAAAGTCACTAATGTTAGCCCAATAATTATTTGAATAATTTGATTATGTTTAATCAATTAAGTGTTTATCAGAAAATCGCTAATGGTCATGCAATGGCATAGTCAAAGTGTGTGTCACGATCCGCACCCGTTTTTTTTTTCGGATACGAGACGTGTCCAAGCCAGCCTACGCCGCAGTGTCGGCGGTAGAACGCTGTCACGGCCATGAAGATCAAAATCACAAATAAACCAATGTTCATTCACAGAAACTGATTTAACTTACAATGATCACAAGTTTTACAT